>ML681981.1:24754405-24818646 GCA_007922195.1 Podocnemis expansa | reverse complement strand
CTAAAGGCATATGGTCTGCCCACCTGTGGGGCTGATTGCTGGGGGGGAATGTTGTGCTTTCAGTATTGTGCAAGGGGACCTGGTTGCTGCTCTGGGGTATGAGCTGGGGTGTTTGAGGGGGGCACACATTCTCTTTTTACTGCCATGAAAGGTGAGGTCTGGTATGGGGGCAATATGTGGGGGTGGGGAGCTCTGTGGTTGCTACCTGTGCAATCTACTCTGGGGTTACTATGGTGATGGTGGGGTCTTCTGCTGCCCCATGAGGTCTGTTGGGAGAGGGTGGCAAGGTGGGGGCTTCCTTTGATTGCCACCCATGGGTTTGGTTGTTGGCTTGCTGCCTTTGGGCTCGGGTCTGGGATTTGTTGGTTTGGGGGGGGTGGTCTCTGATTGCTGTCCTGAAGGATTGGGCTGTGGCTTTTTCTGAGGAAGTGGGATTTTCTCCCACTAAAGCTCATGCGAAAAATAAATCTGTTAGTTTTAAAGTGCCACAGGACTCCTTGCTTTTTTTTTTTGCTGGATTAGACTAACACGGCTATCCCTTTGGAAATTTTGGACAGGTGGCTCTAAGTGCCATGGGCTGGGGCCAGCTGGTCAAGGGGACTTCCTTTGGCCTTTGTGACAGGCCGTTCTCTGGTTGCTGCCCACAAGGTGTACTCTAGGTGTGTTGTGCTTTAATTATCTAGCTGTAGAGTTCGTCTGGGAGGGGTTTGTCCATCTGTGTCCATCCCCAGCTGCTGCAAGGGGCTCTAGTCTGAGGTTTGTAATGGGAGGGAGGGAGGGATGTTTCTGGTTGCAGCCCGCAAGGTCTGGTCTGGAAGCTACTTTTAAAGGTGGGGGGTGGGGGCTGTTGCTGCCCATAGGATCTGGTGTGTGGGTTACTGTAATGATGATGGTGGTGTTCCGTGTGGTGCTGTGGAGTGGGAAAGTTCCTCTGATTGTCACCACAGGGGTCAGATCTTAGAGATACATTTCTGGGGGGACACCAGAGGTTAAAGTAAAATTTGGCAGGCCCCAGAACCTTCCTAAATGGACAGGCTTCCCTCGCACCAATGCATGCCCCCCTCACACACCTCAGCTATTGCTCCCCACATACCTGCCCCCTACATGCCTGCCCCCGACACCAGCTACAGCCCCCAGCCCCTGTCTCGTTGCTGGTCCCCCATGCTCAGTCAGAGCAGGCTCAGGCCGGGGGCAGGTCCCTGCCTCCTGGAATGCACAGGAACGACTTTCTGGGGCCTGCTATTTTTAGAGGCTCAGCGTTAGGGGCCCCTAAAAATAGAAAATGGAGCCAGAACACTGCATTCAAGGGTCTGCTATTTTTAAATGGTGGGCCCTGGAAAGCAGCATTCTGGCTCCATTTTCTATTTTTAGGGACCCTGGAATGTTGAACCCCTAAAAATAATGGGCTCTGGAATGCCATTCCAGTGCATTCTGACCTACTTTAATCCCTGGGGGACACTGTGATCTCTCGTTGCTGCCTATGGGGTGTGAGTATTGATTAGGGGTGGTTGGGCCTGGTTGCTCTGCCATCTGGCCTGCTGGGGAGCAACTACTGCAAGAGAACCTGGTTGCTGTCTATGGAGTCAAAGAGAATGATCAAGAAGGCATGAGAAGCTGAAAGGTAAGAGCTGAGATCTCTCAAGAGAGCAAGAAGAGGGCTCGGTTCCTACGGTAGACCAAGCAATCACCACAAGTAGCAGAGAGGGAGCACTAAGTGCTAAGAAGTATCTGTGAAAGAACAGGAGGACCATAGATGATACAGAGGGAGTGAAGCTGTATTGAGGTACGCCTGACAATTCTAATTTAACAAGACTGTGAATTTGCATGTCTACATTAATAAAGCTCTATGTGTTTATGTTGTATATTGTGTTAATGCATAAATGAGAACTTGCTTGCTGTCAGCATCCCACTTAAGTTGGACCTCAGGTGGAGGGTAACCACTTGAGGCTGTTGTTCCCATTGTATGGTTTAACAATGTTGGCTACTTTAATGCGTGAGTTTGTTAGGGGAAAGTTATAGGGTGGTGTTAATAAGTTATACCCACCTGTTGATCTCTGGTAAAGGGATGGGTGAGTGACAAGAAGCTGAAGCTTGCGGGGTGCCAGATTGAGCAGTGTCCCAATTAATCAGCTCTCCCAAGAACACAAGGCACCGCGTGCAGAGCTAGACCTGACTGTAACAGCTAGTGAGGGCCATCTGCAAAACAGGGGGAAGTTACTAAACCATTATGCATAGCTCTAGGAATTAAGCAGAAATGACGTATTGCCGGACACCTGCAGTCATCCGGCTTAGTAGAGGGGTCCAACTGGATGCTTAAAATGGCATTGCACAAGCTGGTATGTGAACTGGGACGAGACTCAGACCTTAAATTGCCTTTGGTTCTCATGCAATTTGTTCCACCGTAGGCATTGTAGCCCAGTTTTCTTTTATGATTTGGATGGGGAAATTGGAATTTGGATTATGGATTGGAATTGTCAATAAATAAAAAATAAATCTGGGTTTGAGTTCAAATGTTATCACAGAAAATACTGTAACATGTTGTGATAAGGTCAGTTCAGAGGGCTACAGAAGGGTGTGACTATTTGGTCACCAGGAGGCCCACCCGGCGCTAACACCCCTCCCCCAGCTCAAGGGGAGGTGGCCCTAGGCCTGGGGCCAACTGATTTCAGGGGACAACTAATGACAAACGGGAACAGGCGTGGGGGTCAAAGGTTCAAAACGAGGGAGACGGAAGGGGACACCGAGCAGAGAACCCTGGACAGCGCCCACTGCTCCTGGAACGTCTCGAGGGAGCCAGCGGACGCCGCCCAGAGGAACTCTGCCCTGAGACGTGAATGGATCAGGGACCGGAAATAGGCACCACAGTCGCAGGCCCCCTCAGCCAGCCTCCTCTCCCTGGTCTTGTAGATGGTCTCTTTTGCGTAGGCCAGGAGGAGGCTGGTGAGGAGGTCCCGCAACTTCATGGGGCCGCGAATGGGAAGTGAGTAGAGGAACGTGTGTGGGGAGAAGTGCAGCCAGAACCTCAAGAAGAGGTTCTGGAGGAGCCGGAAGAGGGGCTGCAACCTGGCGCATTCAAGGTAGGCATGCGCCAGGGTCTCCCTCTCGCCACAGAAGCGGCAGGTGTCTTGAGTGAGGGTGAACCGCGCCAAGAACATGCCCGTGCTCACGGCTCCATGCAGGAGCCGCCAACTGATGTCCCCGGTGGGCCGTGGGATCAAGGTGGCATAGAGGCTGGCCCACCGGGGGTCCTCGCCCTCCACAGGTGGGATTAGGTCCCGCCACTTGGTGTTGGGGCGGGACACGAGGGTGAGGAAGTGGAGAGTGTGGAGCACGAGCATGTACAGGAGTTTGCGAGGCGCGGTTCGGAAGGGGACCGGCTGCAGCTCTAGCAGCCAGCTCGGGGCGTGGGGCGTAGGGTGGGGGCGGCTGGGGGGGCTCGCAGGCCCGGTCCCGGTCCCGGTCCCAGTCCCGATCCCGATCACCAGCTCCGGAGGACCGGGACTGAGAGGAGGGCGGGGGGCCCTCTCGCAGGACCCGCTCGAGGTAAGCCCGAGCAGTGGGGGACAGGGCCGCCTTCACCTCCTGGAGTAGTCGCCGGGGAGTCCGGAGGGTGGAGAGCCCCATGCACTGAGCGAGCACTAGGGGATCCACCCAGTCCCCCCGGGCATAGTCCAGGAGGTCTCCGACCCTGGTGACGCCTGCCAGGACCAGCCTCCGCCTCACGGAGGGGGCCTCCGCCGCCTGCACACTCAGATGGGGATTGTGTAGCAGGGGCTCCGCGAGGAGGTCCTCCCCCCTCGGTGGGCACAAGGGCCCTGGAGGCGGAAACCAGCCTCCAGGTCCGGAGGAGGTCCTGGTAGAAGGCCGGCAGCTCGGAGAGGTCTCGCAGACCACCTCTCAGCTGGATATAAAAGAGCTGCTGGTCGTATCGGAGCCCTCGGTAGCGGCGGAGGAAGGTGCGCGCCAGGTGGCTCCACGCCGGACTACCTGCACCATAAAGGAGTCTCTGCAGGGCCTGGAGGCGGAAGGCGTGGACCTGGCTGTGGACACAGCACAGGCCCTGCCCTCCCTCCTCCAGGGGAAGACTTAGGATCCCTGCAGAGACCCAGTGCAGTCCTGGCCAAAAGATCTCCAGAACTGTCTTCTGGAGGTGGGCCAGGAACCTCGGGGGCGGGACCAAGGTGTTGAGCCGGTGCCAGAGCATGGACAGGACAAGCTGGTTGACCACCAGCGCCCTCCCACGAAGGGAGAGGCACCGCAGCAGTCCCGTCCATCTCCGCAGCCGCCCAACGACCCTGTCCTCCAAATCATGCCAGTTCTCATACGGGGAGGGATGGGTGGCAGAAAGGTAAACGCCGAGATAGAGCAGCGGACCCGCGCTCCACCGGATGGCTTGAAGCGCGGGTGGGAGGGGGCCCGCCGACCACCTGGCCCCTACTGTCAGGCCAGAGCTCTTGACCCAGTTGACCCGGGCAGAGGAGGCCGCCGAGTAGATGGTCTGGCAAGCCTCCAGCTGCCACAGGTCGCCCGGGTCCTGGACCACGAAGAGCACGTCATCGGCGTACGCTGACAGGACCAGCCGCAGCTCCGGCTCACAGAGCACCAACCCTGTCAACCTCCGACGGAGGAGACAGAGGAAGGGCTCGATGGCCAGAGCGTACAGCTGGCCCGACAGCGGGCAGCCTTGACGCACTCCTCGCCCGAAGCTGACCGGCTCTGTTAGGGTCCAGTTGAGCTTGACCAGACACTCCGCAGAGGCGTACAGCACCCGGAGGAAACCCACAAAACGTGGCCCTAAACCGAAAGCCTGCAGGGTGCCCAGGAGGTACCCGTGGTCCACCCGATCGAACGCTTTCTCCTGGTCCAGGGCCAGGAGGGCGAACGACAGACCATCCCTACACCCGAGCTCCAAGAGATCCCGGACCAGGTACAAATTGCTAAAGATGGACCGGCCCGGGACGGTGTAGGTCTGGTCAGGGTGGACCACATCCTGCAGCACGGACCCAAGCCGCAGCGAGATGGCCTTGGCCACGATCTTGTCGTCTGTGCAGAGGAGCGAGACGGGACGCCAGTTCCGAAGGTCACGGAGGTCCCCCTTCTTGGGCAGCAGGGCCAGCACGGCCCGCCGGCAAGAGAGGGGAAGCTCTCCGCTTCCCTCGGACTCGGCCCAGACGACGGCCAGGTCCGGGCCGAGGATGTCCCAGAACACGCGGTAGAACTCCACGGTCAGCCCGTCCATGCCCGGGGACTTGTTATTGGGCATGCGACGGAGGGCGTCCGTGAACTTGGCCAGAGTGAGAGGAAGCTCCAGCCGGTCCTGGGCGCCCGTGCTGAGCGCGGGGAGTTCGTTCCAGAGCACCCTGCAAGCGTCAGCTTTGGTCAGGTCCGGGGAGAAAAGGCTGGCGTAGAAGGCCCTGGCCCTTCCACGCATCTCCTCCGGATCCGTGAGGGGGGTGCCGTCCTCAGCGAGGAGGCAGGTGACATGCTTCTGAGCCCCCTCCGTTTCTCCAGGGCATAGAAGAAGCGGGAGCCGCGATCCATCTCCCGAAGGAGGTGGATGCGGGATCGCACGAAGGCCCCCCGGGCCCGAAGGTCCTCGAGGGCCCGGAGCTCCTCCCGCTTCTCCCGGCACGCTCCGCAGAGGGACGGGTCCTCAGGGCTGGCGGCCAGACGCCTCTCCAGCTCCAAGACCTCCCGCTCCAGCTGCTCTATCGCCACATCCCTCCGCCGGCTGGCCCCCCGGGTGTAGTCACGGCAGAAGAGCCGGGCACGCACCTTCCCCGTGTCCCACCAACGCCGCGCCGAGGAAAAGGCGGACCTCTGCTCCCGCCAGGCCAGCCAGAACTCCCGGAAGGCCGCCACGAAGCCCACATCCTCCAGCAGGCTGTTGTTAAAGTGCCAGTAGGCTGACCCCGGCCTCTCCGCCGAGAGAGAGGTCGTCACGGTCACCAGATGGTGATCCGAGAACGGGGCCGGCCTCACGCTGGAGGAGTGGGCTCGTGCCAGATGGCGACGGGACAAGTAGATGCGGTCCAACCGGGAGTGCTGTGACCGGTCTGCCCCCACCCAGACGAAGGTGAAGGTGACCTCATCGTCCGGGTGGTGGTCACGCCAGACGTCCACCAGGGAGTGACGGTCCATCAACTCCCGGAGGACATCAGCGGTGGCCTGGTACTGCTCGGTCCCAGAGCGGTCCCAGTCCTCGAGGGTGATGTTAAAATCCCCCCCCAGGACCAGGCACTCCTGTGGATCTAAGGTGTCGAGGAAGGCGGCCGCCTGCCGAAAGAAGGGCATCCGCTCCGGGCCCGATGTCGGGGCGTAGACGTTGACAAGGTTCAGCGCCAGCCCCTCCATGCGGACCCGGACGTGCAGCAGGCGGCCCGGCACGACCTCGACCACCCCCAGCACCTCGGGCTGTAGGTCGGGGGAGAACAGGGTGGCCACACCGCCGGAGCGGGTGGACAGATGGCTCATGAACACCCCGTTCCCCCATTCCAGCCGCCAGCTGGCCTTGGCGGCTGGATCCGTGTGGGTGTCCTGCAGGAACACCACAGAGTAGCCCCCCTCCCGAAGGTAGGAGAGCACCTGGGTCCTGCGGAGACCCACCCTACAGCCCCTGGTGTTCAAGGTTGTGAAGATGGTAGGGGCCATGAGGAGGGCTGGGGGAGATCCACAGGAGCAGCAGGAACGCCTTGGGCCTCCGTCGGGCCGTGGAGCAAACCATGACCCACCCCAAAGGCCATGAGGGAGTCACGGAAGACGCGGGCCCTCTGATAGGCCGCGGTGTCCTGCCTCCTGGTCCCCTTCCCCTCCTTCAGAATCGCCCTCACGGTCTGGAGGACGAGGTGGAAGCTCCCAAAGCGCTGCAAGGCGAGCCGCACCCGATTCCTGGCCCCTCGAGTGTCAGCCAGGAAGGCACGGAGCTCGCCGCGCAGCACCAGGGGGTCCAGGGCGGAAGGCCCCAGGCCGTCCTCCAGGCGGGTCCCCGTGTCAGCCCCGCTGCCTGCCGGGAGGGACAGACAGGGCAGGGAGCCCCGTCGTGGCAGTGCCACTGATCGAGGCTCCCCATTGTCCATCCCGGCCCCCGGCACGAGGGGGGAAAGGCGGCGGAGGGAGATCTGCAGCCCCGGGCAGGGTGGGGGCCACGAATGCCACCCCCCGGGAGTTATTGTCAGGGAATGGAAAGGTCATGGTCCCGGGGGGGCCAGCAGCAGGTACAGGATTTGGGGCAGGGGTAGGGACAACAGCGGGCAGGGCAGTGGTTGGGGTGGGGCCTGTGTCGGGAACGAGGGTGGAAACAAGGGCGGGGTCCCCGGCTGTCAGACAACCGGGGTGCGGCTCCCCTCGACCGGGCACGGGGTTCATGGTGGGTGGATCAAAGAGGGGATCCCCGCCGACGCTGGGCCCGGGTGTTAGGTCAAGAGTGGCAGTTGTGGCCTCAGCGTCGGATCGGGGGGGGCACTGGGCGGAAGCGGTGAAGGTAAGAGGGAGTGGCTGTGCCACTGGGCACGATCCACCGGGGCCCAGCTGCTCAGTGCCGAGTGCCGCCCGCACGGAGCTGGCACCTGCTTGTAAGGCACCGAGTGCTGCCGGGCAGGTGGAGCGATCCGGGGGCGTCCCTGGGGTGAGGTCAGGAACAACGGGTGGGAAGGAAGACTGTGGGGATGGAGGGGGCGGCAACAGCAGGTCGCCGCCCAGCTCGAGGCCCGCCGGGAGGGGATCATCCTCCCCCGCAGTGACCGGGGTCAGATCCAGGGCCTCAAGCTCCACGAAGATGGAGCCTAATGTGCTCCCTGCTGCCGTGGGCACCGCCGCTCCAGACGCCGGGGCTGGAATTGCCTCGGCGTCGGCGGCAGGCGCAGATGTTACGGGCAGAGCGGGGGCAGAGGGGGCGGCTCCATCTACGGCCTTCCTGGGAGTGGGATCAGAAAGGGCCTCCATAAGGGGGGCAACGCTGCCCGCCTCTGCTTCTGCCTCCATCTCCTCGGCCTGGTCCTCCCGCTGGTTCCCATCGGGGGCACGGCGGAAGGTCCATCGGCTGTGGGAGCCTGACGGTTAGCCCCCCGCAGTGATTTCCGGGGGGCCTCCTCCCCATCCGACATGGAGGGGAGGGGACGGACCTTCCTCCGCTTGCCGCGCCCCTCGACGAGCGCCCAGCCCTCCGAGGTGGCAGTGGAGGGCTGGCCAGCGGGGGCAGAGTCGGGCGGCAAGGGCACTGGTGCCGGGGGGTAAGGGAGCGAGGGCGGAACGACAGAGGGATGGGAACCCTCCCCCTGGGGTAGGCCCTCTCCCTGACTGGGGCCAGCCACCTTCCCGCCTCTCTCCTCCGAGGGCCCCAATGGTCGTGGGGTAGGAGGAGGAGGAGGAGGAGGGATGGCACTGGTGGCTGGCTGGCTAGGGCCGCCGGCGGTGGTATGGCCGGCGCCCGCCGTGGCCCCGGGGGGCCCGGTTGCCTCCACTCCGTGGTGGGCCAGGGGGCAGTCCCTCCAGACGTGCCCCGTGGCCCTACAGAGGAAGCACCGAGCCTCCCCCGAGGAATAATGGATTCTATAGAGTGCCCCTTGATGGGGCACTAAGAAGGACCCCTTGAGAGCCACTCCGTCACGAGCCCCCGCCGGCAGCAGTTGAACCTGCACCTGCCGGCGGAAGGACAGGACGTGACGGAGGGTGGGGTCCTTGCAACCCAGCGGGAGAGGGCTGATGGTGGAAACTAGCTTCCCCAGGGTGGAGAGAGGGGGAAGCAAGGCGGAATTAGGGAGGAAGGGCGGGACGGAGGTAAGGACCACCCGTACGCCCAGGTCCTCCAGGGGCTCCACGGGAACGTAGACGCCCCCCACCGCCAAGCCCTTCACCACCGCCTCCTGTGCGGCGGCCTCTGATGCCAGGAAGAAGACAATCTTCCCGTACATCTTGGAGGCCGCCACAATGGCCAAGGGCCCCACCACCCTCGCCATCGCCCGCACGTAGGTCTCCACATGCGGGGAGGCGGCCACCAGGAGACAACGGACCCCGTGCCTCCTGGTCAAGGTGGAGAAGGGGCCCCGGCCGCCCGAGGTGGAAGGCAAGGAGGTGGCGCGGGCTGATGGTGTGGCGGTGGGTGGAGGGGTGGCAGCTACCTGGGCGTACACCCTGGGGGCAGGGATACCCCCAGAGCTGGTGGAGGGAAGGACAGGGGACGAGGGGGCCGTGGCCGATGCCGTGGCCACGGTGACGGCAGGGCCCTTGCTCGCCTTTTTCTGCTGGGCTGTGTGGCCGGCCGAGGTGGTGGCGGCAGGAGCAGAGGTGGAGGCCCCTCCCGTGCTCGCTGCCGCTGTCGCCCCTCCGCTGGGGGCATTGGTGGTGGCAGCGGCAGTGGTCGAGGGGGCAGCCGCTGAGCTGGATGGGGGAGCAGGTTGGGTGAGAGGAGCGGAGGGGACTGGGGAAGTCTCCATGTCCCCCGGTAAGGGACAGGCAGGAGAGGAGACTGGTCTGCGGGGGGAGGGAGGTGCCAGAGATGGGATAGGTGGGCACGGGCCGGGAGTATGGGGGGGGGTGGGAGGGGCCGGGGAAATCCTCTCCTCCCTGCTGAGCTGTGGGCCAGGGAGGAGGGCACAGGCTAGGGTGGGGACGAGGGGAGGGAATAAGAGGGGGACTAGGAAGGGCTAGGGAGGTCCTCCCCTCCCCGCTAAGCTGTAGGCTGGGGAGGAGGGCACCGGCTGGGGCAGGGGCGAGGACACAGGGAGGTGGGAGACAAGCAATGGGAAGGGTGGGGAACAATGGCAGGGATAGGAGGGAGGCTGGCAGACCACTCCTCCCCGCTAAGCTACAGGCTGGGGAGGAGGGCGCCTGGGGAAGGGATGGGGCTTGTGTGGGGCAGGAGGGGGCCGGCTCCTCTGGCTGCACTTCAGGGGAACTAGTGAATGGGGTATCAGGGGGTGCAGTGGACTAGGGGGAAAAAAGTAACAAGGAATTGGGTGCTCGCAATGGCTAGCTTCTCCTAGTTGGGGGGGTGGGGTGAAGGGAACTGCGGGTGGGGCAGGGAAGCAGTGAGGACTGCAGGGTGGGGCCAGGGAAGGGTGGGGCAAACAAACAAACTGCTGAGCTAGGGCGGGGCAGGGGAGCACGAGGAACCGAGGGGTTGGGGAGGGTGGGGGCCGTGGGGGATAGGGGCACTGAACCAGCTTGAGGGCAACAGCAAGTGGGGGGGGCCCTCCAGCTGCTGGGGGAGTGGGGGGAAGGGGCTGGGCTGGGGGGAAGGGGAGCTGCTGCTGGGGTGGGCTCTGTGGTCCCTGCTGCCCAGGCAATTCAGGAAAGTTCCAATAGTATGGGAGCCCGCTGCCTTCCTGAGGGAGGGGAGGCCAGGCTAACAGCAGCTGGGGGTAGTGATGGTAATACACAGTTCCCAGTCTCTTGGAGCTTACCCCCAGCTGCAAGCAACAATGTCTCTGTCCTAGAGGGGCCTCCCCTCAGTGGTGGTGGTGGTGGTGGTGGTGAAGTCCTCTTTCAAGGGCAGCAGGCTCCAGCTGGCAGCAGGGACTGGCTGGCTGGCTGGCTGGCTGGTGGGAGAGGTGGTCTTCTCCTTCTGACAGTTGTGGTGGTGGTAGTCTTCCTTCTCTACCTCCCCCCACTCCCCACAGGGTAGGGGAGTGGGAGGGGAGGGAGACCAGCCAGCAGCAGCAGCAGCAGTGGAGGAGGATGCAACAAAAAAACAGGAACAGCAAGGTGGTGGTGGTGGTGGTGGCAGGAACAGCAGAGGTAGGTCCAAGTGGTGGTGGAGCAGGAGCAGGAACAGGAACAGGGGTCCTCTTCTCTTCTTTTTCTTGAAGAAGGAGGAGGAGTGTTTGGGGGTGTGTTGTGGAGGGAGGGGGGAAGAGATCTTCAGGGGAGCAAGCCTACAGAAGGGGGTGGCAGGGCCAATATGTAAGCCCTAGGCTGATAAAAGCTTTTTATCCTGGCTACAGAGAAAAGGGCTCTGCAGGCCAATTAGAGACACTTGGGCTCAATCAAGGGTTGCCCCAGACCTATAAAAGCTGCTGCTACCAGAAGGAAGGGGGGAGAGACTGAAGCTGCCTCTAGGTCGGGAGCTGCCCCAGGCTGAGGAGAAAGCTGTTATCTCCGCCCCTTTTGCTGACAGAAAGAGAAAGAGAAAGAGAGAGAGACAGAGACAGAAGGAGACTAGGACAGACCAGATCCCAGGCCCTGGCAGACAACAGGGCCTGATGGAACTGCAATGAGAGGTAGGACTGGTGAATCACTCCCATACTGCCTGAAGGCATTAGGAGGAGTTAACTGAGACGCCCAGGGAAGTCTCCCAGAAGACACACCTGGGCTGGGGCAGATCGGCCTCAGGCCCGTACTGCCAGGGGAGAGCTTGGGGCTGGTGGGTCAGGCCCTCCCTCAGGAGGGGCAACCCTGCCACACATGGTGTCAGGGGTGGGATTGTCCTTACAGATGAGCACAGAGAACCACCAGGAGGTGAGGCAAATCTGCCCCAAGATGGAGGATGTGGTGAAAGCCCTGGTACAGGCCACAGCAGCCCAACAGGAGGCTACATGAGTTCAGATGACAGCCCAGCAAAAGTCAGCAAGATTGCAACAAGAAACCTATCAGCTATTGATAAGCCAGGCTGCTCAGGACAGAGCCACCCTTCAAGAGATAATGGCCTAGCTGAAAACTCTTACCACCCAGATCCGTAGCCATGACGGGGGGCGCCCCCTGAGGGCCAGCAGCTACTTACAGAAGATGACAGTAGATGATGACGTGGAAGCTTATCTACTTGCTTTTGAGAGAACAGCTTTGCTAGAGGCCTGGCCCCAGGACCAGTGGGCCAGCATTCTGGCCTTGTTTCTAGGTGGGGAGGCTCAGAAGGCCTACTACAACCTCCCAGCGGAGGCTGCCTCAGACTATCCTCAGCTGAAAGCAGAGATCCTTGCAAGGTCTGGTGTGATGACAGCAACCTGAGCCCTGAGGTTCCACAAGTGGAGATACCAGGAGGGCCTACCGCTGAGGTCTCGGCTCTATGATCTGATTCATCTAGCTCGGAGATGGCTGCGCCCTGATGTCCACGATGCTGATCAAATCATTGAAATCCTCATCCTGGACAGGTTCATGAGGGGGCTAACCCCAGACTGGCGAGGGTGGGTTAGCCAGAATGACTCCTCCACATGTGATGACCTAGTTGCCCTTGTTGGAAGACAGCTGGCGGTCAAGGAACTTTCCCAGATTGCCAGGGGAGAATGGCACCACATCAGGAGACCAGTCCCTAACCCAAAAGTGCGGACTCCTGAGGTCCCACACAGACCTGTGTTGGGGAAAAGGGAGGCGGGAAAATGGCCTGAGTCTACGAGGGTATTCGGGGGACCTAGGAGTGAGGGTCAGAAATCTGATAGCCCCAAAGACGGGGGTATCCCGTCTAGGATACAGGTGCTATGCTTTTGGAGAGCTAGGACACATAGCAGCAAGGTTCCCGAGGGCTGAAAAGCCCATGCAATGTGGGCTGGGAAACCCTGCCACAATGTAAACTGGGAACAGGGCCTGGGAGGTATGGGGTCCTGGGAGAATCAGCCTCTGCAGGGCCCCCTCAGACCCTTGCCCACACTAGGGGTGTGGTTGGCCAGCCCAGGGGAGGGGCAGCCAGCTGTTCCACATCGGGGGGACAGGGAGAGCCAGCCAGAAGCGGTGGCCAGGATCAGTGCTTCCAAACCTCCCCCTCACTTGTGCTGCCTTTGACTCCGTGCCAGAGGCAGCAGGGAGGGGGCAAGAGGCAGTGCAGCTGGGAGGGTCAGTGGTGCAGGCCCTGCGCTGCCTCCCACCCCTTCCAGCATAGAGCTGGAGGCAGCGCAAGTGGGGTGGAAGTCTGGGCGTGCTGACCCTGGCCACTGCTTTTGGCAGCCCTCTCTGGCCCCCAGATGGGGAACAGCCAGCCATGGGGAGGCAGCAGTTCATGTCCCACACTGCCCTGGTCATGGCAGGACAGTGCAGGGCCCATGGAACCGCAGGGCCTGGGGCAGTCACCCCTTTTGCCACCCCCTAGGGATAGCCCTGACTGGGAACCCCCAGGGAATGGCTAAGAGTACTGGTCACATGGATACTTTTAAATTACTCTAAAATTCTTTATTTCAAAAAGTATAACGGTTAGTTGATGAATGTAATAATTATTTCATACACAAAGAATGCATTTAGGAAATCTTATGCAGTTTATAATTCAATAGATTGTTTCCTGTTGAAATTTATAGTTGCTATACTTATACCCCGAAGCCAAGAATAAGCCCAATGCCTCAATGACAGGAAAAATGCAGAGTCTAGCAACACTAAGTGGTAGATTATAAATTTATTAAAGCAACAAAGACGAGGCAGCTAAGAAAGAGGAGGATGGGTCTGTGGTGTTCTTTCTCCAGAAAGGCAGAGCTGCAAACTGAGGATTGGAAGCTTCTCCTATTCCTCTTGATCTACAAATCCTAAAGGTCTTAAATCTCCCATTTCCTCCAGCAACAGGGTCTGCACTTTCTAAAAATAGGTTAGGTTAAATACTCCCTGATCACCCAAATATGGGCCCTTGCCCCACAAATGGTTGGGGTACCTCTATCATTGGCTATAGGGTTGTGTGTACAATTGATGCATATGTTGCCTACTAGAATATTCCTCATTGCCTTTCACCTTTTCTTATTTATGAATTTTGTGCATTTTGTGGTAATCTATGAAATGTTGAAGATCCCACCTTGAATTGTTATTTAAATTGTTATCTAGGGTTTTCCATCAGAAATTATTGAAAAAATAGATTCACCCTGTTGGTATTATAGGTTCTGCTTTTGAATGTTAAATGTTTTGCATGTGGTTTATATGGGTTTATATTTGTTAATGTTATAATACATGTAACACAGTAAGATAGAAATGATTTTAATGGCAATTTCTTGGATGATTAACCATTTTTACAGACCAAATTGTTTCCAGGAATTTATTAAAAAGTTCATACTTTTATTTATTAACTGAGATACTTTTTGCTTAGCCTGATATATATTATCAGTAATTTGTACAATTTGAGTTTTTT
Source organism: Podocnemis expansa (assembly GCA_007922195.1). NCBI lineage: Eukaryota > Metazoa > Chordata > Testudines > Podocnemididae > Podocnemis > Podocnemis expansa. The sequence goes on along the minus strand of ML681981.1, from coordinate 24,804,620 downwards.
ACAAGATAAATGTTTTAGAAGATAAATTTAATGGTGGGATATGGACAAGAAATGTTGGTATACTTTGAATAATTAAATTTTGATAACCTGTGTTAGCTGACATGACTGTAATGTTTTTAAAAGTAGAAACAAGAGATGTTACTTGATTTGTTAAAGTTGGTTGTTTTGGTGTAAAGCGAAAATTTGGGGTTGTGATTAGGCACTTCGTGGGACTATGGTGGTAGTACCTTTTTTGATTAGTAGCTACACAGAATTGACTATTACCAGCACATGACACCTTTTTTTGTTTTGGAGTCATTCATTTTGTTAACTGTACTAGACACACTGAAGATTTGTTGTGTTGCTTTGCCTGTACTTCACACATGACTGTATTTGTTTATAACACACTGCACCTACAAATGTACTGAAACCCATTTTTAGAGCAACAGGCCATTTGCGGAACTTTCCAAGTTTGAGTAGGAGTGTGATAGAGTATTAAGGGAGGCACATTCAGCTGTTTTTCATAAAAGTTATTTTCCAAGTGTTTGAAAGACTGGACTACTGCCAACTTTTTAAATACGTCTTTTGGGGGGGGTATACACTGGTAAAGATATAGTGAATGACACATCTAAAGACCGTACCACTGTACAGTCTTTATAGAAAACACGCTGTCTCAGTTGAGGTGCAGGGTTACAAACCCTATTTGTTTAATTGACCCCAATGAAACATGAGAGCAAATTTTAAGCATAAGGATTGTTCCACTTTTGATCTTAGATAACATTTTGGATGATACCAATTTAACAACTGCTTATTTTGAATTAAATTGGTGACCTTTCTTAGTTTTAAAGCTTGCAAGGTTTTTGTGATAGAATTTAGGACATATATTTTGTATGCAGAACAGAATTTTTTTACCCATATATTGGTTCCTTTTCTTTTATTATTTACACTGATGAGCTGATTAATCTTGGCTTGTGTTTTATTAAAAGCTGAGGTATGTTTTGCACATTAAAAAGAACAGATGTTTGGGGGAGCAATGCTTTTATTTCTTGTATCATTGGGTTAATTATTTGATTACTTTTTTTGCAACACATAATTAATGTGTTTGCAGATTTTTTTAAATGTTCATTTGGTTTTAAACCGATGCACTTGAATCAAATAGACTGGCTAATGATCCCAATGTTTTAAAGGGATTTAAGGTTTGTTTTTCTGGCTTTTTTTCTGTGTATGAGTTTATTGCCCATACTGAAAACAACAACAAGATGCAGGAAATTACTGTAAAGCTACCACTTCGTCTACCAATAGGACTGACAAGAAAGCACTTTTCTATAACCACAGTAGTTGAATTTACCTGGGGACCAATTTGATAATGTTTAACACCGCAGGTATACTCATGAACTGAATCTGATCAATTAAAACCCTTTGAATTGGTATTGGGCTTAGACCACCAGCTTGTCATATATTTGTGGTTGGACAAGTTGTTTTATTCTGCATTAGTTTATTATAATTATAGTTACAATTATTGGATATTTAACCTTGAGTTTAAAAATTATATTAAACGTGTTTTTTGCCTGGTTTGGTTTGAAATGATGCTGTTATGCAAGCCTTTGAGTGGAAAGCTATATCTATGTCCCCACTCTCCAGGGATTAATAGTCTGTTCTGGAGGGTTTCTGGTCCATTAAAGGGAGACCCTGGTAAACCCTGGAAGTGTGGGACAATTCCTGATATGCAGCCAATAAATTTGACAAAGTATTGATACAAATAAGTCACTGTAGGGTTTCTGAGTTGAAAATCTGTGGGTAACTTACTGATTGAGAAATCAATTGTGCTGTCATCAATGTGATGCAGCCTTGAAAAAGGCCTTGCAGTCCGAGGACGAATCAGGTGAGGTATTTCCAGTAGAGACAGGGACATGTTAGTATGTTATGCAAGTCACTGGTGAGACCTTGCCTGGAGTGCTCTGTGCAATTCTTGTCTTCCATTTTTAAGAAAGATCGATTTCAGACTGGAATGGATGTAGAGAAGGGCTACTACAATCTGTGGTATGGAAAAAAACTGCCTTATGAGAGGAGACAAAAAAAGATTGGTTTGGTCAGTCTAACACAAAGGCTGTGTTCACACAGCCCTCTTATTTCGAAACAACAGAGGTTGTTTCGAAGTAAGATTTAGGCTGTTCACACGATGCACGGTTGTTTCGAAACAATGGGTCCTGTTGTTTCGAAACAACAGCATTGTTTCAAAACAAGTTAAACCCCCATGTGGGGACGAAGCAACGTTGTTTCAAAATGATTATTTCGAAACAATGCCATGCGAACATGTTGTTTCGAAACAACAGTGACTTGTTTCGAAATAACTGTTGCCTGAACCTGCTATTTCCCTTTGAGCTTCTTTCCTTAATTTGAATTAACAAACTGTTAATTCAAATTAAGTTATTTTGAAATAAGGTATTATTTTGATACGGTTGTTTCGAAACAACCGTATTGAAATAACCCCCTGTGTGTGAACACAGCCAAAGAGAGTTGAGGGAACATGTGGTGCGCTGGGCAGCGTGTGTCGTGTGCATGGAAGAGAGGTGTTCTGATTGATTACTCTCAGGTCCATGATTTTGACTGGGGAATGTAGTTTTTTGACTGGGTGAATAACTAATTTATTAAATTGCTGTGTAAGGACTCAATGTTGGTACTTAGACACAGAGCAAGATGGTTTTGAATTATCTATGCCTTTGTTAGGATGCACTGTTACTAACTCCAAACTGACTAGGATTAACAGGTAGTTTGTTGATACCCTTTGTTACCATGTAACTTTGCTTTTTACCTGCTTTTATATTATTTGCTCCCATTGGTTTGTTAATTTTTACCTTTGTTTGGTGAAACAATTTAGCATGGCTGTGCACATTATAAAAGATAGACGGCAGCACAGGAATAATACACCAATGCAGCACAGTAATACAGTATGAATACAATTACTTTTACAGTAGCCAAATTTAACTTAAATGATAGATCAACCTGATCCAGGTATAGATACATGTATAAGTATCCAAACCTGAAATTGATGTTTGTTATCATTACCTTTACATTACTTTTTTTTCCTTATTCTTGTTCTTTTTTGGAAAAAAAAGATTAATAAAAAAGTGTTTGGAATTGCATTATTGAGACAAAAATGTATATGTATTTATCAATAAGGCCTTTTTGAAGTTTGAAATAATAAAGTTGGTATTAAGAAGGTTAGGACCAGTTTTAATATTAGAATGATGTGTGTATATATAAATGATGTATTGTAAAACTGACTTCTGTTGCAAAAAAAAAAAAGTAGTTACATGACACACACAACATAAAGCAAAGGGCAACATACATGACAAATTTACTATTACAAATAAATGGTGCCAATTAGTGGTTAGGATTCCACACGGTTTATATTTCTTTGGCTTGGCGATCATATCTTCAAGATAGTTGGCATGCTTCCAGCTGTTATATTCCTGAAGAGTTTAAAAAATAACTTAAATGTTCTTTTTTACCTAGTTTCTCTTTGTCTGTGTTCTGTTCTGTTCTTAGGCACTTCATCTTTTTCGAAATGGTGGTTTCTTCAATAAATTTGACTGGTATATAAGAAAGGAGATTTGAGCTCTGAATTGGGTGTGGGGGTGACCCAAAAAAATCAGGAGCCTGCACTCCTGGATTTTATCCTGGCTCTGAGAGGAGAGTGGAAGTTGTGAGATGCTCTTGTGAAGCACTAAGTTGTTCCCTCAACATCTGTTGCTGCTTCGAGCGCTGCTTGGATTCATTTAGTAATAGGTGTGCGTGCTTCAGTGCATGATTGGTCAGAAACCTTTTTAGCCCTAACCTGTTAGAACACGGCAGCAAACGCCCCCTGACAACCCTGTGGCTACATACATGGCCGCAGCCCTGCCCTCCTCGGTTCCGTTTTTCCGCCCTCAGCAACAGTGTTGGAACAGCCCACTCCTTTTGCTTGCCTTGCATATTAGCCACTTGCTCGATTGAGAGGACCTCTTTGTGGACGTCGTTCCACCAGAAAGCACCCCACACAGCACTTGGCTACAGAGCAGGAACAACGCTCCTTCCTGCCGCCTATCGTGCTGGGGTTCAAACCTTGTGCAACCTGCGGCAAGGCCTTCCTGCAGGCCAGTCCCCACGAGAAGTGCCTCCGTTGCCTGGGTGAAGTTCATCTGGTCACCGAATGCTCTATCTGTCATCTTCTAAACCTAAGACCATAAAAGACAGAGAGCAAAGGCACTGTGCGTTGGCCTTGGAGCAAGTGCGGCAGCCTATCCCTGAAGCTTTGGGGCTACATGCAGCCCTGCATGCCAGTTCGGCACCAGAACTGTCCCGGTGCTGCTCTGCTGGAGAGCAAAAGATGCACTTGGTACCAGCCTCAGTACCGAAGCGTTGGCACCACTCCATGCCTCCTGGGGACCAGCAGGAGACGGTACCGGCTCCCTCTACCCTGGAGGCCTTGGAGGTGACAAAAGTGCTTCTCCTTTTGCCAGTGGCTTCCACCCCAATATCGCCCAGAAAGAGGGGCAAACCAGCCTTTCTTTCAGGTGCCTGTTCACCCCGAAAAAGGGCACTGATCTCCCTCTCCAGTTTCGGTACCAAGCTCCCAGAAATGGGTGCCCAGGAAGAGGGTCTCAGTACCATTAGGGGATGGAGCCGAAGGGCCTCCTCTTGGGGCTGTACAACTTTGTCCCCATTGGCACTGCCAACTAAATCCCCTTCCATGGTGCTGAAGCTGAGTACAACATGGCCCCGGGGACCTTTCTGATCCCCAAATTCCAAGGAAAGGGTTTTGAAGGGGAGTAAACTGCGCCGTCCATGGTCTTCAGTACCGATACCTTACAGGTACCTACCCCAGGCATGGTCTCCTCAGGGGACCCCATTACTCTCCCATGGTACTGGTGGGCCTAGTCTGGCACCAAGTCCTCTTGTACCCGACAGAGCCCTGGACCCTAGGCCCTGCTCCTATACAGGGGACCTCACCGACATTTTGATTTTCTCTGCCGTGTGTGCATTCACGTGGGGTTGGAGGTTCACTCCTTTGTGGGATCTAGTAACATTCTCTTTAGCCCTGGACTTATGTCACCTTCTGAGCCCATAGCGGTTCCCCTGCACCCTAGTGTGCAGGAGATTGCTAGGGCACGATGGCAAACTCCAGGGTCCATCGCCCCAGTCTCCGATACCATGGGACAAAAGTACCAGGTCCCTGCAGATTTTCCCTTCCTCACCTACCACCCGACACCTTCTCAGGGGGTTATGGAAGCAGCCTTAGGTCCCAGATAATTACCCCAAGACCCTCACCTGTGGTCTAGAGAAGCAAGGGAATTAGGCCTCTTAAGCCCAAAGGCTTATTCCTCTTCTGCCTTCCAGCTCTGAATAGCCAACCACCAAGCTGTGCTGGCCAGGTATGTCATGCATGTATGGGAGTACATGAATAAATTCAGGCATTTGCTCCCCCAAGAGAACAGGGTGGACTACGATGCTTTTGTTGAAAAGAGTAGACTGGCATCCTAGGACCTGCTGTTATCCTCCTGGGACACTTCCGACATGGCAAGCCACAGCATGGCTTCTGCCTTGGTCCTGAGACGGGCAGCATGGCTCTGGGAGGCAAGGACGCCCCCTTCCTCACAGAAGGTCATGATGGACCTCCCTTTCGAGGGGGGTCCCTTTTTGCGAAAGGGTCAGGTAGTGCCCTCTGTGGTACCTAAGACCCCCAAAGGGACCTGAAATATCTGGGCATGCTACTCTCCTGGCCCACTAGCTGCCTTCCCAGCCCATAATGAGCATCCTTCAATCTCTTTGACTTGCATGTTTCGTTTTCCGTAGGGTCCTTCTTCCCACTTAGGACTGCAGAGGACACCGTGATCTGGGGGGGGGGGCAGCCCTCCCCGCCCCCCCCCCCCCCCCCCCCCGCAGGGCCTCCCATCCCTTGCCCTGTAGGTAAATTGGATTAACATGATGCTGGGCTCTTATGCCCTTCTGCATACCGTTCGGGGAGCCCTCAGAGGGTGACAGGGATCAGACATATAACCCTTGCGTTCAAAGGGGGACACAACTCGGTTGCAGGGTACTGCACACATCACAGATCACCCCCTGAGAAAAAAAGCTCTGGTGGCTTTGCTGGGATACCCTTCGGGACCCCTCTTGTCATGCAGCATTCCCTCAAGAATGCCCTCCCAGTATCCCCCGGGCAGCCCATTCCCTGATAGCTTATGGGACATGCCTGGGATAGGGCTTGTGAACCATCCTTCCTTATCCCAAAGGCCTACTCCCCCCCCAGCAGGCCGCAAGTGCAAATACCAGTACCCTTCGGGTCACAGTATTTGAAGGGCTGTTGCCCCCGCCCATACAATCCATACTTCATTACCGCAGCCAGGTGGCACAATGGGACACCTCCATGGAGGTTCCTAATGGACCATACCATACTCTCATATATGGATTAAGAATTTCAGCTCGGGGGTCCTATACTTTGAAGGGGTGGGGCTCCTTCCTCAAAAAAGAAAAAAAAAGAGGATGACACAGGAGATTCCAATACCAGATGCCGACCTCTCCCCTGTTTCAGAGTGTCTCAGTGACTGCCATCCCCCTAGGACCAATGATAAACACAATCAAGTGGCTTGCTGTCAGGGTGGGCCCTGTGGTCCCCTTGTCCTCCTGAGTGATAGCGTTCATGGGTCCAGGTTCCGTCTGGCCTTACTTGTTCCATTAAGGCCTTGTCCCCTGGGGTTGGATTGGTGGGCATTGCCTTAACTGCCTTATTAGGAGCCTGGTCAGGAGCTGATAGGCAGTCCCTTGCCAGTCGTCTGCCCTACCCACGTGCCCACTCTTCTTCCATAGGCCAGAATAGGGGCCTTCGAATTTGCCAGCTCCCCAATGCAAATACATCTCCTCTCAAACTCCAGCATATTGGAGATCTGTGTAGTTCCATTCCGGTCCCCCACTGGAGAACACCCCAGACTGTACCCAGGACCAAGTGCACTCCTTCAGTGAGTTGCATCATTTTCGGCCCCTGTGCTCGCACAACCTGAGGGCACCCCCCCCAATGCTGATAACCCTGCACCCCTTCCACACCTGGAAAGGGAGATCTAATAACTCCGGGGGGCCTTCCCGTGGTGTCAGCAATCCTTCCTGGGCCAGACCCCTTATGTTGCCTTCTTCACCCCTTCCCAGTTAGGAGCAATATTCATCCAGTTGGGTGAACAGCTTCCCTGATCACAAAGGTTTTTTTTCACCAAAATGTTGTTGAAAGCTCCTTGGCCTTAATCTTCGGTGCCAGGCTCTCTCACCGAGCCCACAAGAGTCAGTGTTGCAGCTGTTGACCTGCAGCAATTCTCTTCTTCCTACTTGCATTTCCACAAATAGTCATTGATACCCTAATCCAGGATCCACGTGTTCTTCCCGGCTTTGCTCAGTTCAGGCCCAGGATGGTCAACAGCCCCTTAGCTTTGTTACCACCTCCTCTTTCTGTAGGGTGCTGCCTTTTTTCCCCAGAAGTATTATCCTCCTACCTTGACTCTGGGGTACTTATGAGAGGGAAATAGACATTCCCATCCCATTTCCTACCACCCCTTCATGATTCCTTCTGTTTAGTACTTGGGAGGCCTTCAAAACCATTCTTCCCTTTCCTCCTTTCGTATGTTCCATGGGGAAGTTTATGGCCTTGATCCACACAGGGCCTTTATACATCCACCTCCCACCTAGCAAAAGGACATAGTTGGTTGTAGAAGCAATATACCTTACACGTGGGCCAGAGGCATCGCTGGCACTGGGCACCTGGGGCACGTGCCCCAAATCCCAGTGCTGGTGCCTTGGGTCTGGTGCCCCCCCTCTGGTCTCTGGCCCAATCGGGCCAGAGATCCAGGGCCCAGCCGCCGGGGGCTGCGGCAGCCCTGTCCCCAGCTGGGGATCCGGGGCTCGACCAGGGAGGCCACTCCTGGCCCCGTCCCCAGCCGGAGTTCTGGGGCCCAGCCACCCATGGCCGCGGCCGCAACAGCCCTGTTCCCGGTGGGGGATCCAGCACTCAGGCACCTGCGGCCATGGTAGCCCCGTCCCCAGCCAGGGATCTGAGGCCCGGCTGCCCTCAGTAGCGGCGGCTGCTCCAGCCCTGTCACAGGCCGGGGATGCTGGGCCCAGCTGTCCGCGGCTGCTTCCGTCCCCGTCCCCCACCAGGGATACAGGGCCCAGTCGCCCGTGGCAGCACACAGCAGCTTCTGGCCCTGTCCCGGGCCAGGGGGTGGGGCCTGTGGGCTGGGGGGGGGGCCTGGGGCCATGCCCTGGATCCCTCCCCAGGTCAGCAATGCCCCTGATGTGGGCACTGCTTCACATTGTGCCTTCCCCCTCCTTCCAACCCCACAACCAGCTGAATGGGGCTGGTTCCTCCTACATCCCAACCATGGGACCCTCTCTTCCCATTGGCATTTCAAAAGTGTTGGTTTGGCCCTTTAGCACAATGGGCTCATACAAACTCTCCCTGGCGCCACGTTCTCCCTGTCCCTTCAGCCACCAGTGGCCACACCTTTGTGGGCCTCTGAGGGGACATCCGGTACCTCGGTTGTGGTGTTGGCATTCACCCACCAGATAAACTGTTCTTGCTGGGTGGTTATTCGATTCCTCCTGCACAATCCCATACTCCTTTTCCCCTTAGTTGGGTCTGTAGAGGGGTCTCCTTCTCCTCCCCCTTACTGATTCCTGGTATAGGTCAGTAAGCCAGCAATTCTGGACTCCACCTTAGCCTTCCTATCAAACCAGCTAAGGCATGCGTCGTGAGCCTAAGACCAAGGGACTCACCCTGGTCGCCTGGTTTTGGCAGGTGCTTTAGCACCAGCCTCTTATGTCCTTCATAGGGCAGGGTCCAACCAATTTGGGATGTTGCTGCCACATCCCTTTCAACAATAAGGTGACTCTAGGCCTCCCTCTGCCCTTCGGGTCATAGGTGGGGTACACTCGAGGGCTATAGGCCTCGGTCCTTCCCCACTTAAGCTAGGCCATTTTCATTCTGTCGGCTCCTCCAGGCCTGGGGTTTGGCCATTTCAGAGGCAGCCATGCTGAACGCAGAAAAACAGCCCAACTCTGCCCGCCATCCTTCAGTACAGTCAGCAGTCACCTATTACTGAACGTAGTTACTAGCAGCGCTTGAAGAAGAATGGTGGGTTACTTAATGGTAACCGTCCTTCTTCAAGATGGGCTACTCCAGTTCATTCAGAACCCTCCCATCGTCCCTGCAACTTGGTGTTGGTGACTTTTAGAGACTGAGGAGGGGCAGGGCTGCAGCCATATATATAGCCACAGGGTGGCCAGGGGATGTTGGCTGCCAGCTCTGTTCTGACAGGCTAGAGCTAAAAAGGTTTCTGACCAATCATGCGCTAAGGCATGTACACCTATTCCTGAATGAATCCAAGCAGCCCATCTCAAAGAAGGATGCTTACCCGTAAATAATCTACCATTCTGTGTGCATGACAAATGGGCTGCAGGACTGTCCTTACCCACAGCAGTTAAGCGCTTCTGGGTAACTGTGTGTGTTAACATGTTTATTTTAGATGTTAAATTTTTAGTTTTTCACTTTGAAATTCTTTTATAGCCATTCCTCTGTGATAGAGTTGCAGTTCTCCTGTCTTCTAATGTGCTCTGTGAACTGAATCCCTAAGCTGAGCTCTCACTAGAGATTTGAGCCAAAGGTAACCCAAAGCATTAACCAGAGGAACACCTCAGCTTAGGATAACCAGGCTCAGTTCTTGCCAAAGATCCAAGGCAGCAGTCCTGCCTTTTATTTTTTCTTTTATCTGATTTGCCAGTTTAGTAAAAGTATTTTTTACTGCTCTTTTTCTCTTGTGAACTTATCTTTCCTATTCTTACAGATACCAGTCTAGGTTTTGATGCAAGTTTTATTGGGATGTTCTTTTATCATACTGTAACGGTTGCAATGTGTTGCCTTCTGTTTTTGTTTGTTAATTTTCGTATCCAGCTCTCTTCTCATTCCTGGTCACCAGTCCATTTTTTTAACCTTTTCACTGCTTCTTCTAACTTGGGGTGTCCCTGCCTCACCACCAAGGAGCTGCAGATCCCATGCAAAGCTATAAGCTTTAATTGCTGCTGTATTAAAAACACCCATTTCTTACCTAGTTTTGCCAAGAAGAAATTATTTTCTCTTTTCTTTGCGGTGGCCTGCAACTTAGAGGGACACTGTACAATCCACTGCAGTAGCAGTTCAGCTTTTTTTGTAAGGCTTGTAAAAACTGTTCTCCTGCCCAATCCCTTTTTGTGCTTCTAGCTCTCTTTTTGACAGTGCCCAGGTAGTTATAGCCACAGGCAGAATTTACTGAATTTTGCCAGTTAAAGCAATTTCCTTAGCAAGGTTATCAGTCTGATCATTTCCCCATTGCAATGATCCATTTTTCTTTTGGTGGGCTTTTATTTTAACTGTTCTAATTTTGGTGTACTCTTCTGCTAAGTTTTCCAATTTTTAACAAATATCTCTGTGTTTTATTTCAGATACATCTGAGCCTTTAAAATTTTGAGAAGCCCACTATGGCAAGTACATGGTGGTACTTCTGTAAACATAATCTGAGTCCATTCCAGTATTGATTTATCTTTGTTTGCTTTTCCTGTCCTCCAAAAACTGTATTACCATGGTGCCCTCTGCAACGTGGGTTCCTCTTTTTTCCAGTTGGTACTGAAAGTATTACTCTATCTGCATGTTTATCCATGCTCACATTTGCAAACCCAATAAATCACTTTCCTTATTCATAATATGAACTACCATCTATAAACCAGGTGGCTTTTTTCCCCACTGCTTGATCAGTTGAGATGGCTTTAAATACAGCATACGTTTTACATCCTCCTGTGGCTAGCAGCTGTATGCCGACCCCGTTAAGAATTAACCCCCACACTGCTAGTTCAGATTCTGTCAGTGTAACTAGCTGTACATTTTCTGTCACGAGTGCAAAAACCCAAAGAATGGCTTTAACCACTCTCATGCGTCCTTTTGACAAATTTTCCTGACATTAACTTTCCCAAAGCATGATGACTTTCCTAGCTCCAATTATTGCCTGAGCTTTTTGTAGCATCCAGTACACAGCTAGAGCTGTTTACTCCAAAATTCCTAGTTTGCTTCCCAGAGCTGTTAAGGCTCCATAATATGCGATGGGTCTCTCTCCTGCTTCAGTATCCTGTGTAATCATAGTAACAATCCAGAAATTTTTGATACTAGGGTATAACAAGTATGGGAACTCATTGCTTTGATCCCCTAAGGAAGGGACTTCCATTAACCCTTTCTTTAGACTTTCTTGTGTTTGAGTTGCCTCTTCTGTCCAGGTCCACTCTGGTCTTTTTAACACTTCATACAGCGGTCCTGCCTTTTCTGCATGCCCCCCCCCAATTCTCTACAGAAATTAGTGCTTAATAAAAGAAGCAATCTGTCCCACTAAAGTGACTTTCATTTCTCCTTTTTCTGAATATAAGGAATTTTTAGTCCAAACATTTTGCAGCTCCATCCATCAGCTCTTCAAGCATACTGGTGCTGGTGGCAGGTTTTTAGGGTTTTATTGATTTTTACAGAAAAAACAACAAGAGTCCTGTGGCACTTTAAAGACTAACAGATTTCTTTGGGCATAAGCTTTCATGGGTTCCAACCAACTTCGTCAGATTCATAAACTTTTGTGGGCTCCCACCAATGTTCTCTCTAAGCTGATGATGCAGCTGAACAAGTTATAGATGCACCTGAGCAAGTTCCCTGCCAGTCCGTACCCCTCCACCCCTTCCCCACTGCCTGTCAGCTCTCTGAGTGCACCCATAACTCGCTCAGTTGCATCATAAGCTTAGAGGGAACGTTGCTCCTGGTTTGAGTTTTTCCAGGCTACACTAATCCTTTCCTTACACTGTGGATCCTTTCCTTACACTGTGGATCGCTTTAGCAAGACACACTGCCTAAGAAGCCTGTTCTGCCTTCTGCTCAGAGACCTTAGTCAGCATTAGAGCCACAGCTAAAGTACCACAGAGCTCTTTCTAAGCAAGCACGTTTATTTGTAGCATGAAAGCATTAAAGAGAAAATATTAAAAACAATGAAGACTCTACGCACGTTAGTATGTACACTAGGGATCACCCTGATTCGAGCAAGGGCTCTGGCAGGTAAACTGTACTTCACATCCCACAGAGTGGTTTTTCAATGGTCTAAGTTTGTAACAGCTTGCTCTTAGAACAAGCATATTCATGAATCGGAGTCACTCCTTTATCCAGTTTTTGTGTCTTTGGTTTCAGAGACAACGAATATAAGAATCAGTCAGAACAATTAAATTTAAATGTACATCAGGGATATACATGCACACTCACTTTGGTGCTTTAGAAATCACATCCCCATAGTACGTTACTATTGTATGTAGACAAGCTCTTAGATATAAGTAACCATTTCTGATGTTTCTCTAGTGTTCACTGTACAAACATTAGTTTATTCATTTATCTATGTAAAAATGAAAATAAGAACAGACTTAAGGGCTATTTAACAAAGCAATGACAATGTGACTTTAAAAGTTCCACAGGAGTCCTTGTCTGTTTTTGCTAATTTGACTATTTGCCACTTTACCTATCCAACCATCTCGTTACTGCAGACAAGAGAAGCAAGGAGTCCCGTGGCACTTAAAGACTAACATTTATTTATTGCATGAGCTTTCGTGGGAGAAAATCCTACTTCATCAGACATTTTGAAGATGGCTAGAGGCAAGTCTCCCAACAGACATACACACATAGGTTAAGTTACAGCACAAAAGCATCGAGCAGCCAAGTTCTTTACCCAACAAAAATCATCACTCTTTCTTTCATTTGGGGACTTTACCAAACTGAGATGGAACACTGGAAAGAGAAATATGCTGTTTTATTTTTATAAAAGTTTTACAGTTAACATAAGAGGGGGTAAATAACACTCTCTAACCAACAGGAAGCTAAAGGAGGCCCTTAGAGAAAACAATAAAGCAGCTGTCTCATAATCTGTAATTTAAAGGATAAAAAAAATCTAATTTTTAGTAATTACTAGACTTAAAAGGACAGCAATCAATTTTACTTATTTCCTTTCTGCAATAAAAGCTATACTTTCATTCTTTTTGGAAGAGTTATATTAGGTATGCCATTTAGTAACTAGCAATAATACAGTGATACTATAATCAATAGCTCTTAGGAAATTTTTAGCTTTTTTTGGAAAAAGAATCACTAAATGATCAGAAAAAATATAAATGGCTTAAAACTTCTAAATATACTACTATGAAGTGGTCCCCCTGCCCTGCCCGCTGTCTCCCCCTGCTCCCCCAAGACACCCCAAACCCCTCCACCCTGCTGCCGGCTTCCTCTGCTCCTCCAAGTGCCCCTTGCCCCCCAGTCAGCTTCCTCTGCTACTCTGAGTCCCCCAACCCCTCCCCTAACCCCCTTTCCCTGCTGGCTGCCTGTAGCCAGGGCCCGCCCTTCCCTCTTACCTGGCTGCTGGAGGGCTGCTATCTGGCCATGCTACAGGCTGCTGCTCCCACTCTGAGCATGCACAGAGCATGCTCACAGGGTGAAAATTTAAAATCTCCCAGTCTGATGCAGGTCTCTGCCTGCCAGAAGACTGTGTCTTCCAGCTGGGTAGGGGTTGGGTCTACTGGCCATGCATGGCCGGCAGTGTTGACCGCACAGGTGAGTGTTGGGGGCTGTGTGCCTGCGCACCAGTGCAGCTTAGAGGGAACATTGGCTCCAACCCACTTTGTCAATCTGATATATGTGTAGGAGAAAGTAAAAGGTTAAAATAAGAAAGACGAGTAGAAGTGTATAGCTGTGGGCCCAAGGTCTAACAGAGTAATCCAAAACGGTGGGCCTGAACTGAAGATATTGACAAGAGACAGGTTGTGAAAGTTCAACTTCACTGAAATTGGCAAGAAATAAATGAAATTGCCATAATAAGTATGAAAAATGGAAAAATACCTTGAGAAAGGTGGGAGGTATTAGGTTGGCCTAGCACCAAGGAAATAAAAGTGATGCTTCAGTCAAACATGACACCTTGACAGAGGGAGATGTCCAGTCATGCGTAGACCTATCAAATTGGGTGACAGCAGAACTGGGGTATCTGGACCAATCAAGGTAAATTTAGAGCCCAAAGGGGGCCAAGTCAGTAGGTCTAAGTAGGATATAAGAACAGGAGCCCTGAAGCCCAGACTCCATACGGCCAAAGAGGGTGACGGTGAGCATTGCTGTCATCTGAGTGGTTCCATTGCATTGAGAGCACCAATGCTGTCAATAAATCTGTTGAAATAGATGGTTTGCCGTACTGCTACCTTGCCAGAAAGGCTAGCCTGGCACCTTCATTTCTACAAGAACCTGTGGTTGTGTAGGTTTCCTCGATCGTGAGTGTTGCCTCAGTTTCTCTCTTGCACCCAGGGTATGCCTAGCCTCCAAATCACTGAGCTAAGTGAGTTCTCACTAGAGATTTAAGCCAAAGGTAACCCAAACAATTAACCAAAGGAACACCTCAGTTTAGGATCACCAGGCTACCGCAGTTTCTGCTAAAGATCCAAGTCAGGCTCCAAGTCACTGAGCTAACAGGGTCCCCACTTGGAGATCTGAGCCAGAGGTAGTCCCAAGGGAGCATGCCTTCAGAGATTCACACACGCATTCAGACATGTAGCCAAACTGTGTCAGGAGCTGACATCAGAATAACATGGATAAGAACACATCTCACTTGCCGTGCCTGACCACGCTCTGCCTGGAGTACCACAATGTGTTGTACATTTCTTATATCTAGCCCGTGTATGTAACAAAAAATTCACTAGCCCATCCCCAACTCGGCTGTTTAAATAGAGGCACCCCAGAATTCTAAAGTCATGGGTTGCTGGAAAAGAGTCTGGGCAGGCATTCCTAAGCCCTAAACTCTGTGTCTCAGGGTTCATTTAATCCTGAGCGAAAAGCTACATGTGTTTCCAGTTTCTTTTCCTTATCCGTTTTTCTGCTTTCAGTGCTGAGTTGACATACTTGTAGCTGTGCCTGCAATTTGTCAGTTTCATTATTAACTCTCTATTCTCCTGCACTATTTGTACCACAGGCTTCCATTTACCTTATTTTTTTGTTCCTTTATTTTCATCTATTCCAAGACCTCTCCAGTCTCATCCTCCTCTATGGGGAGAGTATCTTGGCTCCTCAGTTTTGTGAGCAGCTCGTGCATGGCAATCCCTTGGTCCCTGGAGGATTGTATTCTATTAGGTTTGATAGTTACATAGCATCTTAGCCTTTGTATAATTCCTTTTCACCATCTTTCTAATTCCCTTGTCTCTCTGGCTATTGAGTCCATTACTCTTTGAAAAGGGCTTGGTTCTGGTGTCCTTATATGTCCTTCATTATCTCTTTCTTCATTTCCTCCTGAAATGCTATCAGGGCTAGGTGAGTCACCTATCGCCCCGGTCCTGAGAAGAATGGATCTAGGTTTTGGTGCAGGTGTCACTGAAACTTACCTTTTAGTGAAAGTCTGTGATTACTGTGCGGCCTGGTTTTCCAGGTTTAGCTGCCTGGTGCACAACTCTTTCAGATTATTTTCTCCAGATGTTCTGTTTGCATGTTTTTCTTGCCTGACTTTCTGCTTGTTCCATCATTTCTAGCCTATATTTATTTTTAAATTAAGTTCACTTGTACAGTGTATCTGTCTGTGCAACACTTCTCAGTTATACTTCAGTTGTGAATTTTATTTGCTATTTGTTCTTTCCAAATGCTCTGTGGATGTTATATATTGATGGTAACACAAAATATACACATAAAGATGCATGTAGGAAAAGGAGTGACTCCAAAGCTCTGCAGGATTGCTGAATCTCTAGTAATGATGTCAAATCATCCTGGACATGTCTTTGGAGAAATCCACAGATCTGAAGATGTCCAAATTCCTGTTAGTTCAGCCTTCCAAAGCAGGTTTGAACCCAAAAGGATAACACTTAACTATAAAAGTTAACCATAAAGTCCCTATGTTGTACAAGGAAATGGACACGTGGTAGAGTATAGTGTTACAAATGTGAATTATCAGATTGTTAGATTTAAACTGTTTTTGTCAAGTTTCAAATGTGAAAGGGACCAAGTCAGACGGTGCCATGGGAGCATTCCCAAAAGGTAATTGGACAATGCAGTAAATGCCCGCGATTCAATAGATGGTGTTTATTGGTGTTTGATCAATCAACATGTGGAACTATGAAAAAGAACAATGGCTGTTTTCATATTAAGGTATTGCCACTGATGTGTAATCACTGTATAAGATTTGTCACAGTTATGCAGTAAAGCATGCCTTGTAAGGTATCATTTGAACAAAGTTCTCCTGTAATGTGTGTATTGTATGTGAAGTTATTAATCGTTGCAATGTATCTGATTCTCAGATGAGTGATACTCACATGATAGATTTACTTTAAGGCAAGAACTCTTTGAGCAGTCATGGTTGAAGAGCAATTCAGCAGAGCCAGCTCTTCTTTGGGCTCCTCTTGAGACTGTCTGAGTGCTTATGGACAGCATTGGCCTAGTGACTCAGCACAGTGTGTGGAACACTGATGTCACATCTGTGCACCCACAAGGTTTTGATCTATATCAGGGGTCTCAAACACATGGCCCATGGGCCGTATGCAGCCCTTAAAGCTATTTCATGTGGCCCGCAACAACACTATTGTTACCAATATTTGCAATATTGTTGTATGAAAAGGTTTCAGTGATGTGGCCCTCGGGGTAATGTACTAGTCCTCATGAGGCCCTCTACTTGTCCTGATGAGGCCCTTGTGGTGATTTGAGTTTGAGACCCCTGATCTATGTGATTTTTGTGTTCACTTATTTACTGTGATTGTGTGATTTTTTTTTTTCCGGTCAGTTTGGCCATGCAAGTTTTCCTTATGAATATGCATACACTATTTTTAATAGGATTAAAATGGAAAGGCGAAAACGTGGCAGGGCAGATGCTCCGCACCTGGTAGAGGCCCCAGCAGCTGGCAGGGCTCAGATTTAGTCGTCAGGAGACCTGGTAAAACTCCATGGGTGTTTGGTGTGTCTGGTGGCCCGGCTCTGGATTCCCGGTTTAGGCTAGGCCTGGACTGAGCTGTTGCCACTTGGGGCACTGGTGCTGAGAGCTGCGGCTCGTGTCCCCTGAACCCAGCACCAGCAACACCACTGCTAGCCACTAGTCTCTTGTAATGGCACTCAGGGCCGTCCCTAGGAGGGTGCAGGGCCCTGGGCAAATTGGCCTCTGCAGGGCTCCCCAGACCCCCATGCACATTGGGGTCAGGACCAGCTGGCTCAGGGAAGGGGCAGGCCCAGTCTGCCCCTGAGCTGACTGTTCCCCATCTGGGGGACAGGGAGAGCCAACCAAAAGCAGCAGCCAGGGTCAGCGCTGCTGCACACCCACCCCACTTTGCTGTGCCCAGTGCTGCTTCCAACCCCCTCCCCACTGCCTCTGGCAGAGAGCTGAAGGCAGCGCAAGTCGAGGGGGGTGCGGGAGCGCTGACCTTGGCCACTGCTTTTGGCTGGCTCTCCCTGTCCCCTGGAAAGGGAACAGTGTGGCCATGGGGGTGCAACTGTTTGGGCCCTGCACAGCCCTACTCACAGCAGGGCCCGCAGGGTCCAGGGCGATTGCCCCTTCATCACCCCCTAGGGATGGCCCTGACAGCCCTTTAGTCAGACAGAGAGAAGGAGTTCAGCAAGGAGGCTGCCTCCCTCATTCCTCCCCCATCTCCCTGGCTGCAGCAGGGAAACTGCAAACATCAAGTAGCTCCATGTGCTTCATCTCCGTCTTTAGGCAGTGGCTTCCTTCTGCAGACAGGGGAATGGGAGATAAGTGCTCCCTCTCTCTGACCACAGCAGGGATCCCAGCACTTAGTCTGAGGCAGAGAACTTTGCTGTGCTTCCTGCTACGGCTACAGCCAGAGGGTGGGGAGAGTGCTGATCTCCTGACCTCTTGGCTGCAGCAAGGAGCCTGCACCAGTCCCTTAACCCCACAGCAACACACTCCACCTTAGATAGCAGCTCCCTTCTAGAGCCAGTGGGAGGCAGGGCCATCCAGATGGGGCTCTGGGGTCCCCCTGCACTGGGGGGGGGGTCTGCTCTGTCACCCCACCTCTGGGTTGGCTCTCCCCACCCCCAGCGTGGACCATCCAGCCCAGGGAAGGGGCAAGGCAGGCTTCGCCCCGTGCTGGCTGTTCCCCATCTTGGAGGGGGGGTAGGGCGAGCCAGCCAAAAGTGAAGGCCGGGTTCTGCACTCCCACTCTTGCCTGCCCCCAGCTCCACACCAAAGACAGTGGGGTGGGGGGCAGAGTGGCTGTGCAGGGACCATGGTTTGAGCCCCACACTGCCCTGTAAAGTGGGACAGTGTGGGGTCCACAGAACTGTAGGGCCTGGGGTAACTGCCCCCCCCCCGGATGGCCCTGGTTGAAGGACATCTGTGGGCAGGGGCATCGCTGGCGCCTGGCACATGGTGCACCCTCTGCCTCTCTCGGCCCCATCCCCAGCCAGGTAGCCAGGGCTGGGCCAGCTGCAGTGGCACCTGCCTTTCTGGGGCCAGGCTGCCAGCACTGGCCACTGCCTCGCCCAGCCCTGTCCCTCGCAGGGGATTGGGGTCGTAGGTGGCAGCATCCAGATTTCAGGGCCCCGAATCTGGATCAGGGGCAGGAGATGGGGCAAGGCCCAGGAAGCAGAGCCTCAGCCCAGGGTCTTTCCCTGGGGCAACAACACTCCTGGCTATGGGCCACTTTGAAAGCCACTACAGGCTACTTTTGGCCCCCAAACCAGAGGTTGGGAAGCACTGTCTTAAGGCAATCTGAAATCCAGCAGCAGGCAGGGTTAAGTACAGGGTCTTACTTCTTTGTGTGTGGGGATCATGTCCATACTGTGCAACCATAGACAGCTGAGGAGTAGTAAAGTCCTACGGCTGTTGATTGAAGGGTGACCAGGGCTGCACCTCCCGTTGATGTTAGCAGCTTGTTGAGAATGTTGTTTCAAAGACTAACCTTGGCTTTAGTTTTCTCAGTGAGGGCTCTACAGGAGAATCATATGGGATATATGGGTAGAATGGGACTACCAAAGAAGCCTCTTATTTTTCTCCCTGTGATAGGGACAGAAGCTTTTATTTTTCCTCTAACTTCCTCGGAATATTTGCTTCTCATCTGAACGGTGATGGAGTGGCGAGTGACAGCAGTTCCTCTTTTTCTATGGCCTACGAGTTGCGCACCTATGGATAAGCATGTCATTATAATGCTGGCTCTTCTATGGGCCATATTTCATAGGCGCTTGTCCATTTCCTGCTCGTGTGAGTTATAAAATACTCCGGCTACGTTTTTAATACAGCACACCAGCAATCCCACAATCTTGAATACCAGTTCAGCATCAAACATGGAAATCTAACTATCTTGTGATTTGCATGGGCACACTGGATCTCATCTAGCTGAAGGGTGATGAACTTTAATTACAGAGCCCTGACCCACCATGTCATAACTAAACATAAGAATTTGTTTTGTGGGTGTTTTTTAAACCTAAAGCCAGGAAGTTGGACTTAAAGTGAGTTCAGTGTCTGTTTCTAGCGGAAAGCCTCTATGCGCTGATGACAGACAAAGTTTAGGAGACAATCCTGGCCGGGGGAGGAGGACCAAATAAAACCTACTGGGTTTTTCCATCTCTCCCCTGTAAACACAAGCTGGGCAGTTTGGGTTTTCTGGCAGGCATCTCTCACCTTACGGGCGCTTTTGCCCTGCATCGGCTGTTCCAAGCGCATTTCTCCTTCAGCCTCGCCTGTGAAGAGCCAGGGAAAGGGGCAGTCTCCCGGCTCCGGAGGCCAGAGAGGGCAGGGCAAGCAATCCCCCTCCAGCTAGTGCAATCCAGCTCGCGTTTTGCTGTCTGCTAGGAGGGGTAGGTCCGGCAGCGAGCGAGAGCATAGCTGAGCGAGCCTCCCTCCCGGAGGGTCTGGCCTGGGGAGACGGGAGCCTTCCGGCGGGGACGAGCACATTTTGCTCCCCGCAGCCCGCGCGGGGCTTCTTTGGCCCCGGGAGCAGCTGCTTGGAGGGACACGCGGCGCCGGACGAGCCATGAAACTCCACTTGCTCCTCTGCAGCTGCGGCTCGCCCAGCCGTGCCCGGATCGCCCTTTCCTGTTAGTATCCCCCTGCCAGTGCACCAAGGCTGGGTACGTATCTGGAGCCGGTCCCCCCAGGTCGGCGGCCAAGCCCCCCTTGAACGCATGCAGCCTGCTCCTCATCCGGTTAGTGGCTGGATGGACGGAAAGTGAGCGCCTCAAGTTTAGCTGCAGCCTCCCTAGGAGAGACGTGGAAAGTGCAATCCGGGACAGCCAGGCAAGCAGCTCGTAAAACTTACAACTAGTCGGTAAACTGCATAGGCAGTTTTGTTACGGCGTGGTGGAGCGCTGCACAGATGTTTGGGGGGGAAAATTGGCGTGTATTTAAATGAAAGACAGTTTGTTGGCCAAGAGATTGAGACAGTCCGGGCTCTGCCTTGTTTGCGCTACAGCAGGGGAGCCTGCCTGGAAAAACCCGCCAGGCAAGCAAAGCTGCCTTAAACCTCTGTGGAAGGGCAGGGAACAATTAAAAAGACACTGACCAGGAGTTTGGGCCCCACTGGGCCTGTTCAAAGGGAAAAAACGGCCACGAAGCATCTCTTGGTGGTTGCCTTTTAGCATGGCTTTGAGGTTTTAAGCTAAGCAACTCTTTCCTCTTTTTCCTCCCTCTTTCTTTCTCTTTGGAAGCACTGGTGCAAATTCTGTTGTGTTAATTTAGATTTCCAGCACAGGGTAACTTCATGGATTTGTGTGGACTCTCTCTAGATTTACATCTCTGTAAGTGAAAGCCTAATTTGACCCATTGTTTGGCTCGACTTTGCATGAGAACTCTTACAATAGTGGCCTGTGACCACCTTTGACTAATTTTCTGCTGCTTGCAGAAGTAAATCCCTATCTATGCCTTGAATAGGAGTCCGGTCAGCTGCTTGTTTTAACTCTGGCAATAATTTTACACTGCACTAATACACCCAGGAACACACACAACTAGAAAGACAAGCCATCTGCTCTTGTGCTCAAAAAGGCCTCTCCTTTTAG
The DNA here is from genome assembly GCA_007922195.1 of Podocnemis expansa. Classification (NCBI taxonomy): domain Eukaryota; kingdom Metazoa; phylum Chordata; order Testudines; family Podocnemididae; genus Podocnemis; species Podocnemis expansa. The sequence continues at coordinate 24,783,571 of ML681981.1, read as the reverse complement.
GAGCCTATCACAACACAGGCAGCTGGAGAAGGAGAGGTTCCAAAGAGGTATTTTCTCCCACAAAAGCTCATGCAATAAATAAATTTGTCAGTCTTTAAGTGCCACAGCACTCCTTGCTTGTTTTGGAGGAGAATAACAACTTGCCTGTAGAGTTGGTTCCAGAGACTCCTCAGGACATGAGCTTAGTGAACCAGCCATTTGCTTATGTGACCAGTGAGGCCCCTCACATTCAGACACTTAAAAGTACATGCTGAGATGGAGGGTCATCAGAGGAACAGGCCTTGTGGCCACACTACATAATTGCGAGTCACAAGAAAATAGTACCTATTGCTACTGCTCCCAAAATAGTTTCTGTGGGGAAGTACAGAAAATAGAGTCTCGCTCCAGAAGCTTGTGACTGGTGTTGAAGAGGAGCTGCTGAGTTCCCACCTTGGGAAATAAACTGAGGCAGATTGGTTGGAGACTGCATGAATTGGTAGGGATCAAGAGTGTTTGAAAGGAGGCTGAACTATAGGTTTGTCAAGACTCCAGGGAAATCTGGCCCACTGAGTTTACTGTGAGTCTGCTGGTCTTCAGGGAATTTAGAGGGAGCAGGGTAGTTTACTAGATGGCATTGATTGGGGCCAGATGGCTTATTTGGGAGAGGGCAGAGGTTAACATACTTATAATTTACATCTCTGCTATCTCAAAAACACATGCTATTAAAATGGACCTGATTCATTTTTGGTTTTACATAGGAGAAGTCAGTGAAGTTGTACTAATAAATTTCACTAGTTACAAACTGATGATCTGTGGAGATGTTTAAATTTATTATATCACTTGCATCTCTAGCTACATAGCAGCTGCTCAGCTTACTGAGATTCTATTCCTTTAAGCCAAGGAGTAGAAATGTGCATGTAGGCATCCAGAGCAGGGCATAGCACACTGATGTCACCGTGCACGTGGAGCTACAAGAATCAGGCTTTGTAAACAAACTGGTCAGTGGCATTATACCACTGAAATACACTTGGCCAAATATCTCCAGATTTAAAAACTTTAACGGGAAATTAGAAGGCTGAAAAATTGGATGAAGAGACATGTATAACATGACGCATGTAAAATGCTGTTAGTAACGATGCCGGTTAAAGTAATGATTTTTATATTTGTGTCTTTGTAAACTTTAAAGTCAATGGAGACATTGAAGTTAACAAATTTTTAAAAAATTAATTAATTGTATTAATTTTTTAAATTAAGACTTCCAAATAATAGATCTTTATAACTGGTTTCAGTAACTTTTTTAAAACTAAGATTTATTCTGTGTTTAGCAATTCCATGAAGTAGCTCGGGGGTTCTCAAACTGTGGGTCAGGAGCCCTGTGGGGGGTCGCAAGCCACTTAGAGTGGGGGGTCGCAGAAATTCACTTATCATTTTAGGGGGTTGTGGTAAAACAAAGTTTTGAGAACTGCTGAAATAGCCCAGCCCTGTTATAGTAGGTGCCATGCTTCTTTCACTTCCATTGAAGTCAAGAATCAGTTTGTTACTTCTCTGTCTGGGTGGAGCTAGAAAAATAGTCTGTGTAGCCCTAAAGGTAATAGCAGCTGTCCTTTTCTCCAGCTGAGGATTAATTTTGATGTTTCCTGAAGGGAGTAATGTCTAGTCCTTCTTGGGGAAGAGATACACCATATATGAGTCTATAAGAAGGGACTGATTATGTATAATATCTCATAAAAGAATTAAATGTTACAACACACACAAGTCTTCAATGTATAATGTTTTGTAGTCTGTTGCTAGTGTTTTATTTTAGCTGGCATACTACTCACAACTGTGAATGTTTGCCTAAGTATTTGCATTCTAAGCCCTGCTTTTAGTCACTTATTTTCCAAAACACTCACCTTTCAGACTGAAATTTTCCAGGCTTAGTCTCTGCCTGAAGGTTGTCTTATTATGGTTTAATTAAAGTGGTTCTTCTACATTTTTTTTAAAGCAGAAAAACAGTTTGTCTGCAAAAACACATGCAACTTTAAAACTTTAAGTATTTTTAGTGCAGAAGTAGGATGAGATTAAAAAGAAAGTGTGTCTTACAGGGGAACAGTTAATTAAAAAAGTGTGCAAAACTATGTTACTAATAAATGTTCTCAGTTTGAGTGAAAAGCCTTTAAAAGTTACCTTGGGCCAACAGCAGTTGACACTATTTTCTAACAATGTCACAACATTAGGAGAAAATGTTGATTACATTGGAGAATAGGCAGGGCTGCACACCCCTTTTAAGAATGCACCAGGCCATGCACACAAAGTACACCAATTTTAAAATGAAGAATTTATACCAATATTTAAGAGGGGCTTTTTTTTGTTTTGTTCTTGAGATACCAAATAACTTTCATGTCTCCAAACTTTTTAAATTACTCACACCTATTTGGCTTAAATTGTGTAATACTTTGTATGCTCTTATTTTGAGAACATTGACAAGTGTGCTTATCAGTCTCCTTCACTGTGCATAGTGTAGTGTAAACTGTGTATTGGGGGCTTAATCTTGCAAAATGCTAAGTGTCCATATCTTGTATTCAATCCCTGGCAGAATTAAAGGTGCTCAGCAGTCTGAGGGGTGAGCCATGGGTGAGGCAGCTCTGTCTCACCAAGTATCTGATCTTAGAAACTGCTCCATGTAGCAGACCTTTGCATCTGGGCAGAGCAAGTTTCTGGATCAGGGTTTTGTGTCTGCTCCTGCTTCTGTTGAAGGCTGGTGTTTTGGTTTTTTGGCCACTGATTTTAAGGGAGAAAGACTGGGCCTTCAGTGCACACTGCTTCATTCACTCTGCATAGTAAAGTCTGTAAACAGTTTAATTATTCAATTTCTGCAGTTACACTACCAGAAATTTTAGGACTTAATTCAGATTTGACATAAGCAAGTGAAATATGGCTGCTAATACCAGGTCTGGTGTGTAATATGAGAAATATTACAATGTCATTATGTAAGTCAGTGTGAAGCCCCATCTGGAATACTACAAAGTGCTGGTCAAACCATCTTAAACAGACTATTGCAGAATCAGAAAGGTGTTCAGAGAAGCGTAACAAGAATAAAAGAGAGCTTGTACAGATAGGAATTGTTTATTTTAGGAAAGGAACTAATGAAGAATATATAATAATGAATGGTATTGAGAAGGGAGACCAAAAGCTTCTGTTCTTGTCTCAAACACAAGAGCAAAAGGGACAGTCAATGAAACTAGAGGATAGTAAATTCAAAATTGATAAAAGGAAAACACTCGTTACCGCCACTACTCCTGAATATAATTAGACTGTGGAACTCACTGCCACAGTAGGCAGAAGCTAAGAATTTAGCAAGATTCAAAAAGGGATGGACATTGATATAGCTGAGAAGAACATCCAAACTGATATTAAATGCTAACAAAAATCATAGAAAGGATATTAGAACACATGCTTAGGGGCTTGAGCCAGTTGCAAACAGCTAAAAATTAGCTTGAGACCTAACGTATGTGCTGATTTTCTCACATCTGTCTATTGCAGAACGATTTCATCCTCTTCTGAAACACCTGGTACTATCCACTACTGCGGAGACAAAATATTGAGCTAGATGGATCTTTAGTTTGATCTGTGATGGCAACTGTTGTTATTACTAAATCTGAATTTGGTCTATAACACTGCATTTAAAAAAAAATTGTGAAAGATTCCAAGGTTTCTTTTCCCATCATGCTAAGCTATGACTTTTAAAACCATAGGTATATGCAGAAACAAGATGATGTTTCATAGTGTACCCAAGTGTGGTAAAATTAGGGTCCTAACTTAGTACTTGCTTTATTTGTGATTGTTTCTGGTTATTTGCCTGGATGCTACACTGTTTGCTCCTTTGCAGCTGGGTCACCGGTCTCTTTAATGATGTTGCATAGAAAAATGGCTAGTATTTAAAGACCCTAAATCTTTACTTCCAGTTTTTCTCCTCTTAAGATACTATTTGAAAAATGTTTCATAGACAAACATACTAGTTCTTAATTACTGTAGTGTAAAGAAAATAGTATGTGATAGATTTTTTTTTTTTTCTATATGAAGAATTAGAGTAAATTAAAAAATATTTGCCTTTCAGACCGCTTTCTAGTGATTTGTAAAATCCTGCAACTGCTACTCAAATAGAACTCTAATGGAACTCAATGGGAGTTTTGCTGACGTAAGAATGACTAAAATATTTAATTCTTGGTTAGCTTCATAGCATTATTATAGTTTTCTATGGGGCATTATTTAAATCGGGGTCTCAAACATGTGGCTTGTGGGCCACATGTGGCCCCTAAAGCTATCTCCTGTGGCCCGCAACAACATGATTGTTACCAATATTTGCAATACTGTTGTATGGAGAGATTTCAGTGGTGCGGCCCTTGTGGTGATTTGAGTTTGAGACCCCTGATTTAAATTGAGGGATTCATTCCATGTTTACAGCAGTATAAAGAAGAGCAAAATTTAATTGTAAGTATCTGGCATTTGCTCTTCTACTGCATAAGGACAGGATATGGTGCATACTTAGGCCTTTTTCTTTAATTTAACAAATCAGTTCCAACCTGGACTGGTCTGTTCTGGGGCTGTTCTCTGTCTAGAGAACCCCTCTGTTCCCATTCTAGTGCCTCTACTTAAAAAAAGAGGCTCAAACCTTTTATTGTTCTTGAAGTGGAGACTTGCCTGATCTGACTGCCATGTGAGTCAGCAGAATAGCTGTGTATGTCTGTGCAGGGTCTTAAAACTTAACTTCTGAGACTTACCCATTAAATTTGGACATTGCCAATTTAGTGTAGACATTTGGGAATTAGCTTGTTTTACTGCTACAGAAGTTAAAAGATGTGAAATTACATTAAATTCCTTGCCCTTGGGAAGCCATGCCATATCTTACTTTCTATCAGACGCTTGGAATAGCATTAGGTGAGCTTTTCTCACCTGTTGCTAGAAAAGGGAGCATCACTAATGCAGTGCAAGGAACATTGCCAGATTAAAATAAAACCTGATGTATTTAAAAAAAAATCCTAATGTGTTTACTCCTAATTGGATAATTAAACAGAAATATTGTAAGTAATGTTTACATATGTGACATCTGACAAGAAACCAGAGCAATATGAACTTACAAACAGTTGTGTATCACTATTAAAGCACTTGCTGAGTGTACAGGATTTATCAGTGGCAGTTTGGACGTGGGCATGGGCTGGAGAGCATGTGCCTATTCCTTTCTCAGTGGTCTGATAAAAGCAAGGGAATGTATGTAGTCCTAGTGGTCCAGAAACTCCTAATACTTCTCCACTTGCATGAGGGTAAAGATGTTCTTGTCCCCATTGCTGCTTGTTCCTCTTTGTCTTTTCCTTCTTTCATATTACAAGTTATAGAGAAAAGTGTAATTAGTGAGGAAAAATGTGTGTGTGGATTGCAGAATTTGTGAATTTGTGGATGTGTGTGTGTGGCAGGGAAAAGGACGGGACAGGTAAGAATGGCAATCCTTTAATTTTGCTTCCAAGTCTCTTCAGGTATGTCTACATTTACAATTTAATTCAAATTAATGAGGATTAATTTGAACTAAATTAATGCATGGCTACACTGGCTTTCATTACTCCAAACTAAGGAAGTCCTTAGTTCGAAGTAATGAACACTTACTTCAAAGTTATAAAACCTCCCTTAACTTTGATGTAGTGGTTAATTTGAATTTATTAGCTCAAATTAATGCAGTTTGACCTTCTTCATCCCAGGGTACCTTCCTATGTATTAGGTGGGGGCATGGTCCTTCTCAGAGGCCATGTTGCCACACCTCCCATGGTGCCCCCTCCTAAATCGAACTAACAAGTCCTGTCCATGGACATGCTAGTTCAATTTTGGTTTCTAGTGGGGACATGTTAGTTCGAATTAACCATTCTTAGTTTGAATTAATTAATTTGAACTAAGTTAATTCAAACTAACTTCTTAAGTGTAGACTTAGCCATCCTCCTTCATCTTCTCCTCATTCTACAATACACAACCCTAAAATCCGTTTGCTGTGTTACCCAAAAGCTATTCAGTTCCTTCCATATCCCTACTCCTGCTTTTTTGGGATATCCAAGCTGTTAATTCTCCCTTTGGTTCTGTGGAGTCCAGTCTGAGTTATTCCCCCTTTCCCAATCCATTCTCTGCGTGTCTCAACATACTGCTTCCAACAAATCAAGTCCACTTCTGTTCTGAAACATGAACTAATTCTGGCTCAGTCACTCCCAGGTAGACCAATTTTATCTCCCAATTCATCAGTTTTTACTGACCATCCCATTGTTTTTCTTCCTCCCCCACTATTTCATCATCTCGCCTCCTCTCCACACAACTTAATCCTCTGCTCTCTCTTTATACTCCTCACCAAAGCATTTCATCCCTGAAATCCCACACTGCAGCCATCACTTCTTGTTTTTTTTTCCCCTTTCTATTTCAGCATTTAATAATTCCTCCTCCCCTCCACCATTTAATTCTTTCCCCCAACCAAATCCGCAGCATTTCACCTTTTGTTCTCTACCCTTTACTGTTAGCATTTTAAGCCTTTTCTCCCTCACCTTTTACTTTCTGAATCTTGCTCTCTTTCCTTGTTTGCCTTAAATAAATGGGATAGGCATGGCTCACTTGACTTTTTTTTCCTCCTTCCTCTGCAGTATCTTTGCAGAGAGGAACACCTTGGTCCAAATGCATAACGAAGGAGTGTGCATGTGTGCAAAGCAGCAGTTTCAGTCTCCCTCACTCAGCCGCTGCAGCAAGGGAGATAAACTGAGATATTCACATGCCCCTCCAGCCCTGAAAAGGTTTACCTTGGGATCCCCTCTCACATTCTGCACTGGTGGTATGGGCAGGAGAAGATGCCTAGTTAGCTCAGAGTAGCTGGCTGTAAAGGGGAAGTGAGTGTGCTCAGCCTTTTTAAAAAACAGTGTATGTGTTTGGGGTATTAGTTATTACACTTGCTGAGGCATCAGACAGTCACCGCAATACATGCAGGCAGCTTTTATTTGTTGCAAAAGAATAGGAAAGGCAACCACTTAGGGCCTTGTCTGTACTTAAAACTTTTTGCTGTTTTATCTTTGGAGCCTTGCATGGATACCGAATGTGTATCTGCATCCAATTCACAGAAATGGTTTGTAGATATATGTGGATTGTCAGGGCTCTAGTAATATTTGTTGTCATACTGAAAGTAATAAACCCCAAATCTCAACCCTCTTTCAGCACAGTTACATGAGCATAAGAATGCTTATCTTGGTGTAACTGTAAAGAATAAAGCTTGTCCTGGTGTAACTAGATTGGTAAAAATCAGATCCCTTTCCTACACAGCTATGCTGGTAAAGTTTTTAAATGAAGACCAGGCCTTAGAAGGAGAGTAAATAATATACTTCTTACTCTCTGAATGAATTAAATACTTCTTCCTCTATAGCAGTGCTTCCCAGTCTGTGGTCTGTGGACCCCCAGGGGTCTGTGGACATGTTGCAGTGGGTCCAGGAGTCTCTCCCTGCCGGGGCCAGAATCCAGCTACAGCCCCAATGCTCCTTACCAGGGCTGCCTTTCCCCTCCCGTGGCCAGATCCTGGCAGGGGGGATGGAGCTGCGGCAGCTCCCTGGTAGGGGCAAGGGCAGGGGGCCATAGCTGCTGCACCTTGGCTTGCCAGCTGCGCAGGCCATGGTGGCGGGAGCACTGCTCGCCAGCTGTCCCAGTGGCACTGCCAGAGTGGTACAGGCCAGATTCCATAATTAGCCCCGGGATGGGGGGAGGGGGGAGCTCAAGAATTTTTTTTTGTTAAAAAGGGGTCCCCATTCTGCAAAATGTTGGGAACCACTGTTCTATAGCATTCCCTATAGACTTATAGAAGGATCAAATTCTGTAGAGCTGACCAGCATGAGTTTACTGTTAAATTTGTAATTTCCATACTTTTTAATGTTTAAGTTATATAAATCAGGATCTCAAACTGTTCCGAAGTGTGAAATACCTTTTTAAGAGACAGATGATCTTGGAGACTATTTCAACACCTTTCACTATCTCTTAACGTCCTTGTGACAACTATAGAAATTACTTTTGTGAACAAGCGTTCCTTCATTTTCAATGTCTTTAACGCGAGATTGACAAATATTTGAAAAATTCAGTCACACTATCTAGTTCTCTTCATTTTGTTTTCCACCTTTTCATCTGCTCTCAGAGCCCTGATGCGGTGATCTGGCGCCCAGGGCGCGTTCCAATCAGAATGCACCCCCTGCCTTTAGTGGTGCTTGGGGCCGCTGTTGTGAAACATGCCCTTTAATGGAGCAGCTCTATTGAGCCGCTCTGGCACACCTGGGGCAAAGCCTCATTGTCCCTGCCGTAGTTAGAGCCTCATCTGCTCTGTTTATTTCTTTTGCCCTATGATCCACTGAAGAGGCTCCTGTGCTGCCTGGTCTCCTTATTCATGTACTTCCATCTTGTCTGGTCCTTCTCTTCCCTTGTACATGTTCTTCTGCTGCTCACTTTACTTCTCATGGATATCCCTCTCACATTAGTAGCTCACAACTATAGTCCCTGAGAGTAGGTCACATTTCTTTTACCACTATTCTGTTGCACTAATCACTACCAGCAGTGGATATGCTTGCCTGCTCCTTGTTTCAAGTTGCTTCCCTGAGTCTGGTCTTTTGATTGCAAAGAACAGCCTGGAGGCCTGCAAAAGCAGCTGGAAACATGAGGAGGGCCAGCACCTTGTGATTAGCCAGCTTTCTGCAATCTACTACAAGTGCTTCATGGACTATGGCTTTGGGATGTGCTGACACAAGCAATTCTGACATTACTCTTAAAACTCAGATCACGCAGTGAAACAAAAGTTCTGTCACCAGGACTCAAACAACCTCAATTCCAAATCAGGATTTGCCACTGAAAGCAATGGTAATCTTTCGCCTAATTTTGTTGAGTCCTGGACTGATTTATATGCCTTTTTAACACAATAGATGTGTGTGATTGAGTATGTATGTATATTTGTGTTATCACTTTTGATGGCATGCTATGACAGAAATACGAACAATGAGTCTGGTGGCACTTCTAAAGACTACCAAATTTATTTATCCCCTGAGCTTTCATGGGAGAAAATCCTGAGAAAATGAGTTTTCTCTCATGAAAGCTCATGCAATAAATAAATTTGGTAGTCTTTGAAAGTGCCACCATACTCCCTGATTGAAATTTAAGACTCTGATCCTGCTTTATTTAGTTGGCTGTGCCTGTGCACAACACTGTGTAGAGTTAGGGCCTATGTGATAGTTGATGAAACATGTATCCTGTCTAAAACACTGAGCACCTGTTGTTTTTAGGCAGCCCCGTACGCTCTGTAGTTACTAAATATCCCACTGGTTAGTGTCTAGGCTTTGTAGAATTTATAGTCCCAATAGAATCATTGAGTATTAGAGATTAAAACTTCAATAGCAAATGCATTTGATTACAAAAATGATAATGGGTTCCTTGAATAAAACTGCTGTCTAACTCTGAAAAATAAGTATTTACATTTTTCTTCCAAAAAAAAAAAAAAAAGACAAGCACACAAACATGGGCAATACTGTGTTTTAAAACAGTGGTTTACAGACCTTTTGGGGATCTATATATATAGTTACCATATTATACTGTACTTCAGTGTGCTTTCTCTCTCTGCATCTCCACATACACACAGACAATAGATTTCCAAAGGGCTCTGCACCACCATTTGAAATATGTTAAGAGTCTGCCAATGAAAAAAAGGTTGAGAAACACTGTTTCTTAAAATGTAGGTGTAGATTTTTCAATTTTTATAATAGCCACTCTTCAATTATAAGAGGCTGAAAAATCTCAAATTTTTAGTGTAAAAAACAAAGATGTATATTGACAATTCTCATTAACAATTCTGATCTAAAAATAAGATTTGAATTTATTGCAGAAAACTTCAGACCAGGAGTTCCTTAAACTTAAAAGTTACATGGGAAGGGAGGACAGGACAAGCCTTACACAGTGACACTGATGGCAACAACCTTAAGTTTTGTGGGGCAATCATACACTTGTGGCAAGACTGGACTGTGGTGTAGTATATATTCACATCATCCCAGAAAGTCTTGTGACTTGGATTCTCAGCTGACCAGGCATCCCTGATCTCCAGGCACATTCCCCAGTTTAGTACTCTGTTCCTGGCAATAACCTGTCTCCAGAAATGTCCCTGGCTGTCTTTGTCACCAAACAGTGATTTAAAAATACAGACTGTAACTGTAATAAATAAATGTGACAAATAATTAAATGTAAACCTCTGCACTACATTTCAGATTTTTCTCACACTCAGGGCCAGCCCAAGCAGGTGCAGGATCCAGGGCAAATCACTTTGTGTGGGGTTACCATTAACATTTTTATACAGGTGAAATCTGGGGCTATCACTGTTGATTTCACTGCTCACGTAGAGCAGTGAAACTGACAAGTGAGGCTATGGGTAGAGCCCAGCTCCAGGACCAGGCAACCCACTGGTCTCTCCACCTGGTTTTCTGGGCACTGGATTTTGAGAGTGGGAGGCGGTGGGTCTGCCAGTGGGATAATAGATAGGCAGTTGCTCCTAGGCTACCAGCCTGGGAGGTGGGCAGCTGCTGCGTACTCTGAACTGAGGCAGAGGAGGCTGCAAGTGTGTGTGTCAGATGATCTGTTCATCATCATCAAGGTAGGTTCTATGTGGTTTGCAGAGGTAGTTTTTAATCCTTGGTGTAGCCACATGTAACTAGGCAAACTCTTGGCCTGAATTATATGGGGGAGGACAGCTATTAATTAACCACAATGCAAGAGGAAGTGAACTCAGGTTTCTTTTATATATGTATAGAAATAATGCCAGTAAAGTGCTGAGAATATGTTGAAGTTGCCTGGGTCTTTTGATCTTTGTCCACTTTATCAAGATGCCCATTTTGAAAGGACTATAGAGTATACATCAATAAAACTTGTAATGTTTGATAAAACTCAAGTATACCTCTTTTTGCCTCAGACAGTTTTAAATATTTAACTTTAACAGAGCTTTGGCTATATTAATGATATACAAACTTGTAAGATTAATTTTTAAAAAATCTGACCTTGCAACTTTTTTTAATTTCAGATTTAACTCTGTATTATGACATTGAACAGCAGTAAGAATATGCAATTTTCTGTTGAGGTGAAAAATTCCTTCAAGAGCCCATGATTTTTTCTACCACTCCTTTTACATATCAACTACTTGATAGACATGGCTCACCATGCCAGACCTTCCAGATTAGTTAAAAAGGAAGAGTTAAGCAAAAGGAAAACTAGTCAAGGCAAAAAGAAATCTAGCCAAGTGAAAAAGAAAGCCAAGACTTCTGAAAAATGCAAAAAGTCAATGCAAGAAAAAAATGATGTAAAGAAAAAGCAACAAGAAAAAAAGCCACCTTTTTGCTCATCCATTAGATTTCTCAGGAGTAGTGTAACTAGAGCCTTATCTGGAACATCTTGGGTAAATATGGAGAAAACTGATAATCTTCTGTTTCATAACCAGGATTCTTTAAACTTCAGTGGCTTTACAATGTCTCTTCGTAGCAGATCGGTCTCCCATAGACTGTCCCAAACTGCAGTACTCACAAAAACCAAGACAGTCACGGCACAGAAAAGATTAGAAAAAAGGGACAAATATGAACAAGAAACCCTCACTATATTGGAAGAAAAAACACCTGAAGCTGCTGAAAAGATTTTGAAACAAGATTTAGCACAAAATGAATTAACCCCTCCTGAAGTTGAGCATGCTCCATGTGATACAGACATTGAGCCCTCCATTAAGTGTGACAGTCAAGACAAAATGATAGTGAGAACTGAATCAAATGTCTCCACTACAAACAGTCTACCAAGCAGTCATAATCCAGAAGTGTTAGATGAGAAGAAGACTGAAGAGCTACACTGTGCATGGACATCAAGTAATATCAGTACAGGTAGATTAGGTGAAGGTTTTGCTCAGGATTCTCATCTTGTTCCTTTACCTTCTCATCCAGAGTCTATAATCATCTCTGAATCAAATACAAAGGTAGATTTGAAAGATTCAAGCTCATCTGGAGAATCCCCTTTAAAGACTGCCTTTGATTTGGTGCCTCTTAAGAAAGAATGTGATTCAAATTCTGACTCTCTCATTACCACTAAATCAAAATCAATAGTGCATTTAGATGATTTGGGCTCATTTGTTGGATTCCAAATAAAAAACAACTTGGATTTGGTGCCTGATAATCAAGAACTTAACTCAAATTCCGACTTCAACTATAGAAGAGATGATTCAGAATCTGACACAAAAGATGTAGTCACAGCATGTGAATCAGTTAATCTTGAAGTGCAGCAGCCTGTTAAATATATTGGTACAGAAACTTTAGCTCTGGAATCAGTTTATGTGCTCAGTTCATCATCGAACACTGAAAAAAGCACAAAAGATTTAATCTCAACAAAATCTAAGGTCTTAAAAGAAAATTCTGAACATTCCTCTGAAGGCTCTATTTCCAGATTGCCCTCAAACATAGAAAGCTCCACTCTTACCTTTGACAGAGAAATGAATGTACATTCACCAGCTGATTCAAAACAACAGTATAAGGATTCTTCATCACAATCAGGAAATGTTGGAATAAACTTGAACTCTGTTCAGGACAACACGAGCAATAGCATCAGTCCAGCCGAGGCGTCAGAGCCATCTTCCTTTGCAAACCCAGCATACAGTTACCCTCTCTCATACTCGTCTTTGCTCCCTATGTTAGAAAAAAAGAAGCGAAGACGATGTGGGGTGTGTGAACCCTGTCTGCGGAAAACTAATTGTGAGGAATGCAGCTGTTGCAGGAAACGCAAAACTAGTCACCGAATATGTAAAAAGAGAAAATGTGAAGAACTGAAAAAGCCACCACCACCAATCATGCTCCCTTTTGAGGTAAGCAAGCAACAGAAACGATGCACCTTTGTAAGATTTGGGGTCCATTGTGAAACTCTTAAAAAAAATTAGTTGTGCCTATTTTAGACAACATATTAGATAAAATTTTACTGTAATAATTGATATACTACTCCAGGTATATATATCTTGTAGATAAAGCAAGCTAGTGTTTGTTACACATTTCATATGCTTTTGTAGAACGAGAGGTGGGCATAACTTTTGGTCTGCTGAAAATCTGGTCTCATTAGCCGATGTGGAAAAGTAGAACCAAAGATAGGTAAACTAATCAAGGACAAGGGAGCAATAAAGATTTAAATAGAAGATTTGGAGGGGGTGGGTCATCCCTCACCACTTGTGCAATGTCAGCTGCAAATGCCTGGATTTTAGAGCAGGGGTTGCTTGCTCTTTATTTGGAATCCTTGAAGATCTTGTTAGTAATAAATAAAATACTAACAAATGTACAACAATCTCCTGGCTCCGTATTCTAACTGTGGTTTCTATGTATCTCTTTCCTCCTTTCTAATTGTCTGTTCCCCTATCTCATACATCTCACTCATTCCTGGTTACTCAACCAGGTCTCCTACCTCATTCTCTCCATATATTCTTTATTTTCCCTATCTCCTTCTCTTCTCTGGTCCCTGTTCTATTCACCTGGTGCTTCTTTCAATCCCGGTGATAGGTGATTTTCTTCCTCCTCATCTGGGTCACAACTTTCTGTTTTCCATTCCTTCAGCTTCCTTAAAGACTTCTGCCATTGAGAGGTTTGGCAATCTCCCTTTTTTCCAACTCACCTTTGACTGTTCCATCCTCCCTCACAACTGAAACCCATCAGACTATCCATCTCTTTACCCAAACTTCCTCTCCTCCCCAAGCCCTGTAAGTCATCTATCCCAGAAATTTATCATTCCTCTGACTCTATTACTTGATCTCTCTACTCCCATCTAGTATCTCCTGTCATCTGCCTCAGTCTATTTTTTGCCCACTAGTCTCCTGCTTTTATCAGCTGATCCCACCCCCATCTCCTCTGTACCTAACAGGTAGAGCTGATTAAAAACAGGTAAGATTATGTTGTGAGAATTTTAATACATATTTTATTTTTTTCATGGGATTGTTAATTTTTCAACAAACATTTTCCCAAGTCATATATTTGCTAGGGAAGAGTCCCACTAGTCACTTGTTTTTTTGTTTTTCCTCAGTGTAAAACAGAGGGGGGGGGAGTGAGAAACAATCAAATCTGAGCCCAATTTTCAAATCATACTAAGATCCCTTTCTGCTGCTGAAATGGTGTGAAAAGACTTTGAAAGCAGCTCTAATGCAGAATGATGCAGAATGCTCTGGTGGTGTAAAGTGGGCATGGATGGCTTTATGACCTGTTACTCCTGCAATCCCTGGTAGAGGGGAAAAGAGCGGATACCTGAAGTTTTTCAGTAGTACAGTTCCTAGGGGAATGTTCTTGGCAGAAGTCAGAGTAACTTCAGGTCTGCTTTAACTTGCCTTGGGGGCCAGTTCTGCCTCTGGCCAGCATCAGAGTTGGAGGAGGCAGAAAGGCAGGGTAAAACCAGTTTTGCCTCCTTCATCAAGCATGAATTTAGCACCGATGACAGTGCCTCAGGAAAGATTGTATTGTACGTCTCCACCGCCCACCCTCACAAGATTTACAGATATGTCAGTTTCATTTCTTCAGAGTAGGCAGAAAAGCCTCACACCCGTGGATAGATGTGGGGTGTGTAGGAGTGTTGTGTTCTCTTTTTTTTTTTTATGCTGTTTGGGTGGGAGATAAAAACTTCAATAGCTGGGCTCTGGAGTTCACTTTGAGTTTTACTAAGTGTGTCACATGACCACAGAGCGTTTAAAACAAGTGGGGAGGGGGAAGTGTAGAATTTGATTTGAAGATCAATAAATAATAATCCAGTGAAGGGGATGGAGTATTGGGAAAACGCCTGCTTGATACAGCAAAAAGTAACGTAGCAGCAACATTATGGTCTTCCTTAGGTTTATGAGTATGGACTGAGGGAAAACTGTAGTAGAAAGCAATGCACGAGATCAGATAATAAGGTGATTAAGGCATGAAGAAGGATTTCAACAGAGGAAGGGACAAGGAAAGGATGAATTCCAGCTTTTATGTCTATCTCTTTTTCCAGGCTAAGGATAATTTTATTTTATTCTTGCATAATCTGACCTCTGTATTCCTGCTTTGCTGATTCACCCTTTTCTTTAAACCTTCCCTTCTCCTTTATGTTCTTTTGGTCCAGCAATTTCATTTTCTTGTGTACTTTTAGAAAAAAGGGGTATATTTTGTAGTTTGCATATCAGATTGACTTAAAACTACATCCCAAAAGGTCTCCTTCCCTCTTCAGGTAGATGGCAAGAAGCACTTTTTACCTTGTGAAGTTTCATAAGATTGTGTTGAGCAAAATGAGGACACCTAATCTTGGAGAACACACCACTGGATATCTTCCTGTAAAATTATATTTCAGTGAAATAGAGTGAGTCTCTTTGAACATTTATATACAAATCCTGCTGTAATACAAAACTGGCTGAGAAGCTGAATGAAATCAAACATTATGTCTTAAATATAAATATCAAGCATGCATGTAGCGCAGTAGAGACTGTTGAGTATTGAGCAGGGTGATGGGGAACAGGAAGCAGTGTCATGGTGTGTTCAAAAGTTATTTTCCAGATAAGGAAAAAGTGTTAGCTGCTCAGAAGAGAAAACCCTGGCAGAAAAGGGTTTAAGACTGCTCTGGAGTAAGTCTTGTTTCTCAAGTGGAAGTGAATTGTGAAAGGCCTTAGGACCCTGTCCATGGTGTGGAAAGTAGAAATAATGTATTTTTTTAAAAGAAGAGAATCAGTCTTGTTTCAATAAATTGATGTTTTCAAGGCCCCCTAAGTCTGTCCCTCATGTAGGTGTAAAGTAAATATTTTCTCGACGTGATTCCAGTGAGAGAGAGTTGTAAGCCATTCTTTGCCTAAAATGTAGCTTTAGGAAGGCTGTTTCCTTCAAAAGAATTCTCCCTTCTAGTTTCAACTAGATAGATAAAATGCTCTAAATTTAATTACATCTCACCACATGCAGCATGCACACTGAAGTCTGTATGTGGAATGACTTCAGGATATGGCTCTGAAGATACAAAGCAGGGTTTGGTTGTCCTTGCCTAGTGCGAGGGTCTGATGACTTTTAAGATGGTGTACGGATTTGCTTTTGGAGAGGACAAGATCCAGGTAGTACATGATTACTGAGGTCTGAAATGTGAGTGCCTTACGTTCAATTAGCTCAGAGAATCAGTGGCACCTTTTGGAGCCATGTTAATTATTATATGGTTACTTTAATTTGCACATAACAGATATGATTTTAAAACTACATTGGGCATACGTGTACAAATACTCACCATATAAACTTTCACTTACACTTTACCTTGAGGAATGTTAATACATTTTGAAGGAACAAAACATCATGAGAATCTGGTTAAAGCGTGGTAAGCTCCAGTTCATAGGTTGTGTGTATAAAAATTGTTTTTTATGTCATACACCTCATTTTGAAGGATTCATGACACTTTGTTATGAGTTGGTATTAGAGGAAAGAATCTCAAATATAGGATAAAAGATAAATGTATTTTAGATATTGTAAAAAGACTGCTCTGAGCTTTTAAAAATAGAAATGTTTTATATTAAATCTCACAGTAAATGTTCCAGAACACTTTGTAATATGAAAGTCATTACTATGACTATATAGCTTTATTATATTGTCTTGGTTTCATTCTAATACCAATTGCTGTATCTTCTCAGCATGAAGTATAGATATCTTAGGTTATTTCATCTACCTCTTCTACCAAAATGTGTTGTTTGCTTTCATTAAGTAGTTTGTTTTGCTGCTGTTAGTCTTTGTTGTAGGTTTTATGAAACAAAATTCAGGGGTGCTGTACAAAAGGGGTTAAGGTTGTAGATCAGGCTAAAGTGGCAAAGCAACAATTAACTTGGCTTGATTTTTGGAATTCAGTGTGCATGCAAAATATTTTTTGTTCACACTAGTTTGGTATTCTATGCAGTATTGAGTGTTGAAGATGAGAGGGTATTCTTTAAAGAGAAGTTGTGAACTTAATATCTAGTTATTTTCACAGAACAATTTAAAATTAGTTTGAACACTGGCCCTGCCCCTAAGCCTCCCTTGGCATTATTTTCAATTACAATTTGTTAAACACATTTCTTCTCAGTTGTTACTTTACAAGCACATAGACAATGAAGGTGACTAGGTGAGGAAATCTACAATTAAGTATACACTAAGAACTTTCAAATGCATCTTTTTTCTAATTAATTTCAGAGTAATCGTGTGTTACTAAGAATAGTGGGTAACTATTTTTAACTGATGGTAGGATGGACCTATTTAACTTGGAACTCTTTCTAGTTCTATTCCTTGCTAGACAGACAAGTCAATGTGATTTTTCTGAAAAAATAAAGTGAACAGCACTTACCCCATGTCTTTAAACACATGGGAAAAACTTTTTATTTTTTGCTGGCCCATAACTGAGTGTCTGGCACAACCACATCACTGCATATACACATCTTCATAATTTGTAATGTGGTTTAAAAGATTAAACTACAGCTATTTTAATACAGCATTCAAGTGGACTACCTTTCCTTATCCAAAAAATCCTAAATTCTTTCATCATCAATGTAACACTTAAATTTGCATTGCTAGATTTTAGCTATTAGTTAATATCATGCAAGAAGCAAATGACTATACTGCCTCTAATTTAACTGATTCATTTCAAAATGGGTTGTGAGTGCAACTCCCCCTTTCTGTAGCTCAAGCTAACTAATTTACCTAGACCAGCATCTACTTAGATTTGTGTTATTCAACTGCAGCTGCAAATCATGGGCAGTTCTCAGGTGAAACTGGTGTCCACCCACCCAGATGTAAATTCCTTTTCTTTCCATAGGCAGAGCCCAGAAGCACAGCCAATGTTCTGGCTGTGAAACATTTGCTGAGGATTCTTTGGTGAAGTTTTAAGTAAACAGTAAATCCTAATAAATCCAAGCAGGGCCTGCTCCAACAGGGTCTGAGCTGAAGGAAGCCCTTTGAAGTAAATCACACTTTTCCAGATTTAAGGGGTTTCTGGCTATAGGCCCTAGATCAGTGATTTGCAAACCATGGGCTGGGACCCAGTATTGGGTTGCAGTCCTTCACGTATGGGGTTGTGCCCCCCCCCCCGCCCTGTTCTGCCACTGCCAAAAGACTGGAATGCATTGCTGAAAGATGCAACTGTTGGGTCACAGGGGTAAATGATGTTTTTCAACTGGGTCCTGGAGAAAATGTTTGAAAACCACTGCCTTAGGTAATAATTTACTATAGATAATCTTTTAGAAAAACTGTTAAATCTTGGGGGGGGGGCTGGCTCAAGGTTTTTTGGTGCCTTAGGTGAACTGTGACTTTGGTGCCTCTGTTCCACATGTTATAAGAGAACACATTTATATACTTTTAAACAAGAGGGGGAAAAAATCACTTCCATTTAATTTGATGCCCCTTGAAGCTGGGCACCTGAGGCACCCAGTTGCCCTATCTGGTTGGGCCTGCCCTGATCCCACAAGAAGAGGGGTGGGTGGGTAGGGAAGGGTAAAGCCCCTCTCCACACACTTCACCTAGTGGTGTTGGGAGGGATCCCTGTGGAAAATTGTCGATTCCCCTCCTTTGACTAGGCTGCCAGGGACAGTGGGGTTGGCCATTAGCTCAGGTATGAGAAGGGTCAACAGATGTCAGGCAAAAGGAGGACATGTCCTCCTTTTTACTTTCACATCCTCTGTCTGGCAGGCATTTTAAAAAAGATTTTGTCTGGCTTTTCACTGACAGGGGTTAAAGGATGCTGGAACACCTCAGAGCTGGGGTGTTGCTGCCCCTGAGAGGGATCCAGGGCACGGCCCGCAGGCCCCACCCCCTGGCCGGGGACAGGGCTGGAAGCCGTGGTGTGCCGCTGTGGGCAGCTGGGCCCGCATCCCCAGCCGGGGCTGGAAGGGGCCGTGAGTGGCTGGGCCCTGGCATCCCTGGCTGCGGCCGGGGCCGGGGCCGGAGCAGCTGCTGCTGCTGTGGGCGGCTGAGCCCCAGATCCCTGGCTGGGTAAGGGGCTGCTGCGACCGGGCCCCGGATTTCTGGGGCGAGGGTGCCAGACCTGGGGCACTGGTGCTGGGATTCGGGGCATGTGCCCTGGGTGCCCAGCGCCAGCGACGCCCCTGCCCAGAGCACCGTGTTTCGGAGGGAAGCGTGCCAGGGCCCCTAAAGCCAGAAGCCTGTGACATGACTACTGCATTTGCTCCATGTGCCCCCCTTTTCCCCCTGTGGGTGAGAAGCCCAGGGGAGGCGAGGGGTCTGGAGTAAAAGGCGAGGTGGGGGCTGCGGGCGGGAAAGAAGAGGCGGGACCGAGGAGGCTTTGCACCACCGGCCCGGCTGGGGGGGGTCAAAGGCGCCCGGCCGAGGCGCTCCCGGGCAGCGGCGTTGGCAAAGCGCCGGGGGCCGTGCCCCTGCCCGGCAGCCCGCTCCCGGCTGACAGGAGCCGGCCTCGCCAGAGGGAGTGGGGCTGCGCGCCCAGCTCCGGGCGGCTCCGCATCCGCATCCGCGCGAGTCCATGTCGCAGCTTGCGGCTGGCGCGCGCCCTGTGGCGAGAGGCGAGGGCGCATAGGAGCGCCTTTGTTTCGGAAGGGCCGGGCCGGGAAGCGCCGTTCGGGCGGCTGGGCTCGCCTCGCCATTGGCTGGGCCGGTGCTGGAGCGCCGTGTGCGCGAGGCATGCCCAGCACGTCCCCAGTGCTGGCAGGCGGCGGCGGCGGCTGCTGCTTTTAAACACCATGGTGATCGGGCCCAAAAAGCAGGCGCCGGCACTGCCGCACGGCGCGGGGTTCCTCCGCAGAAGGAAGCAAGATGGCTACCTCGTGGGTTTTTGCTGTGAAGAATGCAGAGCCTAATTAGGACGGCCGTTAAGGGGGGAAAAGGGGCTTTCCCGGGTACGTTTTTGCAGCGCGGCTTTGTGTTTTGGTGGCAGTGGCTTAGCTGTGTAAAGCCTGCGTCCCTTCAAGTGCTGCGGATAAAGCCCTATGGGGAGGGAAAGCAGTCCTCTCTTCTAAGGAACACTGAGGGGTGATTTTTAAAATTAAAGCTTATTCTTCCCTTTGATGTTTTGCTTTTAGGTTCTCACTGAAAACAAAAGGCCTCAGAGGAGACGGCAAAGAGTTTTAAAGGTAACCGATCATTGCTTTAATTAGTACTTCCCTCCTCTTCCCCCCACCCCCTTTTAAACGGTGTTTCATTGTCACTTGAAATAGGAAGGCTAAGGGTTAACTGCTGGAAATCACCTCTTTCCAGATTTTCAGAGGATTAGCTCATTTTAAATCATAGGAGGTTTTCTTTTTCTGCCTGTACAGTATAGTATGTATTTCTGCGTGAGTTTGCAGGTTACCAAGCTTATCTTTTTTCAGGGTGTGGAAGATTTATTTAAATTCAAGGTAGTCATAGCTTAATATTTAGGTGCTGAAAAAGCAAACTTTTACTCTCAGTATATAGGTTTGATGGGATCTGAAATGTAAATGTGAGATGTCAGAAATATAACAGGACAAAAAGTTTTGTATAGAGAAAGTATTTCTGTGGCAATTATTTTCTTTTACATTTACAAAGTAGTTGAAATAGACAGAATTTATGGACTATAAGTGAAAGGGCTCATGTGATATTTATTTTTTTATCAAACAATGCACACTTAAGTGTGAGAATTTTAATATTTGTTTAAACATTGTTTCATTAAATTTTTCAAAGTCTTTGGGGAATTTGATAGATGTACAATATAAGTTCCAGTGTAATTTTATAAATTTGGCTGTTTTACTGTGAAAATTTGACTTATTGCATGATAAGAGGTTCACAAGAAACTGTAATTTGTATAAAGGAATTGTAACTTATTCAGTGGTACAACGTTAGATAAAATGCTAAGATTAAGGAAAGAACGGTCTTTGAATTGTATTTGACTTTCAAATGTGGCCAGCCTCAGGGATCTGTTTTAATGTGGAAGCAGCTGAATGTGCATTTCAAAACACTCTTGTAGTGATTCAGTAGCATTAAACGCTCCACCTTTCATTCATTAAATGGATCAATCCATTATAACGCTAATACATTTCATTAAATCATAATCATACGTTAATTTTGATTTTAATAATTGTTTTTTTTGTAGCGCAGCATATATATAGACTTGTAGTTTGATTTAATTAGACAACATATGTAATGAAAAATGTTTTATTGCAGTGTGAATTTTTCTCTTTGTGACAGTGAGGCCTGTCTATAAACTTATTGCTGTTCAATTCTAAGTGCTCAGTTGGCATGACAAGTTACACAAATGTTGTCAAAGTGGAAGTAGTACAAAAAGTCTGATGTTTGTCAGAGGCAGATAGAGTGTATTGAATATCTGTCCAGAGCAGGGCTTCACAGTGTGTTTAAGATTTTATCTCGTGTTCGTTTGTCATTCTCGGTTTCTGATTTGGTGACAGGTTGCTATGTAGCATGATGCTGACTCTATTGGCCCTTTTCTTTCTTACAGATTTAAACACTCTTTTTCATCCATGGTTTTTAATGGAAAATTTTATTGTTGATAATTAGAGGAAATATTTTATTTTCTTGCATACCATCATATATTTGGGCATTGGAATAGAAAGTGCATTTCTGCTTTGCTCTTTCTTGAAGTGGTCGTACAGTTATTCCTTTCTGGTTTTAAACTGTACTTTGTGTCTTCTAGTTTTCACTTCTAATGCGTGTTTGCTGAACCTGTATGGTAAGAGTTAGATGTTTCTGGATGTGTTGTCATTCTAATAAACGTACTAGATATTGGTTTTTTTGCTATATGTAATATAAGACTAGACTTCCTTTTATCAGCTGTAATAAACTTTCAAAAATGAAACATACATCGTTTACAGTCTAAATGTGAGGGTATTTTAGAGACATGATACTGTGGAATAGTAATTTTTTCTGACCGTACTTTTTCAGTTAATGGCATTTGATATGCTGTGGTATCATGTATTGAATTATAACACTAGGCTTTTATTTAATGATTAGTGGCAGATATAAATCCAGCAAGTGACACATAATATTAAGAAATAGGCCAGTAATAGTCTAAGGCATTTCTTTGCCGTGTTTTTTTTTCTTTTTTTAACTGTAATAGTAATATAAACTTTTTTAAGGCGAATTTGTAGTTTTCTTTGTTCTAAGGAAGAATATGATGGTTTGTGTTTCTAATTTTTCTTAGCTATTAATGAAATGTATTTAAATGTATCGTAAGTATATATTACATGTAGGTTTAAAGAGAATATGAATTAATCAAAACATATCTTTCAGATTAAGCTTGTTGGGACTACTGTTTTTTCTTAATAACAGTACCCAATTTGGTAGAAAGTAAAATATCTCAAAGCAGGAAATAGTTGCTGGAAATAGTTTGCACTGCTGTAACCATTAATTTCACCTATGGGACATATTGGTGTACTGCTGTAGCTTTTGTTTCCTTTGATGAATTTAGTGAATTTGTATATCATTGCTACTTTTTCTAATCATATGAAATCATTTCAAAATTAATTTTTCTGACCCTGACTTTCTATTAGATTTTTCATAATTATACAGATCTGTGAATAAGCATCTTAACTATCTCTGTAATGGTTGCTGAAAGCAAAAGTAATGTGTGTTTGTAGGAGTGGCTGTTTAAAGCCAGAGAGTATTTACAGTTTTCTTGCAGACATTGCATGGTATCTTCCTTGAAAAGTAGGTACCTTTTGCATTTTACTTTTTCTGGTACAAAAATGGAAAACATATGCAAGAGGATCTGATACAGTGGAAGAGTACACTTTACATTTTCAACAAATAGAGGCGCGAGAGTCTATTTTTTTCTTTTACCTGTTTTAATAGTATTTCTCATCCACTTGTGTGTAATGCACCCTGTTTCACAGTGAGGAAATTTTACAGTCACATTCTAGTAAAAAAAAAAATAATAATAATAAAAAAAAATGCACAGATCTGAAGAAACAGACATTGAATATGGCATCATAATTGTCCAGGGGAGCTGCTGTTATCAATACAGATAAAAGTGGAACCAGTCAGGAGTCCACCTACAGAACAACACCTGATGAAGAAGTGCAGTCCATGTCTTGTCACTAGGTTCTGTAATGCCAAGGTTACAATTTTAATGGCCACAGAAGTTTTTTTCACTACATTGATGGAGATAATAAAGGAAGAGGCTTTGAGAAGGACCCAGAATTCATACAACATTCAACAATAATATATACACTGCTAAGTGAGTATTACAACTGCATGCTTGTGCTTTGTGATTGGTTTTGTTCATGTTTGTTTATAAATACCCTAAGTATCTTCCATGTGTTCCAGAAAAGGGAGAACCAGTGATTGCTGAACTTTGTAAAATCAGTTCAATCTAAGCTAAACAAAAAGCAAGTGATAAATAAATGCATAGTACTTTTGGTTTATTCTTATCTAATGCAATAAATGTCAGATTTCAGTGATGCAAATCTGGATTTTAACACACTTGTAGAAAATGGCTCATTCCTTCCCTATGCATGCATAAATCCCTGTGTGTCTACATAGAACCAGTTTTCAGATACAAAGATAAAATTAGGATGACAAGGTTTCTATTAGCTTTGGTCACAGTGTAATTTTAACTATGCTGCTTTAAGAAAACCCACATGATACATATTTCTGAGATATAAATGTTAACAGAAGACAAGAAAAGCTGCTACTAATGAATATGATCATGCTTTAGTGATCTTGGATTGAACTGGTCTTAAGCCGTTTATTCCAACTTGTGATATGTGATATGTTTTTAATGAAGAACGTCTGCAAGAATATAGAGCTGGAAGTAATTCATTTTTATTACTTTTTTTTTTTTTTTAAGGTATCAACAGCTTGATGGATGCAGCTCCACTATAATGGAATCTTACAGGGGAAGAAGATAGAATGGTGCTGCAAATGTTGTATATAATATTATCCAGAAAATGACCATCTCGTATTTTGTGTTTTTAAAGAGACACTGTCGACTTGAAATCTAGCCAATTAAAAATTATTACTTTTGCCTTTTGAATTCTCTCAGCCAGTTTTTGTGGTCTTTCTATTTAAAAAAAATGATTTCGCTCCATTTTTATTGTGTGAATAGCACACACAAATGAAAGGGAAAATCAATTAACTGCAAGTGGAAGGAGCAAAACTAATAATTCACAAAGTGCTTTAAAATGCATAGATTCAAAGATACGGGGATTGGGAAAATGCTAAGCTCTTCCACTTAGTAGTAAACTAGTTTATTGTTTGTAATGATGATAGTTAACATTCTCAGGCAGAGTGTCATTTGTAAGTTGATCATGTTCCGTAATGTAATGGGTCATATTTTTCTCTCCCTTTATTCTAGTGTTACTCAGTTGAAGCCAGTGAGATTGCACTGGTGTAATTTAGGCCCTGATTCTGCCAACATGTACATGTGTGACCAGTTTTACCCATCTGAACAGTCCAACTGAACCAAAAACACATGGATCCTTTCTCTTATGTAGTGTCCCATTAACTTCAGTAGTATGTTTGCAAGGATTCAGAAGTTCACGATACCAGGTCACCTTGCAGGGTTGGAGCTTCAAAGGGTTAAATGATTTTAGAAGAATAAACATTCTTTAAAATATTTCTAAAATTTTATATGAAATAGTTCTTATGATTCTGAAAAGGAGTTTGACTTGTATTAAATAAATGTTAATTTGTTGAGAGGAAATTCAGAAGAAAAGATGTCCCAGCATCAGGAAAGATCAAAGCTTACTTTATAAAGAATTTCTAATGATACATGAATTGTGAAATTACATTACAAAATAAACTTCAGTTTTAACCCAGAGAACTGTATTGTTAATATTGTCTCCACTCAAATTGAATGTTCAGTAAAAATAATAGATTCTTTTTACTTACCTGGTAAAATTTTTGTATTGAGATTCCTGAAACTGAAAAACATTTAACATTTTTCCAAATTCCAAAAGTGAGATGTAAAATTTTGTATGTCTTTAAATTCATAAACACAATATTTATGCATTAAAATAGACAAGCTTCTGAGAATTATTTTGGGATTTATGAATCCTTT
The DNA here is from genome assembly GCA_007922195.1 of Podocnemis expansa. Classification (NCBI taxonomy): domain Eukaryota; kingdom Metazoa; phylum Chordata; order Testudines; family Podocnemididae; genus Podocnemis; species Podocnemis expansa. The sequence continues at coordinate 24,758,578 of ML681981.1, read as the reverse complement.
GTATTGATCATGCAGGCCTCTTCTTGCCTTCCCTAGCTGACCCAGGATAATGTCAAAAGTAAACCTCCAATTTACTTCTGTGTGACTGGACTTCACCTCTGGTGTTTTATTCCTTAAATATTCTATGGAGCGATTGTGTTCATTGACTAAATAGACCAAAGGATTTGATCCTGCACTTATTACTCAGCCCAAGTTCTTACCGTTTTCAATGGGAGACTTGCCTGTGTGGATTTGATCCATGTTAAGTAAATGGCTAATGCAGAATATTACCCAAGCAGAAAAGTTTTTTATCAAGTAAACTCAATTTTCAAATAATGAAAGAGCTACATCCATTATATTGAAATGGATCTCCAAGCAAAATAAACAGTGTTTAAAAAAGTACTGAGTACAGTATATCTAAAGAAGCAAAGTGGAATAATTTTTTATTAGGTTTAACAGCCCAGGCATAAATGCTGTTCACATCCATGCTTTCTATCCTGAGAGTAACATTAATTAATTTGACATTCATGAGGGGAAAAAATTAAATGATAGAATTTTTCAGCGCAAGGCCAGTGGGCAGTAGTCTGTCACATCATGCATAGCTGGCATGAACACACACACACACACATTGCTGTTTCAGTGCTGGTGTCTATCTTGTTATATGTGTCATATCGTCCAGTTAAACTTAGCCCATTTTTAGTTTTCATAAAAATCAAGTTTTCACAGAACATGGGATCAAAAGGAAGGTTTCCATGAATCTTAAAATAAAAAGTATAATTTTTGGTCAAGTAAGCATTGTCCTGCACTCTTGCAGCCTAAACATTACAGCCTTGTTCTTGTGTCTAAGAACGAAACCACTTAAAAAGAAAAGTGAAAGTAATTGTCCCACTCCCAGCAGAGTGTAATAGCAAATAGAAACACAAACAGTGAAAATTTACATTTTTTGATTTTTAAATATTATTTAGTGTAGTAACTGCTTTGGAGATATAAAAGAATACACAGTCCCTGTCTCAAAGGTCTTTGTAAATAAAATACAGATGAAAGATATTGGGAAGTGCTGCAGCAGAGAAGGTAGGTGATTGATGACACATACCTTGTCATCCCTATGATATTTTTTAAATCTGAAGTATCTTTAGACAGGCTTTTAATTTAACTGTCATTGACTGGTTTGTTCATCACTAATAACTCTGTGCTAACAGTGCCCTCATTTTAACCTTTGGAAACAAGACTAGAGCATTGCTATAAACAGAAATTGTTCAAGCCTGGAAGAAGGTCACAATGTGTATGTGAGACCTCTGTTATTTATGATGTAAAACAACTTCTCCAGGCAGCCTAACATGCCTAATATATTGTACCTGTGTCTGAAGGAGATAGGAACAAAATTCACTGATGGAGTGCAACAAGAAATAAATAATAAAAGTAGTGGCAGAACAGAAAGGAATGTAACCAAAAAAGCATTTGAATCAAGAAACTAGGTAGCTCACTGTTTTGATAATAGAAGGTAAAATATTTTCACTTCCAAGTCACAAGTTCAAATCTAAGATGTGCTAACTGAGTGAAAATTACAACAAGGAGTTGTGTGGCACTTTAAGACTAACAGATTTATTTTTTGTATCTGTTAGTCTTAAAGTGCCACACAATTCCTTGGTTTTTTTTACTGGACTAGACTAACACAGCTATCCCTGAGTGAAAATTGCTTCCATTAAGTAACAGTTTGGTGAACTATATAAAGTGAGTTGTGGCTCCACTTCCTAGTGAACAAATGTTCAAAATACAGTGATTACCCTACCTGATGATATGGTTTTTAACATTCCCAGTAGATAAGCCAAAGAGTGTATTTGTGCTGTTATGGTGGGCACTACAAATATGGAGAGAAACTGATTTAGAGTGAATCTCCTTTGTGTCTCAAGGTTATCACTCCAAATTTGAGTTAAAGAACATTGGGAGGGTAACACAGAAATGTACATTACTGCTGATCCTACCACGTTTATTTTGTAGATTGCCCGAGCACTGTATTTTCCAGTGCTGTTACTTTTATTACCTTTCAGTTTAGAATACAAATGCTTGAATGTATCAAAACAACAGTAGTAAAAAGCAGACAGGATACTGCATTGCATTAGCTTTTCTTACAGTCGAAATACAAGGCTTCTAAGCTTCTCTTTTATCTGTCCTGAGCTGTGTATTGGGTGACTATATGGGGAAGGGCTGCCATCCTTTGCTTTTTGAAACTGTCATGTTCTCCCTGGAACTTCTCTAACCTGGCAGGGAAGCCATTTATCTACTCAGTGCAGCAATGGATCTGATGAAAATAATTCTAAAGCTCACAGGACATTTTTAATTGATAATCAAATACAGGTTTTCTCCTTACTACTATCGTCTTTCAGGACCATAATTTAGAGCCTTGAAAGCTGGAAGTGTCTCCAAACTACAGCACTGATTTATACCATCATTGAGGAGCTAATTAGGTAGACCTTATACGGAGAGGTCCCGAGCCCACTTTAAATCCACATTGTTTTTAAAGTGAATTGCTGATGTTCTGCGTCTTTAGGATCAGGCCCTCAGACAGTTAGGAGCAAAAGGAGATTAAAAGAGATTGGTTCTGTATTTCTTCTTAAATTCTTTCTGAAACCAAATCATGCACAAGGAGATGGTTCCAAAGAGACGACCTGAAGAAAATCCTCTCTCTTGTGTGTGAAGAAAGAAATTAGGGAAATATGCTTGGTATTTGGGGAGCGCAGATAAGAATATAGATACAATGAAAATGAAATTAGAGAAAGATAATACCTGTAGAAAATTTGTACAGGGTTTTGTAATGGACAGGAAGCTAACGAAGATTTCTTGCGATTGGCTAATGTGTTCTTAATCCAGATATGAACAGGATGAGAGACCATACTTTGGGCAAACCTAAAGTTTTGGGAGTTGAAGGCTGTAAAGAAAGAATTACTGTATTAAAAAAGGGAGGAATTGATGAAAGTTTTGGCAGAGGGGCAATCTTGTGTCAGATTTGTGCAGTATTTTGAGTGTGAATGCAAATGAATTTACTGACTCCAGAGACACAGGAAGCAAATTAATATGATAAGTCAAACATTTATGACCTGACAGCAGGAATGAATATGAAGCTTGTGTGGAAGGAGCAGATGGAATCAATGTAATACCAGAATACATAGTACATTTTAAAAATATTGATTAAGAATAATGTAAAGAGAGTTGTTACAAACAGTGTTCCCTTTCCAGACTACCGGTATATAAATATGTGTATTGACATTGCTCACAGTATTTTAAAAGTCCTGTTCTACCAGAGCTCTTGTCATTCCACTCATTCCTGGAGAGATAACTGGTTTGCTAGGAGGATAGTATGGAGTTGGTTGTGATATTTCTATTATTGATAATATGGGAAGTAAAAACAAAACATTGCTCTCATAAATCAGGCACACGTTAACTTGTTTCTCAGGTATTTGGGTGAGCTTATTATCTTTTAAATGGCTTTATTTTCTGTATTAGTCCTTACTGGAAACTCTCTGTTTCAAAATCCAGTATTTCCTCTTAGTATTCAAATCCTCTGTGAGATGCTTTCTCCATTTTTTTCTTCTCTACATTCTGTTCCCAACACCTGTAAAGGAGAAGTTGTAGTGACCAAAGATTTAAGCATTGTGGAGTAAAAAACTGAGAGATCATTTGCCTGAACTCTCTGCCTCCTGAGTGGAGTTGCAGCATTGACCTGAAGGGCTTAGGAACTGTGATCTGTGTTCCTTAGATATGGACCTATATCACGGAATCTTCCTGCTGAAGAGATTTGCCTGTGTTTGTGACCTTTTGGGTGTTGCACACTGTTCGCCCTAAGCTGTGCATTCACACACAGGTTGTGAAACCTATGCACACAACAAAGTAAAGTATTCACAAAGAAATTCAACAGCGCTAATATTAATGGACACAGAAATTTTTTGCACGCACAGCCTATGAAAAATTAGAGAGAACATTGGGATGTATTCACACACAGATGGTTATTTTGAAACAAGTTGTGTCGAAACAACTTGTTTTGAAATAACGCCTTATTTCGAAATAGCTTATTTCGAATTAACAAATAGTTATTTTGAAATAAGGAAAAAGGCGGGGGGCTGTGGGCACTGGCGGGGTTCAGCGCAGCCCAGCGCTGCTCCCCGCCGGTGCCTGCAGAGCCAGGCTGCGGGCACCGGC
>ML681981.1:24708473-24754005 GCA_007922195.1 Podocnemis expansa | reverse complement strand
GTGCCTGCAGCCCCCTTTTGCAGGCGCTGGCCAGGGGACACCCCTCAGCACCCTGGCCAGGGTGCTGAGTGTTCCCTGGCCAGGGTGCTGAGGGGGCAGCCCTTGACCTGTTGTTTCGGAACACCTTGTTCTGAAACAACATGTTCACACGAGTTGTTTCGCCCCCAAATGGTGTTTAACTTGTTTCGAAACAACGGGTTCCTGTTGTTTCGAAACAACGGTGCATCGTGTGAACATGGTTTTTTTTGTTTCGAAACAACGAGATTGTTCCGAAACAAAAGTGCTGTGTGAATACAGCCTTGGTGTCACATGGTCTAATATGCTTTGGATGTTTTTCTGGTAGGCTGAGTCCCAGATGCAGGATAGTTGAACTTTTAAAAAGGTAGGATTTAAAATTTAAATATTGTTGGAATATATTATTTCACTGTTTGAACTGGAATGGGGTGGGAAAGAAGAATTAATAGTGTTCCTCAGATGAGGTACACAGAACTCAGTTCTGAAAAAGTAAAAGCATTTGTTCTTATAGGTTTCAAGAATAGAGTAAGATTTATCAACCATCAGAGGATTTAGCATGCCAGCTGATTATATTGAAACTAGGGGATTGTCTCCATTCTGCATTCTCCAGCTGACTCCTGCATACCTAACCTGAGCTCTGGATCCAGCTGTTGATGTTCTGAAATGGGGTATACTGCTTTCTGGCTTCCTTGCGTGCAGACTGAGTCATTTAAATTCTCTGCTTGTGTTGCAAATCACACTCAATATTTGCATAGTGCCAACATGTGCAGAAGCATACAGAGAGGTGGACAAGTGGCACACAGAGGTTGTTGTGTCCCAAGTTCCTAATGAATGTAAGGGGCTGCCGGTGGCCATTGCAGGAGATGGGGGGAATGAGGAAACAAGGAAGTTTCAGTAGCCAGTGATTGGAGGCTGGAGTTTGTAGCATTGTTCTCTTGTCATAAATAACTTTGCACTGCTGTGTCCAATGACTCTGCTGGATTTTCCCCTGACTTACTGTGGTACAAGGGACAGGAAGCCCGTCTATATAGCACATTAATCCTGAGTGTGCATGACCTGTGCTTGCTGAATCAGTGTTTCCAAGACTGCACTCAAGCATCTACGCTCCACTGGAAACCCGAGTCCCATAATGTTGGTGGTGCAGCCATACTGCGCTACACGGGCCTTAATCAGGGTGTGGGCATATACCATCATAATCCAGAGTTCCTAGAGTCTTTGCCTGCTGCAGCTGTTCTAGGGCTTGGTTCATATTGGGTTTGGAAGAAGTTGTCTGTCAGTCCCACAGGAACTGGCCAGAAGCATTATAGGTGGTTTTAGCTTACAGACACATCCATCCAAGCTGCTATATGTTTGCACGTTATCAGTAGCTGGAGCCATCAATGTAGATCACAGAACATAGAGGGTACTTGGCCCTGCCATGAGTGCTGAGGACTGGACTCAGTGACCACTCATGATCCCTTCCAGTTCCTATGATTCTATGATCCAATTCTATGATCTTGATCCAGTGGAAGAACTTCTCCCCCTTTGCTGTCAGGCATATAACAAGTATCATCTGGAGAAGCAAGCAGATATTTTGGTGCCTCTCAGACTGGGAGATTGACATGCCAGCGGCGTCTTACCTGCTGCTGCTGCTGACTGTTGCCTTAGCTGCACAGATTTCACCTGTGTAAACCAGTGCTTCTGGAGCTGGGCTACAAGCAGAGACTGGTGGGACGAAAAACAGTAGGTTGAGGGTCGGCAGACTGGGCAACCCAGGCACTAGCACCAGACCTGTCATACGGGCCTATACGCAGCAGCATGCAGGGCTCCTGGCCATGCGGCACTGCAGCTGCTCCCTCTGCTGGCCCCGTTCTGCGGCTCCTGTCTCCGCTCCTTGCCCCGCTCCCCAGGTGGGGGGCAGGGTTTGCAGGGAAAAGGATTGTGCAGCTCCTGTCCCTTGCTGGCCCCACCTCCGGCACCTGCCGAGGTTTTAGAGGTGGAACTGGCACAGGGGCTGGCAAATGTTGCTGACCGCTGCAGTAGGTGCTTATCTTTCACATGAAGATGAATGTGTCTCTGGAGGCTGGTGATCAATTAGCCTTTAGTCTCCAGTGCCGCATGAAGGATGCCATGCCTGTCAGGAATGGGTTGATATAGCCATCTGGAAGCTAGCTAGCTAGACTGCTTCAGGTCCATGGCTAACTAGTCTGGACTTTGCAAATAACTTTGGCTGGTGTTTTGGCACCCCCCCCCCGAATTGTTTAAGGGCATCATAGTCTTCAGGACATGATAGCATGGGGACTCTGGGCATGGGGCTGCAGCAGAAGCTGAGGTGCCTGCAGTTTAGTAGCTATAAATACAAGCAATTGCTCGAACAGCTTCTCTTGCACTCTCAACCTGCTTTCATGCTCCATGAATTAGCCTGCCAGTCTCTTCTTACTCTGTGCAGCCTCCATCTCTCTTTCTGCTCTACTTATATCTTTATCTTTTTGATATCCACTTTGTCCTTCTGGAACTCTGCTTCTCAATTAGTTTTGTCTAGGATTTCTCACCTCAACTCATCTTGGACTCACTTTCTCCTGGCCTGGAGCAAGTGGGTCCACTTTCACAAGCTGTTGGTGCTGTTTGTCAAAGAAGCTGCTTTGATTCAATGGTAAAAGATGATATTTTTATCAATGGGTTTAATTTTATTCACACAAAAAAACACTGGCCAGTTCCGACGCTCTTCAGAGCAGCAAAGAAACCAGTACACATCATAAAACACACACATACACAAAATTCAGTTTAAATTATTTCTACATCCCCTTCATTTTTCCAGGGATGCAGAGGAATTGTAAATAGTCTAGACACTAGCTCAGACCTTGACATATTTATTTCAGGTCACCCTGGTGACCAGTTTTAGTAGCCTATTGCCTCACTCCACTGAAGAAATATAATGGAGGAGCACCCTCTGGAGACCAAAAGTAAAATTTTTGGTGCCTAGCTGGGAGCCAGTTTTGTCCACCCCTGCACTAGGTATTGTGTTCCAGTCCTTTCAGAAAGGATTGAGTGATAGTCTGGAGGTTCCTGATGGAAGCATGAACTTCTGTTCCAAGCCAGTGGAGAACAGCTCTATGTGTATGTGAAGGAGATATTTAGGAATCTAGTGACTGACTAGCACAGTGGTTGTCAGACTTAGGGCAGGACCCAGAACTGGGTCACAGACCCTCAGGCACTGCGTCGTGGCACCCAGGGCACCCATTGCTGATGCTACTGAGAGACAGGAATGCATTTCTTGAAGATGTAATTGTTGAGTTGCGGGCATAAATGTTTTTTTCAACTAAGTCCTGAGGGAAAAAGTTTGAAAACCACTGGAGCACATCTCAGAATGGAGAGAGCTTGAGTTAGAGACAGCCCTTGTACATATTCAAGCTGCAGCTGGCACGGTCGAGGTTGGATACTGTGAAAAGCTTTCTCACTAGGAGGGTGGTGAAGCACTGGAGTGGGTTATCATGAGAGGTGGTGGAATCACTATCTTTGAAAATATTTAAGGCTCAGTTAGACAAAACCCTGGCTGAGATGATTTAGTGGGAGTGGTCCTGCTTTTAGCAAGGGGTTGGACTAGATCAGTGGTCGTCAAAGTTTGGGTCACAACCCAGTACTGGGTTGCAGACCCACAGGTACTGGGTTGCAGACCCACAGGTACTGGGTTGTGGCACTGGCTCTGCTGTGGAGGGGAGGGCTGCTGCCCCTCCCTCCGTGCCAGCTGGCGCTGCTTTCAGGGGAAGGGGAGTGGCTGCTCCTTGCTCCCCAGCCAGCCAGCGCTGCTTCTGAGAGCAGGGGTGGCTGCCCCTCATTCCCCTGCTGGCCAGCGTATACACCGGCATTGATCCTGGGAGGGGGGCGGCTGCCCCTTGCTCCCCAGCCAGCTGGCGCTGATCCCAGGAGGGTGGCAGTCCATCACTCACAGTGGAGGGGTCGCTGCCTGATGGAGGGGTCCAGAGCTGGGTTGGGAGGAAGAAGGTTTGATGACCACTGGACTAGATGACTTCATGAGGTTCCTTCCAATCTTATTCCATGATTCTACATGCCTTACCCTGGATCATAATCAACTATTTGAATTTCCGGCACCATGAGAAATCTCCTTCATTACCAGCCAGCAATGAATGAATATTCATAATAAAATCAACAAGATTCAGATTTAACAGAGAGATGCAGTAGAGCCTCTTTGCAGGTACCCTGTGTCCATACACACTCCTGACTGCTAGCCACACAGGCAGACTGCCTTCCTCTGCTGTAACTGGGACTTTTGTATTAAAGCCATTAATGGATGAAATACACCCTTTGGTTTTGTTTGGACAGGTTTATTTAGGATTCAGTTTGCAGGCTGTCTGGGACTGTGTGGGCATGGCTGATTTATAAGGTACGCTGCATTAGATGGGAGGGGTATATGAGGCTATTAATTGTGGAGTTCAAACCCATATTTACATCAGTCAGCAAGAAACAAGTCAAAAGTCATAACTGCTTGTTTAACTTTTTCCCTCATTTCTCAGTGTCTGTTTTGAATCTCCCATGGCATCAGGGGGAGGTGGGGTACTAGGAGAACGGCACAGGTTCCACCCTGAGTAGAAGCATACCAAAACCCCAGTTTGCATTAATGTGTTTCTAGGGATATAAGCTGGAAATACTTCTTTCCATACATTAATAAAAATTAACACGTCTGCAGAGACTGACCAGGCTATGGCTTCATTAGCGGTTGCTCTGGTGTGTGTTTTACACTGGGCTGCTTCCCAAGGTTGTTCCTCAATAATTTGTTCACAAACATTCATAAGACATACTGTAGGTGTTGGTTACCAGCCTCAGCACTAGGACCACTTCCTGCCTTTCACCAGGAACTGGGTCTTCTCTGGCAGTACCTGTGCCTGGTGGTTTCAAGTAAGGATGCTATCCCTGCTCTGCAGGTTGTCAAACACTGCTGTGTGCTGAGTATTTGCTACAGTTCCAAGCATGCAGTGGAATTCCTTGGTTTAAAAAAAAAAAAAAAAAAAAAAAGGCGATATGATGGGGAGTTCCCAAAGGTACTGTTGACAACCTGGACTTTATGGTAGTCTGTCTCCAGCTGCTCAGTTTGCTGTCTGTGTCGTTCTGCTGTCTGACTGATCCAGGCCTAGTGCTGCCAACCACTCAGCTATAGCTTTGTAGACATAATCATTTGTTGTGTTCTCAGTGAAGTCAAACCTCTGCTTGCCTAACACCTGTAGGTAACTAGAATTCAGCTGTGTTCCTCTGGACACCTAGCAGTGTGCTTGATGCATGACTTAGTGCTGGCCATTGCTCAGGGGTCTGAAACTTGTGACTGCAGAGCTGCATGCAGCTCTTTGGCTATCCCCTTGCAGCTCTAGGCTGTAGGCCTCTGGCCACCAGGGCACCCTGTGTGTGGCCCACGCCAGGCTCTGGGCTCCCTACCCCCACTGGGGGACCCTGTAGGGGGCCTGGTCCTGGTTCTGTGCTCCCCCCACCAGGGGCTCTGCTGCAGCAGGTGCCCTCGCCCAGCTCTCCTCACCCCCACCAGGAGGCCATACCCATTGTGGCTCTCAAAACACTTGGTTATTGAAGAAGTTTTTTTAAATGGCAGTTATCTTTCAGGTTGCTGACTCCTTCAATAATTAATACATGTTTTGAGACTGACTGGAGCACCCTAGGGGTTTGTGGGATAGAGTTACTGAGCCTTGCAACCTGGACTTAAGTTGCATCCACACTGCAAAATGCCTGGGTTTTGACCTTGATCACAGTGGAACTTGGGCTCTTATCCCTCTTGCAAGGCAGGATCTGTGGAGTGGCATCCAAATGGGTTCCTCACCTGAGTCCACTGACTTCTCTCTGGGTAGAAAGGCTTAAACTTGAGTCAGAGCCTGGGCTTAGTGTGCTGCATAAGACATATAACATGAATGTGTACACCTCTTGCCAGCCTTTTCTTGCTCTAGCTCTGTGGGGGAGGGAGAGTACAGGAGCAGACTGCTGTTTTCCAAAACTCCTATTTATTTAAGATGGAAGTTTTTTTTCAGAGTTCTTTCCAGGTGGGGGTGGGGGTTAACAAATACTGCAAATGTAAACTCTGTCAGCTAGAGCAAACTTTCCAGCTGGAATTGCTGAGTCTATTGTGATTAGGAGGAAGAGGCGCGTTTGGTCTTAACATAGTAGAACCAACAAGCAAAAAGAGAATGGGAGGAGAACAGTTGATCTTCTTATTCATTTTGAATGTACCTTCTTTTGTATACTTAAATAGGCCATGGTGGATACTTCTGAAATCCCGAGGGAGGAGAAGGTCATGAATGGGGGCATCCCTCTCCAGTGAAAAACACCATAATTCCCAGCTCTTCAGCAGCCAGTGTCTCCTCTGTGTCACTAGTCTGATCATCTTCCTCAGCTTCCAAACACCTCCTCTGCCCACAAGACAAGTCTACCCCACACTGATCTTCCCCATCTGCTAAAATACTTCCACAACTCCTTCCCTCTGTGGCATTTAGAAATACTCCCAAATAATCAAGATAGGGGTATGCAGAACCCCAATAATTTTGAATGTACTTTTTAATATCATCTAAAGTGGGAAAGGTGTCACCAGTTTATTCTTTAAATGCTTCCCGTGTATAACCATGAGGAGCAGAAGATTTTGCATCTGGATTGTTTTAAGATATTGTAAAAGGGCCCAATTCAGTACTTTATCCAAAAAATGCATAGAAGCCAATGTACTGAGCAACAGGTATGCAGCTTACTTCCAGATATGCAAACTCCAGATTCACTGCCGTTACATAAGCACAATATAGTTACTTAAAACTGCCGGAGGTCCATGTTGAGTGATAGTGCATCAATATGCAGGTGGGCCCATGCGTCAACTGTTCTTCTGTATTCAATGGCAGTATGCCAAAAAGTTCTACACAAGCCTCAGTTGTCAGCAGCAGTGTGCAGCACATTGTCAACATCTGCATTGCTGGCAGCCTGATACATAGGCTAATGAGCTATCCATGAGATGCCACCAGCTCTGTGCCAATCTGACCAGGCATGGATGGTGTGTGAGCTGGAGGTGGCCTTAGGCAATTGGGGGCCCTAGGCAAAGGCCCATTGGGGGAGCACCTACAGGCCCTCACAACCCCTCTCCATGGCCTCAGCTCCACATCTCCAGCCCCCCCCAACAGTCCCAACACCCCCTCTGCAGCCCCAGCTCCCCACCACTGGCCCAGAACCCCCCGCTGCACACCTCCTTCACAAACCCCAACTCCCCCCTGCTGGCCCCTCAGCCCAACCTCCATGCCCCCCCCGCCCCCCCGCAGCCATGACACCTCACCCCCCCCCACAGCTCTGGCTTCCCAGAGCCAGCCTCCTCCACCCACCAGGGGCCCCCATGCGGCCCTGGTGTCCTGGTTCGCCTTGCAGCCCCAATTGCCCCCCCATGGCTCCTTCTCATTGTGGCTGGCTCCCTCCCTCCCAGTCCTGGCATCCTGCCGGGGGCCCCAAAAAGCCCCAGCTCCCCCCCCAACATCAAAGGCAAGGGGAAGGGCAGGAACACAGACCTGGGCCTTTGGGCTGGCCCACCCTGCCCCAGGGACAGAGCAGTGGCCCGGGGTGGGGCAGGAGCCCTACTTCTGAGACAGCACGCTCTACCCCACACCCTCCCCCCACAGCACCAGGGCTCCCACAGCCTGAGTGGCCTGGGTGTCACCTCTCCACAGAGCCCCACCCCCAGCACCCTGCAATGTGTTCTGCAGGGTGGGAGGCAGACACCACTTTCAGGGTGAGCAAAGGAGCCCCTTGCTGCTTGGGGGCCCCTAGGCAGTCGCCTGTTTCATGTGCCCCAGAAGCCGCCTCTGGCAGTGGGCATTAACAAAAATACACGGGACGAAGAGATGTTTGGTGCATAACTGTTTAGCTCCCATAAATCTTCTCTGGGGATGGAGACAGCGTGCAAGGGGATAGTTGCACTCTCAGGTCATTGCTGTCATTCACAATGGCTTTGAGTTGGTAGGCATTCCTATGAATAAAAAAACCAAGGAGTCGTGTGGCACTCAAAGACTAACAGATTTATTTTTCATGTGAGCTTTTGTGGGAGAAAATCCCACTTCGTCAGATGCTTCAAAGATGGGTGAATTTACAGGATGGAATGAAAATAAATGCAAGGGGGTGTAAAACATAGGATCAGGTCATACAGTAACAGCAAATCAGAGCAGTTGTTAGGTTCAAACCCTGGGAAGCCTGAAGTCAAATTACCTTTTGTAATGGGAAAGGAACCCATAGTCTCCATTCAATCCTGCTTTCACAGAATTTAATTTGCATATTAATTTGAGTTCAGCTGTTTCTCTTTGAAGTCTTGATGTCCCAGTTACATCTCTGACGATGGTCATTAACAAATCATTTATCGAGTGATTAGAAAGATGGAAGTGCTCAGCAACTGTTTTTTTTGTTTTGTGATTTCTAATATCAGCTCTATATTCATTTATTCTTTTGTGCAGGCATCGTCCTGTTTGTCCAATGTATAAGGTGTTGGGGCATTTCTGGTACATGATGGCATAGATCATATTAGTAGATGAGCAGGTAAATGAGCCTTTGATGGCGTAGCAGGCTTGATTAGCACCTATGATAGTATCTATTGTGCAGATATTTTTTGCTGGACTAGACTTAACATGGCTATTCCTTTGGAAATTCCTATGAATGCCAGACTGGAGTGTGTCCCATAGCTCCTTTGTGCAGCTCTTGTGCAGAACCCCATGTACCCAGTGAAGGGGAAGAAACTTGTCGTTGTTGTTATATAACTCTTCTGGAATGGTTCCTTTTCTGCTGGGAAGTGGGTCTGTGTATTAACTTTTATTCCAGGTCATAGCAAAAATTATTCTAGGCCACATCCACTTATCACCATATCTCATGCTACTGTGTGTACAAAACAAAAGGGTTGAAACTAGGATGCCAAACTATCTCCTTTTACTGTACATCAGCCAGTTGTTTCTGCATAGTTTAGAGGTAGCTCTGAACCAGAATAAGTGAAGGTTTGTACTAATGGGGAGATACACAGGCATTTTCTCTGCATATTTCTATACTGGAATGAGCTCATCAGTTGTAAAACAACATTTAATACTAAGTGACTATGAACTTCCTGTCTCCACTGGTATGAGAGAAATCTTCCTTCAGAGTGTTAGGTCCTCATTTTTGTTGTATAGTGTCAAGAGAGAGTAGCAGTCTGTGTCCATGTTTGTTAGGTTTGGGACACTAGCACTCTTGTTTTAAAAGAAAATCACAATTAAATTCTGACCCTTATTGGAAGTATTGGTTTCTGATTGGCTTTTCATCTGTGCAAGGAGCATTAGGAGATGCCTCTGAAAGGGTTGATCAGATTTAATATCTGATGCAAATTAAATATTTAATTCTCACAACGAACTCAGCTCCCCCCGTTTCCTCAGTACCCCACAGCAATATAGTTTTAGGCTAAACATGATTTTTTAGCACTTCACATTTTCCGGACAGGACAGTATTCACCTTAACGGGGGGGGGGGGGGGGGGTTTGAAACATTTTATTGACTGCATGTCATTCTTTAGTCCTTCACTGAAATTACGCACAGTTTTGTTAATTTTTTAATCGGTTGAGTCTTATGTACTCAGTGTCCTTGGATTTTGAGACTCCATTGTTTGCAGGTGTTGGCCCACAGCTGGATAGCTTTTAAGTTTTGCAACATAGTTCTCAAGATATATTATCTTCAGGTTGTTCAGTTATAGCAGAAGATCTCCTGAACTGTTACTTGGTTGGTCAGATCTAGACTTGAGAAAGTAACGAAGTGAACCTTGCTCCACTAAGTCCTCTGTGAACATTTAATTTTTAAAGTGGGGCATAGCAATCTGTGGAACTCATTGCTGGGGATGTTGTAAAGGCCAAACTACAACTGGATTAAAAAAAATAAATAATGGAGAATAGATCCCTCAATGGCTGTTAGCTAAGGTGGTTATAGATGCAGGCCTGTGCTCTAGGCTAGGTGTCCCCAAGCTTCGAACTGCCAGGTGCTGGGACTGGACAAAGCTGGGATGGTGCGCCTGATGATTGCCCTGTTCTGTTCTTTCCCTTTGAAACATCTGGCATTGGCTACTGTCAGAAGACAGGATACCAAACTAGATGAACTATTGGTCTGACCCAGTCCGGCCATTCTTATGTTCATATAGTAAACAAAGAAAAAAACAATCTTAATAACTAAACAAGAAAAGTCACTAGAAGTTCTGCTCTCAGGAATGACCTGTATGGTTTTTCGTGACTCCCCTATTAATACCTTTTCACAAGTAAAAGAAGAAGCAATCTAGTGGTTAAGTTGTGCAGAATATGTTCCAATAAAAATAAATTTAAAAAAATCAAATCTCGTGATAATTCCAGTTATTATATGGAAAAATAGATCTAAAACAAACCATGCCAATGATATGATTCATAGGATCTTTTTTCTCCTCAGTGCATGTGAATAACTTCCAAAAATGTTAGTAAAAATTATGCAGTACAGAAAATAGTTGGATTTTTAGGATAAAGCCTTTTATTACTCTGCACAGGACAGCAATGCACCTGCATGCACTTAGTCACTTGCAGGGTTGGGGCCTATGTGACTCCCCGGAGGATTTACAAGCACAGCTGTAATTTTTGGTTTGCTAACATTATTTTATTAAAGAACAAAATGATTGACTGTATTGCAACAAAACAAAGTTCTGGTCTGAAGAATCCTGTAGCTCACAAACTGTATGTCAATGGATCTTGTGTGTTGAAGTGGCTCACTGGTATGTAAACCAGCCTCTGGAAATAAAAGCAAATCAGTAGGTTGTCTGGTTCCTTTTTTATGCAACTCTAATTCTTCAGAATGTATCTCTCAACATGACAATGCCCAAATGTGTGAAATGAATGACAATGGTGTAGAAAGCAAGGAACATAAATTTATTCTTTCAGGATGTTTCAAATGCTGGGGGATTCATTGCTTTAACATAAAGAACTCTTCCTTTTACCTCAGTTTCATCGTTCTTTTTTCCTAAAGGCAAAAGTGAGGGGACAGCAGTTTTATGTATAACTTGGGCAGCTTTGGAACTGACATGAGGAATGTGCTCAAAATGCACAGCAAGTGAAGGATGTGCCTCAGAATCCCTTTGTCTTCCGGCACAGAGTGACTTAGAGCATGCCCTGCTGTGGGATGAGGCATTAGAGAGTAGGGGTAGTTTTATTTTGGCTTCAGTGCGAGCAGGGTTTTACTTCAGCTCTCATTCTTAGTATGCCCACCTACATAAACTAAGGTAAGCGCCTCAGTGAAAGAGTTACCATTTTCCATGAGCCTGATTTCCTCTGTTTCTCACAGGACTTTGATCAGATGTGAACCAGCTTTTTCTGAATTGACATTCTTAGATACTAGATGTTAGGTATCAACCAGTTTAATATAATTTACAGTGTTTTTTCCCCTTCTCTAGCAAAAGTCTCTGTACGAGCTACAAACTTTCTGTTGAACAGAAAGTACAGCCTCACCTTTAGTTTATGTTCTTATAAAATGATATTAAATAAAAGAAAATTGTAGTTTAAACACAGCTTCAGTATTAGTTCATGTAGAGATAGTCCAAAGAGGTGCAGTGTAACAGAACAGTTTATCTCAGTTTAATGAAAGTTTGTTAAATAGATTCATAGTGGTTTTTTTTTTAAGGGCAGAAGGGACCAGTATGATCATCTTCTGGTCTGACCTCCTGCACAATGTATGCCCCAGAACCTCCTGCCCACTCCTGCAGTACTGTAGATGCCAATCTTTTAACTGAGTCATTAAAGTCCTCAAGTCATGGTTTGAAGACTTCAGGGTACAAAGAAACCAACAGCAAGTGACCCATTCCCTCTCTCCCCCCACTACAGGGGAAGGTGAACCCCCCCCCCGACCCTGCCAGTCTCCTGAGGGTAAATAAGATCTCATATGTTCATATCCTGGTTTCCCTAGATTATGGTTTACTACATGGTTGCTGAATAATCTGTTTTCACAACCATGACCCAACAGGTCTTCTGCTGTCTCTGATAAAATCGATGGTGTTATCTGTGTACTTTATGGTCCCTGCTTTCTTATCTTATTTTGTTTATCAAAGAAAAGACTGTTTTGAAGTGAACATCAACTCCATCTGGTGTCTGAGCTGTTTTATTTTGAATGGTAGGTTTCTTGAAGCATTGCCTGGTAGGTGGTTTGATTTAAATCAAAATTATTTAAATTACCAAGCAGGACATCTTGATTTAAATAATATAATTTAATCCTCTTTGCATTTGTACTTTTTAATTATTTTCCTAAAGAAAGGATCATTCACATTGTTTGCTATAACCATTAAAATATGTTGATATGTAATTAAGTATAGCTTTTAAACCAAATTTGGTCCTTCTTTTTGCTAGTCAGGAGGTCAGTTATGTGCACATTTATTTAAGAAAATTATATCACTTAATAAAATTTGAGTTTTAACTATTATTTTTTATGTTACAAAATAGTGATTCTTTCTAGAAGATCATTTTTTACTTAGGATTTGTATCATGATGCATTTGGATGGACAGTAGAATTCAATAAACATGCACGAAAACTGCATTTTAAGGGTTATTTTTTTTGGTTATTTAAATAGAATGAGTGCTAGATACACAGGAAGAAGGTTTAATAAAACATGTTTTGTTTTTAAAACTGATTTATTAAGCCAAGAAAGTATTAACTGTACCATAGTCAGTATTATCTGTAAGAGTGTTTTTCTTATCACAACGTACCTGTTGAAATCAATGGGAGCTACTTAGATGCTACTTAGGCATTTTCAAAATCCAGCAAGGGATTGCTTCCTTAGATGCCTAAGCATCTTTGAAAATCTGGTCCCGTATCATTTACAGTTTTAGAATTTGTGGATCTGATTCTCTCCTACCGGCTTTTTATTCATAGATTGGAACAAAAAAAGCTTTCTGCTTTTTTAACTTAAAGCTGATTTCTCAAAGTCTGAATGAACATCAAACTGTAGAAATATTCCCTCTGCCAGTGCTTCCTAAACTCACACCGAAAGTAATTTAAAGCAAAAGCTTTCCTGCACAGCAGAAAGTATAAATACCACCACTCTATTGTTAGACCAACAATAATATAGATACTTAATTTAGTATGTGCAATTGACAGACTAATAATACATGAGTTGACCATAAAGTAAAAAATGTTTTTCTCCTGATTCCGTGATGTATAATTAAAAATGCAACACTGTTTGAGCTATTAAAATGTGAGGTGGATTCATTGATGTAGCTTATTAAAAAAACTTAACTAATTTTAAAAGACAGCAGAAAGTTTAGGCCTTAACATAGTTTGTCAGAAATTCAAATTCAGTTTAAAACAGGTTTATTTTAAAAAATAAAGATGTATTTAAGTTAAATTAAAAATCCAGTTAAAATTAGTAATCAATTTCTTATTTAAAAAAGAAACTAAAGCATTAATTTTTATTCATCCTGATTGCCTGCCATAATGTTTTCTTAAAGTCTGTAGATTCTTCCTTCATACTAGCATAGTAGCTCCTATGATGCATGTTATTAATATCCTTCCCAATGTGAAACTTTCCAACTCCGTCTAGTTGTCTGAAATGGTTCTAGTAGTAGATATGTAGTCCCAGTAAAGATGGAGAACACATTTCACTTAAGAAAATTATTAAAATATTGAAGGTAAAATGAAAGAAAATATGAACATTTGCTCAGTTGCATCAGAGAAAGTTCAGTGGTCAGAAAGTGCTCTGCTAAGAGGGCCTCCAAATATTAACTTGAACCATATATAAATAGCTGTACTTTTTTTTTTACCACTTCTCATGAGGAAATCACTATCAGTTTGGCACACAAAAAAAAATTATATGGTGCTCCATTGCATTAAATATGGTAAAATTCATTCCTGTGGAGAAGGCCTGCAAAAAGCCTTATATATTTAAGTCTTGCCTGATTTCTGCTAAGGCTTAAGAAGACTTTAAGTGACGTGTAGAGTTTTACCACAGGCCTTCAGGGATTTGCATATACTCAGATCCCCCATCCCTCTCCCGTGCTTTGAAAATGGTATTAATGTTGACTGGGTGGTTCAAGCCTAACTTGGGATAGACTCTGTCCATTGTTTCAGGCTATCTGACATTTCAGGAACAGACAGTCCTGCATTGTGTCACGTTTGGAAGGCTTTGTTCTCTATAATTAGAACCATAAACTTTTTATTTTAAATTAAACTCTGAAATTTTGAAGGCTGGTTAAATTGGTACAGTGGTGGGGTACCTTTCTAAAACCCTTCCTTAGTAGTCATCAAAAGTATATGATATACAACAGATCTGATGATTCATTGTGCCAGAGGTACTGATATTTAATGCAGCACTAAATTAGTAAAATACAGTTAATGAAAAATCACCATAAAAGCATTATTTACTGTTTAAATTTCTTAACATGGCTTGTCTTCATGAAACGGGTCTACAGTATAATTTAGGGTGTGAATTTAAACTAATATAGTTATGCCATTATAACTTGCCAGCTGGGCTCTTATCCAGGTATAAGAGTGACTTTTTGGAGTCCAGCATATGTTGCTTTAAAAGAGGTTTAAGCTACCCCCCCAAAAAGTTATTCTTGTACTAAAATAAGTGTGGCCACATGTGGAATTATTCTGGTATACTGGTTTAATCATATTGGCCTAATTATATCCATATAACGGGTAAAACATTCTCATGTGGACAGGTCCTCTGATAAGGGGTAATCATTTTTTGTCAAGGTCCAAATTTCTTGGTCAAGGTATAGGCAAGGTTCAGGCTTCAGAGCAAATTGTTTGTTTATTAAATACATAAATTAAAAGATTTCAGGCTCCATTCAGAAACATACATGAGTTTGGATTTGGCTTACAGTTTACCTGTTCACTACCCTGTCTCAGACCTTATTTCTGCAATGAATCTAGAGAGGTGTCTACTTGTGCAAAGTTCATTTTAGGATTGAGGCCTGAGGGACTGAATCTTGTAACACTAAAGCCTCATACATGTGCATTTCTTGCCAGAGTGGTTTAAAAGGTCCTTAATATAAATGAGAATCAAAGTCCTTAATGTTCAAGTCATCTTTTACTGACTGCTTGTGCTACTAGTTGTTCTGCAGCTACCCTGCTAATGCTCAATCAGGGCATCCCTTACATCAACCATGAAAGGGCTTAATTAGCGTAGGGTCAGTGCTTCTTACCTTACATTTTAAACAGCTGATACAACTAATTTTTTGTATTGTTTTGTAGGCAGATTTAGAAAACAAACCAGTAAATGGCCTCAGACCAGAACTCATGGAATGCAGTATATGCAGTCATGGTGAAAAATACAGGGTGAAAACAAACCAAACACTGTCCTTTGAAAATGTACAGTCTAATGAAAAAGAAAGTATGACAGGCTTAGAAGCAGAGAAGTGGACAAATAATGAGAAGCCATCTTTTAGCATCTATGTAAATGGAGATATCCAAGGAACTGTGACAGATAATGAACATTTGAAAAATTCTGAAGAAAAAGAAGTCTCTCCCAGTGAGTTAGCTGAGCCAAAAAAGTTGTTTGCACAAACCAGTAGAAATGGCATTAAAAATATACATTATCCACCATCAGAACCAGATGTGTCACTGACAAAAGTAATTGTAGAAGAAAAGGCAGATTTGACAGACAACTGGAGAGGCAACTCCCATTCACATCAGCCGAATACTGCTAATTTGAATAATGTTGAAAGCACTTTAACAACTGGTGTTTGCTGTATTCATCTGGAAAAACAAGGAAATGTTTTTCAGAGGCCAAACTCAAACTGTACCTGCAAGACTTTTCAAGAATCCACCAGTTCAGTTTTACAAACAAATTCCATTGTGGATCTACAGGAAAGGTCGTGTTCTATACCTGTGCCTGAGAAGGAAGTTTGTGTTGAAAAAGGTGCTGTTAAAATACCAACCAAAGGGACACAACTTGAAAACTCCTCACTTCAGCCAACTTTTTTGTCCCTGATTAAGAACAGAAACTTAACCATAGAGCAAGTTGTAGCTATTGAAGCATTAACAAAATTGTCAGAATCCCCATTACAAGCATGTGCACCAGATAAATCAGAAAGTATTGAACGTACAGAACAAACAAAGTCCCATTTACTTCATAACTACAAAAGGGACATTTCCTGTTCTTTCACTTCTACGTTAAAGGAAATCAAAGAGACTTACTTACAGAATGAACAACATCTCTTGAGTCGCTGTGCTAATTCACAGAAGCAGCTCCTTAATAAGACAGTGTTGTACAATGGCCAAAGTATTGTTTCTGAACCCCATGAAAAATCTGCTAATGCTACCAATCTATCAGATAGATCACATTTAGCCCAAACAAATACCAAATCTTTATCTGTTTTAGTACCTAATGGAAAGTCATCTATCAAGAAAAGCTCTGTTTATGATAAAGTTAGCATTGCTAAATGTTCCAATAGTTCATGTAATTCCCATCAAACAAGTAGCAAATTGGAAATTCTGAGCCGGTTGGAGAAAGACAAAGCTTATAATGATCTAGGCTTGAAAACGAAGTCTGTAATTAAGGAAGTTGCAATTCACAGCCAGGATGAAGAGGATGTAGCTACACAGTTAACTCAACTTGCAGCAATAATTGAATCAAATCGGACGAGCCCAGAGCAGAAGAGTGATATAAAGACGTCACTTCTCAGTCTAATATCACATGAGATTCAACCAAAACGTAATCAGGACCAGTACCTTTTGAAGAAAAAACACTCTGTGTTTGTAAGGCACAATTATGGTTCATTGTTAGTAAAGCAAAAACAGCCAACACATAAAAAGGGGAAAACTGTACCATGGAAACAAAGGCACAAAAAGAAGCCTCAAGTACTGGACTATCAACAAAATAATCAAAAACAGCAAGATCAGTTGGCATTCCAGCATAATGAGTTACAGGATATTTGGATATCAAAACCACTCGGTCATACCATGGCGCGGAATTTGAAAATAGCTGCATCAGAAAAAAAATCTCCCAGAACCAAAGTACAGAAGTCATTGAATCAAAGTTCTTTATCATCACAACAAAATACTAGGTTATTTCTTCCACAAACTCAGATAAAAATCCATAGACATCTACCTGAGGTACCATGGGAGAAAACAAAAGACAGGCTGTTTGGCTGTGAAATAGTAACTGAACACATCAAAACCATAGGCTCCAGTGACACATCAGGCATTGAGCCACTGAAAAATGATATTGTTCTAACCTCTTCGCAATACAGCGGCCTATTCACCAGTAATCCTATGGTTGCTTCACAGTTTAAAACAGAATCGTGTTCAAACAGAGCAAGTGAAAATGAACAGATGTTTACAGAGAATAATTCTCAGGTACAGCAGACAGTGAATGTCATTCAGACGTATCCCTTGCCTCAAACACTGAATCAGTCTAACCAGAAAGCTCATGAGGTATTTGGTGAAGCCCAAGCAAATTTTCAGCAGAATACTACAGAGCAACAATTGGATGAGAAGTTGCAAACACTCCCTGTTACTTGTTGTGAGGCCCATTTACCCCCCACAGTAGACAATCTCAGGAATATAGATTGTGCAGGTGAAATTACAGTTCTGACATCAACAAGTTTGAGTACTGAAAACCCCCAGAGTATAGGAGACGTGGGATGTTCTCCAACAAAGAACACACTGAGCAGTTTTCTTGAATCTCCTATGGAGTTCCTAGACACTCCTACAAAAAATCTGATTGATACACCTACAAAAAAAGGGCAATCTGAATTTCCAATCTGTGACTGTGTTGGTAAGTGCCTATTAGGTCATTTTTGCATGCACCTTTCAGATAATATATATTCACAATTTCTCTTAATAGGAGATAGCACCCTTTTTGTGCAGACCTGTTTCCATGAGGGTCATTGTTTGCTGGGTCCTTGCCAGTTAGTCATCAAGGGGAGGTAGGAAGATTGCTCCTCCCTCCCACCATCCTTTGTGAGTAACTTCTGTGAGATAGTTGTATGGGCTTTCTCTAACTTGCAACTGGTAATTTTAAAGTCATTAGATCAATGATTGGCCTGTGCATGGAAGAGTTCAGGGGGACATGTAGAGGAGAACAGTGGGGAGGGAGAGGCACTTCTGATTCCTTCAGTTAAGGGCCATCTTCCCATCCTTTGGCTTTGTCACCACTGGCTGGTGGCACAGGAGTGGAATACAGTTCAACAATCACTGTGTTCATGGTCAGAAAAGAATTTCCACCTGGTAATAGATTGGGCACACTGCAGGGATTTTTTTTCTTCCTCTGAATACTTTGTAGGGCTGACAAGGCAGAGGACCAGTTTTATAACTAGAATTGAGGTAGGGCACAAATCTGGGTGATCATAGTGCCTTAAGTGGTAGTCCTTGTGACTTGTTTGTCACAACTTTGGAGGGAGCCATTGCAGAAGGGTTATAGATGTCTCTTATGCCAGAGTCTAATGTGTAGGGCATGGGAGGTGAGGTTAAAGGCATAACAGTTTGTGCCCAGATGTGGGACCCTCCAGTCATGCATAGACATAGGGGATCCTCACAGGATGAAGCTGACTCTTTAAGGGTATGTCTACACAGCAGTGTTGACACAGTAGCCCTATGAATGTGGTGCACTGTGGAGGTACTCTGACAGTGCTTTTGATGGGATTTGAGTGCCCATAAGGCACATGAGTCCAAAAACTGCATAATCAGTTCCTTTGGTGGCTGTCTGAGTAGCATGACTGCAGTTAGAGAAACCTTTATGCTGAACTACCATTTAATTTGAGGACTGGGGTTCCCACCTCTGTGCTGTATCACACTGACAGGAAACTACCCACAGGTACCTGCTGTGAGTATAATTAAGACATCAGTCTCCAGGGCTGATAAAATGAAACTTTGCAGTTCTTAATTTTTAAAATGGGATGATCAGTGAAACATTTTGTTTGGTTTGCTTTTTATTTATTTTTTTCTTCTTTTGAGCGTTGACAGAAAATGTAGGTGTCAAAGGAAAAAAAAATATACACCTTGCGGCCTGGCTGCTGCCAGCTGCAGAGTGGTGAATTGTATCCCCAAATCCCAGGGAGCAGTGTGCTTCAGCACCCTCTGCATGCTCCTCCCCTGATCTCTTATCCCTGCTTCTTCCACTGCATCCCAGGAGGCAGGAATGACGGATCCCCAGGAGGCTGTGGGGAAGTTTTCAGGCAGGCTCCCACTTACCCCACTGACAGTGCACGCAGTCTGGGAACCTCAGCACACACAGCCTACAGGAGAGGAGAGGGGCCAGGGAGCCAGGGACAGAAGGTGGACCAGGATGAACTGACTGCCTGCAGGCAGGGAGGGAAGTGATAAAGTTCAAGGCTCAGCACAGCTGTGGGACAGGTGACCTCCAGTATTCTGATAGCTGGGACCTGCCTCCTGCCTGTCAGTTTTGCTGGTGCTCTGGGCAAGCTCCACACAGCTGTGAGCAGGAGCCAGAGAAGGAAGGGGGGCATGTACTCAGCTAAATAGTAATGCTAGTTCCAGCTACATAATGTAATAACCGCCTGCAGCAGTGCTCATCTGTTGCTGGGAACTCTCATGTACATCTGGAAGACTTCTGGGACCTGAGTCAAGGAGGGACCACGTGCACCCAGAAAACCAATAGTGCTTGGATCCTGCATTCCATCGTAGCACAGGCGCAGACCCCCAGCCTTTCACGGTCCAAGGACCCTGAGTCTGAAACCTGGGTTAGCACGATATGTATGTGGATGCAAGAGGGGTTTGATATGAGCCTAGACTGCTGTGTAGATATACCCTACATTAGGGGCATGGGGGGGTCAGGTTTCTGGCAGGAAGAAACTGCAGATCACAGGGCAGTGGGGAGTCCATAGGCTTTCAAAGCCTACAGTGAAAGGACATCATCAGGACTCCCAGTGGCCAAGAACAGAGGTGGGTGGAGAAAGGTAACTCTGCTTCATGAAGGAGTTCAGTATTTTGAAATTTGGTTTAGTTTCAGTTCAGAACAACCCCCTTCCCCATTTAGAAATTCTCTATAAAATGGAAGGAAACTGTGGCTCTGGGCACACACTTGTCAGGCAGGCACTGGAGATAGGCATTCCCCTGCTTTCTGGGGGAGTCCACCTGGCAGGTAGCCTGGAAGCCAGAGATCCATGTAGCCCAGGCTGTTCAGGAGCTGGGAGGAAATCAGGCAGCTTTCCAGTGGAAAAGTGTCAAAATCAAATTGTCTTTGTGGAACACTTATATTTGGACAAATTGGCAAATGTTGATGGAAAGCTATTTCCTTGGAATGCTTTTGACCGGCTGTACCAGGTAACTGTTTTGGTTGATTTCTTCTATGGTGTGGCATTAAGAAGTCAGTAAAGTTCTGGATAAAGGCCTTTGGACCAACAATGGTATTAAGGGTTTAACTGAGGCTGTTTAACTATAGTGGCTCCCACCAGACTTAGTTCTTATGTTTTCTGGTGATCACAGCAAAGGTGACAAAGATTAAGGGTATGTCTGCAGGAACAATAATTTTGTTGTCAAATGGGGTGTGAACCTACCCTGCAATAATCTGTGTCAGACTATCTGTCTCTATGGACTGTGCTGATACATGTTAATGATTCATTATTTCATTCACTTTCAAAGAGGAAATGACAAGAGTGCATTAACTAACTCTTGATCTGTGTCAGCCGGGTCCACAGTTAGTTTGTGGCTGGTTAATGTGGTGTAGATTCACACCCCAGTTTGTGTGAACTTAGATCAGATCAAACAACAAACCATGCCAATTTGGTCTGATTTCTTATTTTGTTCCTAAAATTCTGATCTTGTGGATAAAGCATCAAATAAAGAGTTAGGAAATCTGTCGTGTTCCTAGCTCTGTTACAGGTTCCTGTGTGACTTTGGGTTTAACATCTCTATGCTTCAATTCCCCCATGGCTAAAATGTAGTAAGAAAACTTCCCTACTTTACAGAGGTATTCTGAGGCTTAATTCATAAATATTTCTACATACTTTAGATCCTCTGATAGAAAATACTGTAGAAGTGCAAAACTTTATTTATTTAAAAGTAAGGAAGATCAAGGGGAAAAAATCCATTATCAAGTTAATGGAAGGTAGCAAATTTCATAAGACTGACATTTTAATGCTTCTTTAAGAAGAGGCCTATTAATATACGAAGTATTAATCATGATTAAAAGCTTCAAGATTTTATGCATGTAATTCCAGGGATAATTCTGTAACAAACTTGTGTGGTTATTTTTTTTTTTAATATTAATACATTTTGTAAATGGTAAATATATTTTTCTCATCCTTCCTGCAGAGCAAATTATAGAGAAAGATGAAGGCCCATATTATACACATCTTGGGACAGGACCGAGTGTTGCTGCTGTGAGGGAAATAATGGAGAACAGGTGAGAAAAATCAGTATATGATGCTAAAAATGATTTGTTATTGTGTAAACATAAAAAGAGGAAAATAATATGGTATGACTGATGTTATGTTTGGCCTTTGCCTGCCTTCTTTCCCAGTAATTATCTGTAGTGCTCTTTCTCTTTCTGATGTACATGGACTGAATTACGGTCTACGTCAACAGAAATTACTGTCATCTTTTTAGAACAAAAGCAGTTTTAGTGCCCTGTCTTGCCAAGTGCTGTGCCCTTTCAACTCTCGTTGAAGTCAAGATTTTTTTTACCAAGAGCCCTGTAGGTAGTTAGACAAATACACATATGCAGAAATAGAGAAATGGGTCAAAATAATGAAAGAATAAATGAAGTCATAGAACTTGTTCTCTTCATGCAGAAATCAAAGAGACAATCTCTATTTCCAAAATGACACAACACTAGGAACAGTAGTTTGTTGGGGGAAGAAAGGAGGATTTAAGATTGGTACTTGTAGATTTATTTTTAATATAAATAGTACTTTTTCTTATCTTAAAATAGATAAATATTTTGTTTCTTTTCAGTTCCCAGTTTAGAATACTGATAAGTGTTAAAAAAAAGTCTAGATTATATTAATAAACTTCTTTTATTGTATGCAGGTATGGAGCAAAAGGAAGTGCAGTAAGAATAGAAGTAGTGGTTTATACAGGCAAGGAGGGAAAAAGCTCTCAGGGGTGTCCGATTGCCAAGTGGGTAAGTTTTTCTTTTACTGTGGTAGAATTTTGCTTTGCATGTTTACATATTACTGACTTCATAGGTTTGCAGCATAAAGAGTACCTGGTTCTTGGTTGTATAGCTACCTCTTCATGCATATTTCCTTGCCTGTTACACCTGAGGAACACTTGCACTCATGGTATCATTATATTTTTAAGTTCTCGCTCATTGTGTCATAATGTAGTTTACACAACAGAAAAATAGAAAGGTGCTCAAAAAAGTGATCAAATCAAGAACCAGAGGATCATAAAAGACAATATCTGAAAGACAGATTCCCTAGTGAACAGAGTTACTGTGAGCAAAAGAGATAAAGGAAGCTATGGTTGCTCAGGAAAGATGGAAAGCTATGCAGTGACATTTTAAGACCACCTTTCAGTTTTGTGAGTGTCTAAAGATAACAAAGAAAGCATGGTGAAGGTGGATAAAGAAGTGCAACTTTGAGATACCATGGCATGCTCTACTATCTTTGAGGAAGTGAACTCAGTCCTCAGAAAATGTAGATGCTATGGCATTTAGTTTTTACCCCATGTTTTCTATCACTTATTGTATCATAGGAGTCACAAAATGAGGTAAAAGAGACGTGCTTCAGGAAGGCGCTAGAAAAGATTTCCAAAGGGATGGCCGTGTTAGTCTAGCCCAGCAAAAAAACCAAGGAGTCGTGTGGCACTTAAAGAGTAACAGATTTATTTTTCGCGTGAGCTTTCATAGGAGAAAATCCCACTGACGAAGCCATGTGATGTTTTAAAATTCATCTGTTTTGAATTGAATTGAGGACTTTCAAAAAAGTTATGAAGTTATTTTCATGGAGGAAAATAAATATTCTTCTTAGAATAGTGTCCCTATGAGTACGCCACATCAAGAAGTGCATTCCTAATGAGAGATTTTCATTAACAGTGTCCATGGGTATGTGCCTGCAGCCTAGAAACCCTTGTACCCTGATATGAGGGTATATAGGGAGGGGAAGACTCTCCACCCCTCTAGTTACTTCCCTAATGCCTGTTGCTTGAGACAGAGTTTTGTGGTGTCTGTTCCCTAGCCATGCAGCTTGCTATTTCTTCCACTTAATCTTCCTTTTCTTTGGTTTTTTTCTTTATTTTTCTTTGGTTTTTTCTTTGTTATTTGGCACGGTCTGTGGAGTGTTTTTCGAGGGGGAATCATGTTCCCTTTTTCAGGTTGCCTCTGCTCCCTTTGGGTGAGACTCACATCACTCTCAAATGTAAAATTCACACAGGTTTTAAAAGCAGATCTCACCAATTGAGGGGGGACAGACTAAAGTTATTGTTGCTAAAGCACTCTGACAACTGCAGGGTCCCATTGCTCCACCTGTATTTCGGATCCAGGAGCTCAGAGAGCCCTGGCAGCTGAAAGCAAAGTTAAGGAAAGATCCTGGGGGCTCTCCAGCACCACCTAAACCCTTCAAAGAAAAGACTACTTCTTCCTCTGAAATGGGGTAAGCAAATGGTTACGTCACCATCTGATCAGGGTCTCAGGAGATGTAGCATCCTGATACGGGTAAAACTGAGAGTCCCAACCCTCCAGTACCAAGGCCACAGCAGCAGCTAAGAACACTGTGCTGCATACCCACAAGCCACAAGGTAAACAACTTAGAGTGTCCTCGGCCTCAGTACCAGACTGAGTGTCTTCGAAACACAAGGATTCCAGAGCCAAGCTGGAACTGTCATCAATATTGTCTTCTGTAGCTAGGGTTATCAGATACCAAAGCACGAAAGGAGGACAGTGAAGTACAAAAAGGAGTACAGTGGAGGACACATGGAGAAAATATAGTATTAATATAACTGTCATTCCCATATTATGTCATGGAAAATGGATAATGATTAATGAATGCAGCATTAAAAGTGCGCAAAGTCATGTGTTTTTTAAATTATTTTAAAATAAAAAAATTACCAAAATGTTTTCTTTTACTGAAAACTGGATTTTTTCAGTAAATGAGTTTTCATGACCCTTTCATTAAAGTTCATGAGACTAAAAAAAGTTAAAAAACCAAATTTGCAAATATAAACTTGAAAAGCACCTTTCAAAAAAAAAAAAG
Source organism: Podocnemis expansa (assembly GCA_007922195.1). Lineage (NCBI taxonomy): Eukaryota > Metazoa > Chordata > Testudines > Podocnemididae > Podocnemis > Podocnemis expansa. The sequence goes on along the minus strand of ML681981.1, from coordinate 24,729,866 downwards.
CTGTTAACTTGCCTCTCATTCTTCTTTTTCCACAGCAGCCCATTTTACAGTTTAAAAACATTTGTCCTAAATTGTTTCTAGCCAGTTCAAATATGCCCCTTTATTTATTTTACTTAATTGGTCCCTGTTAGTAATTTTATTCACAGTATACTTTATTTTCCTTCATTTTATTAGTGTGGACTATATTTCTTATCCCAACTTAGCCCTTTTGTAGGGAGCAACAAGCCAAAAGTCAAAGCATCCAACATAGGACTCAAACCTATGATCCTGATATTTAGAGTCTGCTTCTCTACCAGCTGAGCTATAGACATTGTTGATATTTTTAAAAAGCCTCTAGGAATAAGGGAAACTGTGTGCACCGCTCCCCCCATGATTTTTCTGCAGGCTGCTCTTTGTTCCTTGTGTGTGCATCTGTGCAGCAGACCCTTAACCTCAGATTTGAGCCCTGTGTTAGGTGTTTTTTTTTTAAACATTCTACTCAGGAGTAAAAAGCCAGACACAATCAACTATTTTTAGAATACCTGCTGGATGGAGGACATGAAGGTAAAAAGGAGGACATGTCCTCCTTTTGCTGGATGTCTGGTAACCCTATCTGTAGCCAGATACGAAGGTCTGCATATCTATCACACTTCAGTACTGCTTTCAGTGCCATCTGAGATACTGACTGCTCAGTTTGCCATCCAGAATTCCCAGCACCATCAGGATCCTGTTCCATTAGGAACTTTGAATTATGGGAGAGCATGAATTACCATTAGTGAGGGATATCAAAAGGCACACTCAGTCAGTGTGAGCTCATCTAGACCCCACTGACCTTTGAGGAGTGCACATTGCGTAGTGATGCCACGTGCCACCTCGTTCTCTTAAAGATTCTTAGGTGACAGTATGCTGTCTAGGCAGCTGTACACCAAATCTGTAAAATTAGCGGGTATTACATGGTACAATAGTGAACTCTTATAAGCGTGAAGTTCAACTTTTGGCTTTAGTTGAGTTTGTCTGGCCAGTTTAATTGCCCCTATGCAAACCATTCTGGAGAATGGTTTTAGGAACCTCTTCCCATGTTAAGCAGAGTTTTGTCCCACGTAAAATATACTATTTTTACTTCAGATACTTAAAATTTATATTGCCAATGCAAACTGTTAATGGGAAGTGGCTACCTTTGGAATGTGAGCATGTTGGTAATTTTTCTGTGAACTTAGCCTGAATATTTCTGGAAAATTCATATTCTTCATCGGTTGCGGTGACAAAGTGCTCACTCTTCATGCAAAAAACTCCATTTTCACTGACTGATTTACACAGAGATTTTTATAAACATCAAAGTGCTTTTCTTCTGCCTCAGATAGTACAAGTTGTGGCCCCCCAATCCTGCAAATAGGCACACCAGTGATGGCACCAATGTGGAGTTCCTGTGAAGCAAATAATATTGTGAATGTAATGCAGGGATTCTTAACCTATGGGTCACAACACAAAAATGGGTTGCCATGACTCTCCCTCTGTACAAGCCACAGGGGCAGGGCAGCCATGCCATGCTGGGGCCAGGGCCAGAGGCCGCATTGTCTTCCCTCTGTTGTCAGTGAGTCAGCAGGAAGGGGAGGGAGGTGACTCTCCAAGCTGCAGCATGCTCCCTCTGCATTCGACCCAGAGCAGTGTTCCTGGCTGCCCTGGCTGCTCCCAGCTGGCCACTCCTCCCCTGGGCACAGAGAGCATACGGCGCAGGGTTACTGCTTTTGGGGGTGGCACCCTTAAGTGAGCCCATTTTGTGGAGTTTGGCTCCTTTGCTTTGCCTTCCCTACCCAGCGCTGAGCAGAGGCTACCTCGCACCCAGGTTCTTGATCAAGCATGTTCAGTGCTGCAGGGGCCCGGGGCAAAATAGCTGAACCCCATGGAACAAGCCACACCAGGACCTTGCCCCTGAAAGCAGCTGCCTTGCTCCAGCTGCTCTCTGCACCTTCAGAAGGAGTGGTTGGCCGGAGGCAGCCAGGGCAGCCAGGAACACTGCTCTGGGTCGAGTGCAGAGGGAGGATGCCATGGCTTGGAGAGTCGCCTTTCTCCCCGTCCTGCTGACTCACTGACAACAGAGGGAGGCTTGGTTGGCTGGGGGCATGGATCATGAAGCTGACTTCCAAACTTATTCTGAGTCCCATCTGAAAAAGGTTAAGAACCCCTGATCTAAATGCGAGAAAATTAAATGTACTCATAGATCATATTTGACTTTGGATGGACAAGAATGAGAAGTTTTAATTTCCCTAATTAATATCTTTAAATTTCCATTCATAAATTTAACCCTATGTCTTTTAAATAAAGAAACAGACATTTTAGAACATCCATGCCCATTGCTTCCTTTCACAAGCAGTTGTATCCCATAATACCTATTTCTTCTTCCAACAAAAATTGGCCAAATGCTTTACATACATATAATAGGAAAGGTCCCTGACTCGAAGAGATTACACACAAAGAATGGCCAAAATTCCTTTAGTTTTCTGTTCTTGTATTAAAGGTTTCAGTCTTTTGCTCTTATATTTAACATTAGCCCAACCATCATTCTAGCCTCTATTTTCCCAACTCTTTTAAGAGTAGTGTACTGTTCCAGAAGGTCAATTTTTATCTTCTTTTTCTCAGAAATAGAAAAAACTAGTTTTTCTATATTTTTGTGTTGATAACTGTGATCTCTGGTGAAATTCTGGTCCCATTGAAGTCAATGGAAAAACTCCCATTTACTTCACCAGGGCCAGAGCTTCCCCCTTTGAATTCTATTAGCACTTTGGCGGTGATCAGTACCTGTAATACTGTTTTTGTAATCAAATTAGCTGAACGCATGTAGTATTGCAAACATCAGGTGCACTGTATTCTATCAAATGGCGGAATAACTTCCACAGACTTGTATTTTTGTGATTTCTGCTTACTCATCATCCAGTTGCTTTGGCTTATTTTAAACTCCAGATCAGAATTTTGCTTAAGATTTCAAATTTGTACGTGATCAGCTACTACGTCCTTATTCTGTGCCGTATTGGCAGGGTGAATGCATCCCCTTTACTTGTTTTTTCTGCCTACTCTCATTACCTTACATATCTTTATACTGAACTGATAAAGCATTTAATGCTAGTGTTTCTGCTCTTTGTCATTTTGAGTTGTTTTGTCTTTAGTTGTATGAAGTGCTAGCCCAGTTGTGTAGTAGAAGCTCCATCACATTACTGTGTTTGCATTCTTTATTGCAGATCATTGATGTATGAAGTGAACACAAATGGTCCCATTATCTTATCAGTGCTTGTGACATGAGCTGAGTCACTCATTCTTGGTTAATTAGCCTTATCTGAGGGGAAGTTAAGATTTACTGTAATTAATTTGTGAAATATTTTGCTGATTAATTTTCAGTATAGTCTGATCATGAATAGTTCACTTTTGGACTGATTTTGGACCACTGAGGTTAAAGAGAGTTATACCATTAACTTCAGTGGATGCAGCATCAGGCTCTGGCCGTATCTGATAGCTATCTGTGTGATTATAACTTTGATGCCTAATCCATCTCCCATGAATCCTTTCCGCTAATTTCAGTGTGCATTGGTTTGCGTCGACTAAAAAGTTTTGAAGAAGATACTGTGGGCTTTGCATGGAAGTAGCAGAAAAGCAGAATTAGTGAATTGGGTTCATAGTAAAAACGGTCTATTAATTTATGAACACAGGCATCATAGGGTTGGTCTACACTGCAGATTTAAGTTGGTTTAACTACACCAGTTAGAGCAGTGAAAAATATAAGCCAGTGTAGCTCTCAGAGAGGTGTGTTTACTACTGTCACTGTAGTAAGTTCTATGTTATGGCACTGTAGCTGCATCACTGTAGCGTTTCTAATCTCTGGTGTATATCCTCAGTTACTTCAGCATCGTCACTTCAGATTCCATGTCGCAGACTCTGGTATGTGGAGATTTCCTGATATTATTATCATAGTCAGCTTTTGCAGTAAACTTTCCTAAACACAAAGCATACAGGGCAACCATTTTTTCTAATAGCCACCTGGCTTCATTCTCAACTAAAATGATAGGAGATAGCTGGTCTTATTTAACAGAGAGAATCTCATTTTCGTACACTAAGCCTTTAATGAAACTGTAGCCATCTTTTCTAAGACCAGTCTATGGTGGTAGACTCATGGGGAACAAGAAGGGCTTCTTTCAGTCTGTCAGCATTGTTTCAGGAAGTTAATGTGTATTATACTAAGTCCTTCCTCCTGTCCCCAGTGTCATAGAATGCCCTCGTGATACAGGCATCGTGTCTTTGATATCACTTCTTGTTTCCTTTCCTATGACAGCTGTTACAGAAACACTCGTGCATTTAATAAACATTTTTTGACCAACTTTGACTATGTAAAACCAGCAGGAGGTATTTAAGACATTCACAAAAAGTTTCATTGATAGCCTTCATCACTGGATGGAAGAGAATGTTTCATTACCATAGAATCATGGAAACTGAAAGGAACCAAGAGAGATCATCGAGTCCAGTCCCCTACACTCATGGCAGGACAAAGTACCCTCTTAAACTATTCTTGGCAGGTGCTTGTCTAACCTGCTTTTAAGCTCTTCCAATGATGGAGATTCCACAAGCTGCCTATGCAGCTTATAGTGGCTAACCATCCTGACAGTTAGGATTTTTTTTCTAATGTTCAACTTAAACCTCCTTTCTGTAATTTAAGCCCATTGCTTCTTGTCCTGTCATTGGTGGTTAAAGAGAACATTTTTCTCCCTCCATCTCGTAACAACCTTTTAGTTTCTTGAAAACTGTAATCATGTCCCCTTTGTCTCCTCTTTCCAGACTAAACAAACTCAGCTCTTTCAGTCAGTCCCACTTAAGTCAAGTGTTCCAGACCTCTAATCATTTGTGTTGCTCTTCTCTGGACTTTCTCCAGTTTGTCCACATTATCCCTGAACTGAGGCACCCAGAACTGGACACAATACTCCACTTGAGGCCTGATGAGGGCAGAGTGGGGGAGTGGAGTATCATAGTAGGGACCTGTTGCACAGTGTATCTTACTAGATGAAAGCATAATTTATAGCACTCTTAACTAACTTGTAGCTGATTCACGACATGTTATGCAGACCAGATACTGTCCTTCATAGAATCAGTGGGGTAAGATGAAGATGATAGTATTTAATATGAAAGCTTTAATGAATTCCAGTGTACTGTATCTTTCAAGACTTTATGTGTTGGATGAGCTTAATTTCCTCTGTTGTTTGAAGAAGCACTGAGATATTTGAAAGGTGCTTTGAAAGAAAGCAAATCAAAAACGTTATCTGGGTATGTCTACACATAGGTTTTAAAGCACAACAACACTGGTTGTTTTGCTTTAAAAAACAAATTGGTCCACACAACATTTTGTTGTTTCGATATGACAAGCTCCATCATATCGAAATAACAAAAGTTAAAGCAATATAGTAAGACCTTGAAGGGAATTGAAATGACCATTGAATTGAGACAGTCTTTTTGAAACAGCACCTTTGGGACACATTGTTTTGAAACAAGATTGTCTCGATTCAGCGGGTTGACCTTCTTCCTCCCAGGATTCCATGAGGCTTCAGCCAGTCGGGGGGGATGTCTGTCCCCCCCCGCTAGGCTCCAGCAGCCTAGAGCTGATCAGAAACTGAATCTCAAAGACATCAGATATATTCAGTTTCGAGACTTAGAAAACTGACTGGCTTGTTGTAGTGAAGACTAAAAATAGCCTTACTCTGTTTTCAAAGATAACTTTAAGAATACTTCACTAGTGATTCAGAAGGCTTTTGCTAACTCATGCTAGCCAAATGAAGTGAAAGAACCAAACCTTTGTGAATCTGTTTGTATTGTCCACCATTATTTACACTATAAGATCTTCCATTTTGAAGGAAACCATTGCTCAGTTTTTTCCAGAATTCTTTATTTTGTAGTGATTTGTAATTGATGCTTTAGGAAAGTCAGAAACACCCCATAAATATACCTATATCATGCTGAATTGTGAAAGGAGAAAAATATTTCCTAATGCCTGTGAACAGGTACCTTACGCATATTTCTTCCTGGTACCTTTCTGAGCCAAATATGTAGCGAGCATAATTTCATGCATACTTGTTCATATCAGTATTCTTTGAATCTCACAACTGTTTGTGTCAGTGATTTCCGGTAGCAGTAAATTGCACAGTTAGATTGTACTATGTGTACACGGGAACCCTGGTCGCTATTCACTCTACTGCTCCTTCTTACCATAGCTTACTGGGCCAAGAAGCAGCAGTGCAAGTGCTGATAGGGATTTGTATAGACTGGGCCTAAACTAATTTAATTTGGAGGGTTGTTTTGCAGTAGGGTTAACATTTTCCCCCCCATATATCTGTAACTAATAATGTACAACTTGGGTTTTTTGCACTCACTCCCGTCTTGGTCAGTGTTACTGTGTGATCCTTTCTTATCTCAATGGAAAATAACATTTGGATCAATGTGTACAGCTAGTGATTTTGCTTTATTTGGGCTTGACTGGGTGACCCTGCCGACAGGAATGTTACTGGCCCTGGAAAAGACCCGGGGCCCGCTCCCAGGCCACGCCCCCTCTGACCAGGCCACGCCCCCTCTGTCCAGGCCACACCCCCTTGCCCATGTTCCGGCGCCCGGGCCCAATAATTCATCGGGCTCATGCCGCCTCCAGCCTGGCCCCAGATCCCTGGCTGGTTTCAGGGCCAGGAGAGGCAGGCGCTGCTGCAGGTTTCCCAGCCTCAATGCCCGGCCAGGGCCGGGAGAGGCGGGCGCTTCAGAGAGTGCCCCGGCCAGGGTCCCTGGTGTGGGACGAGGCTGGCCCAGACACTTGGGGCACCGGCGCCGAGACTCAGGGCACGTGCCCCGTGTGCCAGGTGCCAGTGACACCCCTGCCTGCCGAGATTTGCAAGTAGAGCAAAGAGTGGAAGAAGCCTTCATCCCTTGTGACTCTTCACAGAGACTAGTCACAATCTTAGTCGTTTTCCTTTCTAAGTGTTAAGGCTAGGAAAGTCTAGCACCAGCCCAACCCCTGAAGGGGGTGGGAAGTGCCACACTTGGGAAATGTGAGTGGGTGGAGCTTTGTGCAAGTGAGCACAAACTAAACCTAGATAAAATGTGTACATGTGGCTGATCTGGTTATGCTCTTCAGAGAATTTTGACTGAACCAGCTAAAATTGCTTTAGGTGGGTGGTGGTCTGGGAGAGGTTTCCATTGGTCTAGAGCAGGCGTGGCCAAACTGTGGCTCAGGAGCCACATGTGGCTCTTGAATGAAAAATTGTGGCTCCCGGAAGAATGTCAGCAAATCAGTTTAGGAAAGCAGCCCCAGCCTAAAAGTTCAGGTGGGGGTTGGGATGGTGGGGAGAAGTGCGGCATGGTCAGGATTTTAAAAAACTCGCCACTAGCCTGCCGTCTTCTACATCGAGCAGCAGCTAAGATTTTACTGTATAGGCCTAATTTTCATGGTAACTTTAAGTAATTATTAGAATCTGACATTAAGTAGGATTGATATTTGTCTTCTTTTTACAGTAAAATTAAAGTGTGCAATGAATTTTAAACTTACTAATTTTGGAGTAGGTAAAAGCATATGGCTATATGCCTCAGTGCGGCTCTCGAAGGTTTGATAATCAACTTGCGTGGCTCTTCATTTCCATAAGTTTGGCCACCCTTGGTCTAGAGAAACTGCATAAACCCTGGCTATGACTTTTATGTGAGGACTTTGAAGCCCTTTTTAAACTGAAGATTAATGTGAAAATATTGATAATGTAATTAATTGGAGTTATCCAGACCATCCTTCCTTGTGTGGTTGAGAGAAATTATATAAGGTAAAGTTTATCATTTTCAGGAGGAGAACTGGCAATAGAAGTACATTACAGTAAAGGTAGTGGCCTCAAAATAGTTGCAGTTCCCTGATTCAGGGCTGCCTGGCCCCGGCACAAGTTAAAACTTCAAAATACTAGCTCAAATTTACCCCACTGTTACAAGGGCCCTCATGGACCTTACACCAGCGGTGAGTTAGACAAACTGGAAGTCTACTTAGCCAGGCACCCTACTCTTCCCACATACACATGCATCCTTCTTCCTCTTATGGCAAAGGGACCATAGGCTGACAGAGCTGCTTCTGCCAGCCTCCCACTGGCAGAGACTTCACATGCATGGTGGAAAGTCTTCACTGCCTACTGGTATCTCCAATCAACTCACAGTTACTTTGCATTACCTACAAGACAGTAGCAAACCAAAGAGCCTGACTAAGTTTATACTGTTTATTCAGAATCCTTGGCAAACTTCCAATTTTAATATCACTTTTCACTAACAGTGGGAGTAAGAGGATACTCCAACATTTAATATGTATTGGTGCTAATTTTGTTATTTATTAAAATGAGAAAATATATACCTACTAAGAGGAGCTACATTAAAAATGAGCTTGATATACAGATTTAGGATAGAGTACAGCAACTAACTAAACTGTTAGAGGACCATTTTCTCCAAAATTCAGACTGCTGTGAACAAAATTAGGAGCAGATTTCCTCTATTATTCCACATGGAGATGGGGCACATAATATATGTTTACCTTACAATAGTTAAGGGAGAGTAAAATTAGCATGCCTTTTTGAAACTTGTATAGACAGGAGGCTTTGAAATACATACGTGGAGGCTTTGAAGTAAAGTCTCTTGGAGAAAATAATGTTCTTTGGATGCACATTGGAATGGAATTTGTAGGTCCATTCTCCCTGAATAGCGCATAGTCACTAGGGATCTACAGTCTTGTTTGAAACTCTGTGTATGATCCAGTGAGGATCTCAGAATGAAAAGTTTTGAGTTGGTAGCTCACCTTTCTGCAAAATTCTCATTTAAGGTTGTGGCGGTTGTATCATAACATTATTTATTGGCATTTGTGTAGTTGTTTCTCTGCAAATATTTTTTTTCACTGTTAATCAACTTCAGCAGGGGTGGGTGGGTACATTAGAACAGCGGTTTTCAAACTACAGGTCTTTTTTTCAACTGGGCCCTGAGGAGAAAAGTTCAAAAACCACTGCTTTAGTAGAAATGAATTTAAGAAGATTTATTCTAGATCAAAAAGATTTATAAAAAATATATGACCAAAACTGGCACTGTTCTTTGTTATGTGCTGGCATGCTGCTAGATGAAAACAGGTATTTTGTGATGACCGCAGAAAGAAATGTAACTTCAATGCATAAAAATGTTCAGAGTTTAAATGTGACAAAACTGCCCCCATTGTTTTTACCACAGAAGACTGAGGAGAGAGATAAGTTTTTAAGTGCATTAAAGATTGTTGCAAGAAGGAGGGAGAAAAATATTTCTGTCTAACCTCTGAGGATAAGAAAAAATCAATGGGCTGAAATTGCAGCTAGGGCTGTCTAGGTTTGACATTAGGAATAAAATTCCTGTCAGGGTAGTTAAGCGAGGGAATAAATTGCCTGGGAGGTTGTGGACTCTCCTTCACCGAAGATAACAGCAGTTTGGACAGATATCTGTCAGAAATCGGTGGTCTTGCTTTGAATGCAGGGAATTGTGCTAGAAGACTTGTTGAGGTCTCTTCAAGTCCTGTGATTTTAGATTCCCATGACTTAGTACATACTAATCCCAGAAGCATGACAAGTGAACGAAATAGGCATAGAACTCCATTTTTAGCAGGTTGTGTTCTGCCAGTACCACTGTTTCCAGCTCCTCCCAGACTCCAAGGTCCGTTGGCACTAACAAAGGCCAGTCACTGCCAGCTTTGGATACCACCTTCCTCACCAGGTCCAAAAGCCCAAACAAGCCGTATTCCTCTCATACTAGGAAGATCTGAATCTGTTGCTGTCCCAGAGGACCTAATTGCTCCTGGATTTGGAATCTGCTTCTCCATTGTGCCCCTCCATTTCTAGAGAGAGAACATTACCTTCAAGAGAATTGACTGCTTGAAGGTACTTGTCATTCACCCTGTACACAATATACATATCTCCTCCATGGTACTATCACTGGAAATGGAATCAACCTTCCCCTCATTGGGACTTGCTGAGCTATCCACAGAACTGCTCTTCTCTTACCTGGCATACCCTCTAGCACCCAAAGACCCACTTTAGTGTGGGACAAATCTCCACCTCATCTCACTCAGAGCTGATAATACCCCATGGCATGGAGGCTCTGGGGACCACCTGTTGATCTCTTGTATTGAACAGACCGGAAGTCTTCCAACCAGCACATGCTACAAAATTGATCAAGTCTGTCTGGGAGTCACCCGTTCCCTCCCCCCGTGGGCACTGAAACTGGCTCCCAGAGGAGGCGAAACATTACATTTGGAATCCAGTGGTTCTGCTGGAACCAGTAAGACTCCCATCATTATCCCCAGATGAAGTGATGGTTTCTGTATCCCCTTCTGGCCCCTCCCCCCAAGGACTTCGGGTAGTTCCAGGACCTTCACAAAGTTGCTGGAGAGTTTATATTACTCTTGTGGCAATCCAAGACGCCCAACACAAACTCTTAGGCACTCTGTGCACTTCTGGACCAAACGTAATAGCTCTATGCATTAAAGGAGCCAGCTGGGACAGTTTGGCACACCCGTGCTGAAAACCCACTGATTGGTATAGTTATCTACATCCCTCGAGCTTCCATCATAAACACAACACATGATCCATTGTCTACAGCCAAGCCCTAAGATATAACATCATTTGCTCTGATCCCTCAGATAGAGACAGACATCTTCAGGATCTCTATCAAGCTTTCTTAAAACTACAGTACCCACCTGGAGAAGTAAAGAAACAGATTGACAGGGCCAGACGGGTACTCCACAGTCAAGTACTACAGGACGAGCCCAAGAAAGAAAATAGAACGCCACTGGTCACCACGTACAACCCTCAAGTCAGACCTCTACAACAGATCATTAAGGACCTACAGCCTATTTTAAAAGATGACTCCTCACTCTCTCTAGCCTTGGGAGACAGACCTCTCCTCGTCTACAGACAACCCCCCCCCAAACCTTAAACAGATGCTCACCAGCAAGTACAGACCTCACAACAGAAACATTAAAGCAGGCACATACCCCTGCAACAAACCACACTGCCAACTCTGTCCACATATCTGCATAAAGACACCATCATAGGGCCTAATCAAGCCAGCTACTCCATCAAAGGATCCTTCACCTGCTCATCCACTAATGTGATTTATGCCATCATGTGCCGGAAATGCCCCCAAGCCTTATACATTGGACAAACAGGACAACCCTTACGCAGAAGAATAAATGCACACAAAACTGATATCAGAAGTCACAACACACACAAAAAAACCAGCTGCTGAGCACTTCCATCTTCCTAATCACTCCATTGATGATTTGTTAGTGATGGTCATCAAGAAAATCAATAGGACATCAAGACTTCAAAGAGAAACTGCCAAAATTGAACTAATATGCAAATTAAAATGTATGAAAGCAGGGCTGAATCGAGACTATGGATTCTTTTCACATTATAACAGATAATTTGACTTCACCCTCCCTCTGTATGCGTTCTCCTGGAGTTTAAATCCTTACAAATGCTCTGATTTGCTGTTGCAGTATGACCTGATCCCATGTCTTACACTCTCCTGCATTTATTTTCATCCATTTCTGTATGTTCTCCTACTTCAAAGCGTCTGACAAAGTGGGATATTCTCCGATGAAAGCCCATGAGATAAATAAATCTGTTTGTCTTTAAGTGCCACAAGACTCCTTGTTTTGTTTTTTTTTACTTTCCTAGACTAACAACGGCTGCCCATTTGGATCTTGTCATATGCACTTCTATCCCCAAAGAGGTGGAGAAGCATTATTACAGGTACTAAGTGAGCCAGAGGTGTGGAAATTTTGTTTTCTGACTCCACTCCCAATTCTTTGGTGATCCATACCACTTCTGAAAAGGTTAGACAGCAACATCCCTTGATAACAAAGGGGGCAAATGCCTGGATCTGTTGAAAAGAAATGTCTTCTCATCATCCAGCCTTCAGCTGAGGATAGCCAGTTACCAGGTGCTAATGCCAAAATATGATTTCCTGAACTACGCCAAGTTGGCAGAGTTCACCGACAGCCTTCTGGAGCAAGATTGAGCTCATTTTCAAGGTCTGCTAGATGATAGCCAGGACTTCCCTCCCATTTGCAGTCTAGTCTTCTAATACCTCCTCTAGAGCTATGGTTTCTGCCATCATCATATGCAGAGAGTCATGGCACCATGAATCAGGGCTCCTTAGGGAGGTTCTGAAGATCATCAAGGACTTTCCCTTAAAAGGATTGCACCTCTTCAACCAGAAGAGAAACAACTCCCTCCATATCATGAAGGATTCCTGGGCTACTTTCTGCTTGCTGGGGATATACACATCTGACCCTGAGAGAAAGTATCACTGCCCATTGGTCAAATCTAGATATATGGCTCTGCAGCTTTTCCATTAGAGGTGAAATACACTGTAAGGGACAGAGGATTCAAAGGTCCTACTTCCCTATACCCTCTGCAAAAGGTTTGACATTTCAGTCTCAGCCCTTGGTTTGATGTTATTTTTTATGGGAACTTGAGAGCTGTCACAGTTGACCACAAGTGGGAGCACCACGATTTGTACTGATCAGTATTTTCACTGTATGGGGAACCCTAACTAGGGATCTGTTCACCTCTCAGGAAAACAGGAAATGCACCGTATATTGCTCCAGAGGAGTCCTTAAGTCACTACTTCCAGGGTGATGGTCTGCTTCTTCCTTAGTCAGACCAGTTTAATAATGCTTTCTCACTGCTCTGTTCCTGCCACAACTTCTATGCAAAACTCAGCAGGACAGAGAATGAGTCATCCTGATTGTCTCTAGTGGCCCAAGTAGTTTCAATTTCTCAGTCTTGTGCATGTCATCCCACCACCAAACATACTCCCAGCATTCTCTGAGCTCCTGACTCAGTGGAATGGGAAAATCAAAGCACCCTAATCTGCATCTGCTCCACCTCAAGGCTTGGTAATTGGATGGACATTGTCCTTACAATGTTCATGTGCCACAACCTTGTGAAACGTTGTCTCTAATAGTAGAAAGGACTGTACTGGAAAATGTTATATAGCTAAATAGAAGCCCTGCTCTTCGTGGCCACACAAAAGAGGCGTTCTCCCAGAGACTATAGATATTCCTCTCATCTTGGAGAACATCGTATCTTTGAAGATATCAGATTTGTCCGTCAGCTTCTTGAGAGCTCACTTGGTGTTGGTCAGTGCATACCATCAACTTCCTCAGGGCTACCCAGTCTTCACTCATCTACTGACCAATAAATTCTGAAAAGCCTAATAAGAATCCTTGCACCTATTCAGATGCCTAATCCCCAAAGGGACTTGAACTGTATTCCCTAAGTACTCACAGTGTTCTTCACTGAGCCTTTAGCTCCTTATGCTCCATATCCCTTAGGTCCATGATTTTCACTCTCCATGCCATCATCACTGCAGTGAGAAGAATTGGCTGGTTTTATGACTATATCATCTTAAACTAACTCTTAAAGTAGTTTTGGAATTTGACCATAACCAATCCATTCACTTACATGTGTTCATTCCAAAAGTGCATGTTTCTGCAAAGGAGTGAAGACTCCACTTCCTTGATGTTCACCAGACTTTGGCTTTCAACTTACAGAGAACAGAAATAATCACGAAATCCCCAGGACTATTCATCACTATGACAGTAAGAATCAGAGGGCATGATACCGTCCTCTGAGAGAATCTCCAAATGGATCTTTGCCTGCATTCTACACTTACCAGCTTTCAACCCCCTCTACCACACCTGTGGGATAAGAGGTTATTCCGTTACAGTACAAGCAACAACTGTGGCATTTCTTTAGGAAGTAGTCCTCCTTGATATCTGTAAAGCGGCCACATGGGGCTCTGTTCATGTATTTGCAAGACTATGTTCTGATTCAGAATTCTTCTGTTGATCCTCCTTAGGGATGGTGGTACTCTGCTCAGCTTTACTGTCTACATCCTTGCATCCTCCTCCTTTTTGGGTACTGCTTGTCAGTCATCCACAAGGGAATAGAGTAGGGACCATCACTAGAAGAAGGAGGAGTGGAAGTAGGAGTTATTTATCTGTCACTGGAGGTTCTCCAAGATATGTGACCATTAGCTGTATTCCACTACCCTTTCGCTTTCCCCTCTGCTGTAGATGTTATTTGATTCATATTAGAGAAGGTACTGGAGAGGTGGTCGCTTTGACTTGTCCTTTATCTCCTTGGTCAGGCACATGAGGTGAGCTAGGGAGCATGTGTGGACCAGTGGATGCTGCTTTTAAATTCTCTGGTTCCAGGCACATGGTGCCCATGTGTAGCCTCACAGTGGAATACAGACAGACCACACATCTTGAAGAACCTCCACTTACAGGTAGATAGCCTCCTCTGATTGCTTACTGTACCTATCTCAAAGGGGTAATACAATGTACAAGTAAATTTTGTAAAGCAGTTTGAGATTTAAAAAATACTGCTGAGCAAGTTCAGGGTATTAATGATAGTCATACTATCTATCCTAGCTTCTCACAGATTGTCTGCTAGCTCTCTAGAGAAGCTTCATCATGGGTCCAGATAGGTTAATTAGATTTTTTACATATGTGACTAGGTGAGTGTAAAGAGATACCACATATTCTCAATGGAAAAGATAAAAATTAAATATTTAATAGATATATAAAGCAATTAAAGAGGGAGGGAGCAGTCAGGAGTGTGCTTTCACTTCCCCTACTAAAAACAAGGTGAGAGCATCCCCTTCAGTCATTACCATGCAAGAGCAGCATATCCTCCTCTTTCGCTGGAGCAATGAGACTTCCCCCTCTTGTTTCGATCTGCTGTAACCACTGGATTCAGAAAAGCAGATTCTCCGTTGCTTCGTACTTTTTGTAATCATCTACATCTGTGCAAAGTAGACATAAAAACTACTAGATCAGCAAGGTAAATGTTTAGCACTTACTTACCTTGCACTCATGTTGCATGGTTGTAAACTATATAGAACATTTTTTTGAGATTCCGAATATCTGCATCAAAAACTCATGTGGAAGAAGAGAGCTGGGATTCTGGGGACATGAGAACTGACTAGAAGATGACAAGCTGGCAACAGAAGCTCCAAAAAGGAATACAGGATTCTGAGAATGGCTGAGCTGAGCTGCTGTAAAAGCAGTTTTTTAGAGATGGGTATCTGGGAGAACTGTGGGGACAGCTGAGCAAGACAAGTTTGTGGAACAAGACAAAAGCACTAACTAAGGCAGTGGAGAATCAGACCCTATGAATGAGGTAGTTAGGAGATTCTTACAGAAACAAACTGTACATGCTTTGTAGGAGAATCAAATAAAAAAACCCTATACATTAGTAAATTGTAAGTAAACAGGCCATTCACACAAAACAAATATATAAAATATAATATTCAACGGTTGACATTTTCCCCACATAAAGCCACCTAAACAAATCAAAAAGACATCTGTGCATTTTTACGGGAAAACAGAGAGAGGGAGGTATGAAGTGCCAGAATAGTATGGTACGGCAAGATAGGATAGAATGAAACAGCCATAAAGCAGACTTGCTGGGTCATGTGATTTATTTTGTGCAGTAATTTCCTGTGCTCTCATATTTTACTTTCAAGTAAATTTTCTTATTTAATTGATTATTGTGTCCCATTCATGCTATTTTTGAGTTTTCACTGATCCATTTTGGTAATTTTAAAACAAATTGCTAAGTAATTGATCATTTACAGAACAGTTCAGCAACCTAACAGGCTAGGCTGCAACCAAAAAACCTGTCTTACCTATTTAAGTACTTTAGTTTGTGCACATGCTAATTAGATAGATTGGCTTATTTTAAGGGGCAATATACATCAAGTAATTTTTATTCACAGAGAACTTATTCCTTATTCCAGAGTTCCTGCCAAGGGTTGAGACAGTTACTTCAACAGTCTAAAAGAAATAATTCAAGTAAGTAGAACTAAAGCATTTGCACAATTGAAGCAAATTGCACTAATAGCATAACTGAGCTGAACCAAGAAAGAGCAAAATAGTTTTTTATGAGCATCTCCATGTCAGTTTTATTCATGAGCTCTTTTAGCAGCAGAGGAATTATGTCATAGTTGGGAGATGGGCTTTTTCTGCTGTTTCTGTTTTACTTTTTAGCTTAATTGTTGAAGGAAGTTTTGTTTTTTTGTGACCTGCCTTTTTAGTAATTCCATTCTACTTACTGGGTCTTGTATTTCCTGAAGAAAATGATGCCCACTTCTGACTTCGTTAACTTTTACAACATTATGGTCAGCTGCCATTTATTTCATAAGAACTGTTTATGAAATTTTGCCCTGACCAACAGGTTGTTGGCTCCTCATGACCAAGAAACTCTTTCCCTATAATAGTTTATGCAATAGAACATCTTTATTTTAACTAACTAAACATTATTTTTTAAAAATAAGACCTGATAATCTCTTCTAGTGTGGTTAGATAAAGCCCCTGGCTATAATATAATAAGTGAGAGCAGGAGATGGACTACATTTAATTTTTTAAAAATTAAAAGCGTCATTTCAATTACACCTTTTGAGATGTGCCCAGTGTAAAGGATAATTCTTTTGACCAGTTACCCAAAAGAAAAGATGCTAGTTAGGAACAATTTGAACACAAGACAGACTGAAATTGGGATTTTAAAAAATGTGCAAATCAATGTAATTTCAGATATGGCTTTTTTTACATATAAACAGTCACTGTGAATTATTGTTTCATACATAGAGTTTAAATTGCAAAGTAATTCAGTGCAATAAAAAACAGCTACAAAATACTGTGGAGATCTGACAACCTAATTAGTGTGGGACTATTAGGTGACAAAAAAGAACACTGAAAGAAAGTACAAAAAATGACCAGAAATCAATCATTTTGTGCGTATGGTACCTGGCAGAGTATTATGTACAAATATGTATGGGCATATCAGCAAAACTGTATGGAATGAATTGCTGGTGTCAGTGCAGTCATTACTGGTTGTTTGTTGAAAGGCTGTAATAGCAAAGAAGTCAAGGACTGAATGGTCATACTGACTCAGTTTATGCTCATGGACAAAATTTGCTTTTTCTTGGACTGATGGATAAAGTTGGCAGGACATTTAAGAGGGAAGGGGATTGGAGTTGGTCCTCTTCGCTGCCTATATAAGCTGAGACTAGGAGTTTTCAGTCTGCAGGATTTAGTCCACCACTTTTAACAAGAAATAGATTTCACTTACAACATTCAAAATACATTTTATATTATATAGTTATTGTAAATCAGGCATTTTTCTAATGGGTGTAAATGAATGCTTACTATGGTTATAGTTAGGCCAAAATTACCTTTTGAAAATCCAGCTATAAATGTCTGGAAAATGTCATCGTGTAAAACTGGGAAGTTTTTGAGTTAGAACTTTGAAAAATGTCAAAACTATTGCAAACTTGTTTTATTGACCATATTATTGTACTAAGTAAACCATCACTTCATCTTAATAGTTTTAAGTCATTTGATGAACAAATAATTTGGGTATAGGCTTGATAGTTTGTATGTGAAATTTTAGTCCAACATAAAATTAAAATGGCAGTTGAAACACTTTTAAAAGGTAATCGACATTCTCATTTGTTTTCAGTTAGCACTGTCAGAACTTTTTCCTACCTTTTTTTGTTTTGTGTTTATTCGCATTGCATCTTTTATAATAGAACTTTAAGATTGGAAAATTGTTTCTTTTCCTAACGGCTCTATCCTTTTACATCCTGCAGATACTGATTTCCCTTCTCCTTCTATACATTAGGAAGCAAAATTAGTCAGAAGGTAGCAACAGGTTATTTACTTTCTTATTTTATCAGTTGCATCACCGACCTCATGAATAATATCATCAAAACTCTTGGAAGAGTTTGCTAACTAATTTGTACACAGTCTGCAAACCGCAAAGCAAATATAGCTGCTTGTTTTGGTATGTTTGTTGGCTATCTCCTTTTAATGTCCTCAAAAGAGCACATGCAATTAGATTGTTACAACTGTACATTATGGGATAGTTGTATTTGCAGTTGTATATGAATTTGTGTTTAAATATGCATAAAATCAATCCCAGTCTACTTTGGACCATGGGTGATTAAACACTGGAATAAGTTGCCTTGGCAGGTTGTGGAATCTCCTACACTGGAGGTTTTTAGGTGCAGTCCGTTCCAGTTTCTGTGATTCTGTGATTCTGTATGTACACAGGAGGACCATTATAGTGAACAGATGCACTAACTCAGAAAATACAAGAAATCAAATGAACTAGCGTGGAATAAGGCAGAGAGAACCCAGGTGTAAAACTATCTGAAAGTTAAGTGAAGCAGAAGGAATGGAAAATCCTAACAGATACTGTCAGAGCTAGATGTCAGGAAGCAGTTTTCTTACCAAAGAAAAAGAATAAGAAAATTCTACTGTAACTACTTTGTAACTGAGGGGAACAGAGGAATTATAATGGTGAAAATAATTTTTTTTAAAAAAAGGAAAGCAGCAAGTCATGAGTATATAGTATCAATAAAAACTTTGCATTGAGAAAAGTTTAATGGAAAACTTGAAAAGGAATTAACTAGAAGAAATAAAAACACTCGGTAACTTCATCTCAGTCTTTAAAAAAACACTGAGAACATGAAATTAGTGTTATATTCTAATGGGGTTTTTCATCAGGTTATTTTTACTATTGCTATTGTTAGTATGTATGTACCACCTAAAGCAGTGATTTTTAAACTAGGGTGGGGAGCCAGTACTGGGTCGCTGGCC
The DNA here is from genome assembly GCA_007922195.1 of Podocnemis expansa. NCBI lineage: Eukaryota > Metazoa > Chordata > Testudines > Podocnemididae > Podocnemis > Podocnemis expansa. The sequence goes on along the minus strand of ML681981.1, from coordinate 24,711,157 downwards.
CTCAGGTACTGGGTCATGGCACCCCTCTGGTGCTGCTGTTGCAAGACTGGAATGCATTGCTCAAAGGATGTAATTGTAGGGTCATGGGCATAGATGATTTTTTTCAACTGGCTCATAAGAAAAAGTTTGAAAACCACTGGCCTAAAGTATGCTGGCACTTTCCAGACAAGTTGAACTGATAGAAAGAACTGGTAAACAGTTGAAAGAATACAAATATGTAAGCTTTTATAAGGGCTTCCAAGGAAAACTATTTAATGCTTATGCTTAACTCATTTACAGCAGTCAAACTGGGAAGAAGAAAATGCACTGTTCATCTTTAAGATGCATAGAAAGAGTAATCCAAGAAATTATCAGCCAGTTAATGTAGCCTTAATAGTAATTTCATTTCTAAAGCAAACAGTAAGAGATTCGGTCTGTAAGCACTTAAGAGAAAAACTTGATGAACAACAAGCAGTATGGATTCTTATGGTAGTCATTCAATAATTATAAATTTATAATAGTGGGTGCAATGAGCTTAAACTATGTAGATTTCAGTAAAGCGTTTGATGCCAGCTGGCACTGAATGTAACTGAGAAGTTAGAAATCTCACTTACCATTAATAATAGTAGAAGAGTGTGGCCTAAAGAACAAGTCAGCAAGACAAATCTAAAAGTGACAATTATGTTAAACTGGCAGAGTACAACAAAGCAAAGTAATGAAAAGTCTTAACATTTTTTAAATTTGAACACAGATGCACTATTTTAGTATGGTAAAAGTAACTAAACTTTAGCTAGTTCCAAAGACGTAGCCATGTTAGTCTAGTTCAGCAAAACAAACAAGGAGTCTGGTAGCACTTTTAAAGACTAAAAAATTTATTTATTGCATAGGCTTTCATGGGAGAAAATCCAACTTCTGATTTTCTCCCATGAAAGCTCATGCGATAAATAAATGTGTTAGTCCTTAGAAGAGCCACCAGACTCCTTGTGAACCTTTAGCAGGCACTTTACCATTCTTCATTCACTCTAAAGCAAGTTAGACCAACATGTAGGCCCTACATTTGTAAAATTCCATCACGCTACTCATCCAATTTCATCTCTCTACTCACGCTTTTTTTTTTAATTCTAGTGTTGATGATTGACTCTGTTTTTTCCTGTCACAGATGAAGACAGTACATTTAGGATTTTTAAGCAACCTCACGAATGAATACCCCAGTTCTCAGTCAGTTCTGTAGAATGAAATAGCACCCTACCCTGCTTACTTGGTGTATTTTGGTGAAGCATAAGGTTTTTTCCTAGCTCAGTTTGGACATATTTTGTAGACTACAGCAGCTGAGATCCAATCTATGATGGTATTGTAAAATTCAGCAGCTTCTGTTTTATTCAGGGGCATTGCTGGCACTGGGCTTACAGGGCTTGAGCCCCCAGGCCCAGCACCAGAGCCCCGGGTCCACTGTGGCAGCGGCTGCAGAGGAAGTGTGCTTACAGCACTCAAGCCCCAAGTCCCAGCACCAAAGCCCTGGATCTTTTCCCAGGCCATGGGCGCTCCTGGATTCTGCTACATGTTTTAGATTATTTATTTGGTTCTCATAAATTCTGGATGCATTGCATACAATTGGAAACAAATCTTAACAAAGAAGATAATTCCCAGGGATTATATAAACCTTAAAACTATACGTGTTAACCTCAGTAACAACCACCATAATATTAAATCTTATTCTGTAACCTTACCCTATTTAGTAGTATCCTCTGTTCTGCTCAGCAAACAGCTAAGATAACAGATGAGTTTTGTGGGGTAATCTGAAGTTTACAAAATTTAGGCCCCAATGAATCAGTACAGAAGTGGATTCCAGAACTCAAAATTCCTCATTGAAAAACCCTGTCATTAATCTCTTTCAAATTGAATCAATTGTTATTATCATCAGTGTCACAGAATATCATAAGTGCCCCTAATTGCCTAAGGAAAAAGAGACTGTCTTCAATAATGAGGACCCTAGCCATCTAGGACTTTATAGGTCAAAACTACTACCTTAAGCATCCCTCAGCAACCAACTGGAACCTAGTACCACTTAGATTTTCCTTGCTTTGTAGAATACTTGGCCAGAAGTAAAGTGCCATAATACTTGTGATCTCAGAGTGCCCGGGGGAAGGATGTAATTTTGGAATATTTTAGGGCCCCCCTTGTAAGAAAAAATGCCATGGCAGGAAGGAGGAACAGTCCAACTGGCTGACATCCAGGATTCCAGAAGCCCGTACCTGTACATGAGGAAATACAGTAAGACACTTGATGTGCATCTATCTACATTATAACTATAGAGCCTGTACTGTAAGCGCCAGAGAGGCTGCACTACAGAGCTCCCCAGGCTGTAGTTGGTCTGTGAATAACTCTTTGGGAATCCATGAATAAAAGAATGTTATAGAGCAGTGTTTCCCAACCAGTGTGCCATGACACACAGTCCTGAGCAAGTATGCCACAGAATTTTTTCTACTCAAAGAGGTCTGAATTGGCTCACGGATATTTATGAGTTCATTTGGAAACTATATGGTGGTGTGCCTCAAAATAATTAAAGGTGTCAAGGTCTGCCACTGGCAGAGACAAGGCTGGGAACCACTGTAATAGCTTGCCATTAAGTCACTCAGAGAGCTTTAAGACTTCTTTCTTTCTTTCTTTCTTTCTTTCTTTCTTTCTTTCTTTCTTTCTTTCTTTCT
>ML681981.1:24588164-24708463 GCA_007922195.1 Podocnemis expansa | reverse complement strand
TCTTTCTTTCTTTCTTTCTTTCTTTCTTTCTTTCTTTCTTTCTTTCTACTCTATTTTATGGCAATTTGCCTCGTTAGAGGGGTTGATGAAGTGTGCAAGAATTACTTGATAATCTTGTTTGCTGAATTTGTCATATAGCTGTGCAGACATCCCACTCACATTTACTGATATAGTGTTGCTAGGAAATGGTTAAGTGTTTTAATAGAGACAGGGTTTGGTTTTTACTGATTTCAGCCAGTCAACTGTGGTATGTGAGCTGGCATGCTCCACTTTTATGGGCAAAAGCATTACTCCAGAATTCTAGCTGCGCTGTCTCCATCTGCTGGTAGAGAGGAACTGTAGTTAACTGATTAGCAGCCTCATGCTGAATTCCAGCTAGACCAGGGGTCTCAAACGCCGCATGCAGCCCTTAAAGCTATTTCCTGCGGCCTGTAATGAGTCTCTTGTTACCAGTATTTTCAATATTGTTGCATGGAAAGGTTTCAGTGGTGCAGCCCTTGGGCTAACGTAGTAGTCCACATGTGGCCCTCTACTAGTCCTCATGTGGCCCTCGTGCTGATTTGAGTTTGAGACCTCTGAGCTAGACTACCAGGTGACACAGGTACTGAGGGTGCTGCCACATCCCCTGGCTTAATGTGGTTTTCATCACAGTTTGGGTTAATGACTCTGAGCACTCCCACTGTAAAAATGGTTCCAGCACTATGGCCAGGTAAGAAAACTACTTTACCTTGGATACAAAAAGCAGAAGGCATGAGGGCTGCAGGAATCAAACCAGTATGATACAATTAAGAACACGTGGTATATTCATAATTTCAGAAAAGCCACAAAAATAAAACCTAGGCAGCTGATAAATCTATTTGTCATCTTGATGACCTGAAAGGCACTGTGTTAAAATGTGGCTAGGGGATCCAATAAAAGTATCACTATCTACTGCATACATAATGAAGCATATTCCAATAGGCTATGTCTACATTAGAGAGCATTTTTCGAAAAAAGTAATTTTGAAAAAATTATTTCAAAATATATTCAAAATAATTATCTTGAAATAACTTTTTGCAAAAATGCTATTTTGGGAGAACAGTCCAGGGACCACTCATTATCCTGAAATACTGCGGCTTTTTTTTTTCGAAAAAGAAAGTCTACATCGGACTTCCTTTTTCAAAAAAAAGCAAGGCAATGGAAAAGATAGGCAGGCTTTTTTCGAAAAAGCTACCTCGAAGAAAGCTTTTTTTGAAAAACAACAAGATTTAGCGATCCCAAAAAGGTGCTCTGGTATTTCGAGATACTGGAGCACTTTCGAAAAAGCTAAACCCGCCAGCTTTTTCAAAATAAAAAGCCTTTTTCAGTGTAGCTTTTTTGTTAAAAGCCATCCTCGGACACAGGAAAGGCTTTTTTTTTTTTTTTTTTTTTTTTAAAGCCTGCCTATCTTTTCCATTGCCGCCCTTTTTTACGAAAAAGGAAGTCCATTATAGACTTTCTTTTTTGAAATAAAAAAAGCCGCAGTATTTCAGGACAACAGACTGTTGTCCTGAAATAACATTTTTTAAAAAAAGTTTTTTTCGAGATAATTATTTCGAAATACTTATCCTGAAAAAGGATTTTTCCAAAAATGCTGAGTAATGTAGACGTACCCATAGAATTTAACTTCAGGGCAATCTGATAGCTATTTAAAAGGAAACTGTACATTATTTTCCTGTCCATCATTTTTCCTGGACTATACATTTGTAGTTTAGAAATATATGAGGGCTCACAAAGCACAACTTTCTTTTGTACTGAGAAACTGAGGTACTAACATTTCTCATATCCGTTATGAAACTTCAGGAAGAGAAAAACCAGGGAGATTAGAAACCTCATTTTTTTTCTTTTGATCAATGACATCAAATCTCTTGATGAGGTCTAAGAACTGTATTCTTTTAAAAGTCTGTAAAATGTTAGCTGTTGTTAGTTCTAAATTATCTTTATTTTATAACAGGCATAACAGTCTTCCTGTAAATACTTTCAACCTGACCCAAATGGAAGAGGAAATCTTTTTGTACTCTTGTTATTTTGTCATTGTATCATGTAGAGGTTGCTTAGTCACTACTTTTTTTGAGGAGTGGTACCTCAGAAATACTGAGTTGGTTTTTTGTTAAATTTAAGGTATATTAGTGTTTGTTTTATGTTTTTATTTAAATTTCACTTCAAATAATTTGTAGCTGTCTTTCTGTTAACACAAATGAACAGTCTACTTTTCTTAGCTAAGCTTGTACAGTTTGCCTATGAATTTATTAATGTTAAATCTATTCAACACCCTCGGCTTGTTTGTGAGTTTTCAGGGAAACTGCAAAAGTGACCGGTCCCAAACATGACTTAGTCATAATTATTCAAATATTGATGCATAATTAAGTGAAGGATCCCATACTACAGCTAGATTCACAGGGCAACATCCAAGAGACTGGGTCATTGATCTGATAGGCAAGCCACATGGTGACTCAGACATTAAAAGTATCATATGGGCAGATGAAGTCCTCTCATTTTTTTGCCATTGCACTCTACCAGTGTTATCAGATGTGCATGCTAAATATATGGGTTTTCTTTGGAGTGTGGTGTAATGAATGATTGCATTATTTTATATTATTGCTTCTATTTCTATTGTTATGCAATATTTGGCAGATAATCTTAGCTAGTATTAGGTGATAGTAAGGTGAATAACCTGGTTGATTCATTCACTGACTCTCAAAGATACTGGGGAACCAGAATAGCGTATCAGCAGTTCAAGGGTCAGACATCTGCAACAGGTGGGGGGTACCTAACTCTCAAGTAGTTCTATTTTATATGTGGTTGGACCATGAAGGGGATTTGTCCCAGTGTTACTCATGAGAGGTCCCTGCTACTCAAATGTGTCATTTTAAGCTGGCAAATGGGGCCTCAGTGCTTTATTGGGAATAGCAATGCTCTGTGGAAACATCACAGTAACACAGTTGTATTTGGAGAATGCAGGTCCTTGCCAAGCAAAATTTAATCCACCTATTATTTAATATTAATTTTTTTATTACATAACAGATGTGAGTATATTTGTACAGACTAGAGTGGGATATATGGAAATACTTAATGAACAGATGGAGCAAATTATTCAAGCAAATTATTCCCTTAATTTTGCAAACATTATAAAGTCAGTAGTACACCTGATAAACTATTATTATTTGCATTATTGCAGTGCTCAAGAGCCCTGGTTATGGACAAGGACTTCATTGTGCTAGGCACTGTACAAATGCACACCAAAAAGATGGCCCCTGCTCCAAAGAGCTTACTTTTTAAATACAGAGAAATTATAGGCATTTGGTATCTTTTTTTTCATTTTTCCACAGCTTCATTTGTATTATGACCCTGTATTCTATCCAGTCTTCAGCACATCATATTGAATAGGTAAAGCTGGCTAAATTACTAAATTATGTGACCCCACAACAGAGTCTAGCTTGAGTTCTCTTGAAAAGGTTTTGTAAGGCCTTAATTGATATAACTATATCAAGGAAAAGTCTTATTCAGTTTTATTGTAGGAAGGAAGAAAGCATTGTACTTCTTTTCATTGCTTCTCTCTAATTATATTGTCTCTAAAGGTGGTATGGTAATAACTATAGAAACTATCCTAATATACTAGCACATGTGGTTTTGTGATAAATTCTTTTACATACCTGTATTTAACTCTTTAGTAGTAGTCTTATTAGTATACTATCAATTCAGAGATGTTAGGTTTGTATCATTTTCTCCACTAATGCTTTTCTTCTTAACCAGTCATCCTGACTGTTTCTACCCAAATGGATCACAAAAGAGATTTCCTGATTTCTTATACAGACATAAGTGAAGTGCAGAAACACGTCACAGATGCGGATATGGCCCTGTCCAGAGCCTGTAATTGTTGAGATCTCTTTGGAAGCAGTGATTCCTACTAGAATGTTTCAAGTCTAGGCCCTTCCAGGCTAGAAAATAGACATTCACAACTAATCCAGAATGTTTCAATAATATGAAGCTAATGATATAAATAGGCAAATGTTATGAAGTTCCAAATTTATAGAACCTTAACTTTGGCTCTTCTTGGTTTTGATAGCTCGTTTAGCAGTCTGAGAGCTAAATTTTGTTATTAATTAGATGTACACAATTTGTACTGAAGTTAATTGGACAAGTCTCAACAATGACTCTAGCTGATTTAAGTATGAGGAGTAAGTAGGTAGCAGAGGACATAGTCCTCAGTGTTACTGAATATTTTGATTTGGGTTTTCTTTTAAATGTAATTCATGTATTTAGTAATGCATAAAAAGAGGATATGGTAAGTCAGTAAGAACTTTTTTTTTCTTTTTTTACAAGCAAGGATGTGGAATTAAGATCTTATAAATATTTCCTTCCTAATCTAAGAATGAATACAATGATTCTTGCAGGTGATACGAAGAAGTAGTGATGAGGAAAAGTTGCTGTGCTTGGTACGTCAGCGCGCAGGGCATCACTGCCAAACTGCTGTCATAGTGATTCTTATTTTGGCCTGGGAAGGGATTCCTCATCTTCTGGCTGATACATTATATAAAGAACTGACACAGAGTCTCAGAAAATATGGCTGTCCCACAAGCCGTAGATGTGCATTGAATGAAGAGTAAGTGGAGTTCGTAGTGTCTGTTTTACTCCTTATTTGGTATGTGAGTTGGCAAGAAATCAAACATGTTAGATTTGAAAATCACAATATATAAGCTTGTTTAAAAATACAAACCACTAGGTATCATCTTAGTGGGGTGTTCAATTTATATTATTCCCAAAGAGCCAGGCTGTGTAATGTATAGGTATGTGGTAAGAGAATACAAGGACGGTTCCCTCTGTTTGCACCCAACCTCTCTCATCAGGGCCAGATTAACAAAGGAGCTTTAAGGGCTGCAGTCCCAGGCCCTGGGCTCAAGGGGTCCCCGCCATGTAAAGACCCATAAAAATAAATCAGGCACTGGTCAGGCTACATCTCATTACATGCCCCCGTGGCCAGCTCGTGTATGGGCCCCAGGCTTCCCCAGCACCAACCTGTCTCACCCACAAAACTGGTTGGTCTGTGGACCCCAGAATGCACCAGTGACATCCAGGCCCCCCAGTGCTGAAAACCAGACTGCCCCATTCCCAGAGCTAAATGATCTGTCCTCCTTTCCCCCCAGTGGTGAGGCTCTGCCCCCCAAGTGCCAAGTACTGCTGACCTGGCACACCCTGCCCTACATCTGGCCAGTCTCTGGGCCCTGGGCCCTGCCAGTGCTGGCTGGGCCCCAGTGCCAGGCACCAGCCTCTCACCCCTTCTCACCCTGTGGCTGTTGGGTCTGCCAGGCCCCAGCGCCAATGTGCCTGAGTGCTGCCCCGCCCCCCAGGCAGGGTGGGGGGGGGGGGGGGGGGGGAGCACAAAAGTGGACAGTCCCAGGCCCCCAAAAGCTGAATTCAGCCTTGCTTCTGATCACCCAAAGAGAAAATAATAAGATGAAAAGTGACTGCTACCCTGTACCAGTTTTGGGTGGACACGAATGGAAAACACACCACATCTTCCTGAGAAAAAACATAGCATGTCCATTCGCTCTGTGTGCTGAGATACCCCCAAAGGATTACATCTCCTGGTTGTACAGTTCCTCCAGGATCTTTCCCTCTCAGGCAGTGTGGTTCTAGTCTAAACCACCAGCAGTGCAAGTTATATCAGATGTAGTCTAGCCTATAAAGTCCTGAAGTGGAGTGGTATTTTAGTTATGTACAACAACTTTTCAAGCCCTGTTGTAAATGGAAAAGAGTTTCTTATGCTTTTTAGCTAGTTGTACCACATTTTATATTGATTTTGATTTCTCCTGATTGGACTGTTCTGTGGGTTGGTTGATTGGTTGGTTTTTATAAGATTGTCATTCTTTTGTATGTTGCAACCTTTGGCTTCTGAAATAAATGAAGATAACAAGATTTGGGGGATGGGAGTCGGAGGGTGTGATGGAGGCCTCCTATTCTGTGTTTTTGGTTTGGGTTTCTTTTCTGTTTTTCCCTAAGCAGAAATAGAACATGTTTAGTGCTTTTGTCTTGTTCCACAAACTTGCCTTGCTCAGCTGTCCCCACAGTTCTCCCAGATAGCCATCTCTAAAAAACTGCTTTTACAGCAGCCCCAGCTCAGCCATTCTCAGAATCCTGTATTCCTTTTTGGAGCTTCTGTTGCCAGCTTGTCATCTTCTAGTCAGTTCTCATGTCCCCAGAATCCCAGCTCTCTTCCTCCGCATGAGTTTTTGATGCAGATGTTTGGAATCTCAAAAAACAAACAAACAAAAAATAAACACCCTCTTTCTCTGCATGTGCTAAGCTTCTGCATTAGCTGGACAATCCCTGCCACATCTCCTGAAGCAATGCTGCTTGGAAAAGGGTACATTATAATCAATTTCTTGAATTTCATAGGCGAGAAAGCCTGGGCACTCAAGCCTGAGATTTTTCTCTGCACATCAGAAATGAAACTAACTCATCCCATTGGTTAGTAAATTGACTGGAAAGATTATAGCAGCCAAATGGGACCATAAGACCATGTCTGCCTCAGTGCAGATTCTTGAAGGAGTTGTGTCTAATCAGATCCTTCCACAGCTCTTCAGTATCTTAAATTTAAATGATTCCTCCGTGTTAGCATGTTTTTCATTTCAAAATGTGGATGACTGTTGATACACAGGTTCTACACATAATCAAAGCTATGGACAATATTTATTGGGATGGGGGAAACTGTAGTAAGAAGTCACACTTGTTTGCTTTTTTTTTTTTTTAAACTAGTCAAAGCTGGAGAAGTCAAAATTATATTAATGTGGATATAATAAGGAGATACATATTTTCATATTATGTAAAAATTTGGGGCTTGTGTTAACTTGGGAGTTAACTTTTAAGAACAGTAAGCCAATCATACATTCATAAATGGATAATTAATAGAAACAACTGATGGAAGGTTTCAGATATATTTATAAATCATTCTGTTATTTTATTGTGGACAGATTATAGGAGTCATGTTAATAGTCACATGCGTCTAAAGTTTCTGCTTTTCCAGCTGATAGTTATGCATTTTACCTGTCTTGTAGCCGTACTTGTGCATGTCAGGGACTTGATCCTGAGACTTGTGGAGCATCATTCTCATTTGGCTGTTCATGGAGTATGTATTTCAATGGCTGTAAATTTGCAAGAAGCAAAAACCCCAGGAAATTTAGACTTCTCACAGATGATCCTAAACACGTAAGTTATTCTGAAAAGAAAGTTCTTTTTCTGAAAAGAATTTGTTAAAAGTATTTAGAAGAGAACTAATGGTAGAATATACAACTGTCCACTCACTCAAGTACATACTCTTAAATGCACAGTTGCCTGCACATCCTTGCCTTCCCCCATAGAACTTACAAGGTTACCTTTCTCACCTGTTAAAGAAAATTCAGTATATGTAACACAGTGCTGTAAAAAATGTTCTCATATGGCTGTTGTCTCTTTTGATTTTTCTTTTGTGTAGCAAGTTTTGCCTCACTGTGTAATTTTATTTGTGTTCATATGAAATATTCATTGCAAGTGAACATCTAATAGAACAAGACAGATTTTTACAAGCAGTAGTACAAGAGTGACATTTCTACACAGCTTGTTACGCATTTCACTCCTAGATGATTCTACGTTGTGTCCGTTCGTGACTCACCCAAATAAAGAAGTAGGAAGCTCTGTTGGGCACCCCAAGGTTACACTTCAGTTATACAGACTCCCTGGGTTGTGTTGGAATAAAAGAATGGCACCCCTTCTACTCCTTTCATACTGATGTCTGCCTAGATAATGGACTGGGCTTTTTGGGGTACCATGCCTCCATAAGATCCCCCAGGGTTATACATGATGCAGTCAAATAATTACTGTTTAATTATTGCATGTGAACATTACTGATGAGGAACAGCTTTTATAAGCATAGGAAACAAAATTGATTATAAAAAAGTACACTACTCAACGTGTCTAATAGATTTGTTTATGCTGTTGGAAAGCATTTTCCAGAGAAAGGTGAACACCATTAAACCTACAAATACCCACTCTTAAAAATGACAGCTGACTCCTGTCTTATGCAGTGACATGCTTGCTCGCCAAACCTGAGAGTAATCTCAAGGCCCCTTTTGTTCTGATCTTAGCAGTCTCCAGCCTCACTTCTCTCTAGAGGCCTGAGGGAAAATATTGTCTGCACCAACATCAGATATCCTGATATGCTTTAAAACACATATTGTTTAAACACACCATATGTAAGTTGCCCTTACTCTTAGTTAATTAGATTCAGTATATACTTATTTTACTATCTTATCAAAGAACCTCCCCTTCTTCCCTGTCCCACTGGTGGCTACCAGAAAGCCAAAAGCCACAGCTTGTTCAGGTTCAGGTAATAAGGGTGTTTTCATGCTTTTTTATGCAGTTTTGACATTCAATCCTTTTCCAAAAAAAAGTCAGCCTTGATAAACCCCAATTTTCTTTATACCACTGAAGCTAAATAGTCCCTGTAAGTCCTGCATTTTTCCTCCTTTCCACTCTCAAACATACATTCCTATCAGTTTAGCTATCTGCATGTTAAGAAAAATAACAGGAAAAAATTCAGGGGAAAGTCACTAATTCTGACTAGTAGGTATTTCTTTATCTTAGCTAAAATGTTGGATATTGATCATTTTACAGATGACATAAAACTAGGAGGTATAGCAAATAAAGAAGAAGATAGATTCAATGTACAGAGAGATTTGGATCGTTTGATCATTTGAGGCACTGGACGGAGTGAGATGAGGTTTAATGTAAAGAAGTGTATGATAATACATTTAGGTAAGAATAGTATATAGTATAGATTTAAACTAAAGATCTGTTACCTAGAATACAGTCAAGAAGAAATATGGGTTAGCTGTAGATAATAAATTGATTACTGTATGAATTCACAGTGTGATGCGATTATGTAAATATAAATACTAAAAAGCTTGTGTATGCACTATGCATACATTCACAGAAGGAAAAGTCTCGTGCAGAATATATCAAGTTATATAATGGTCTCCAGCAATGTGTTTGTAAGGCTGCAGCTGGAATTATGTGCAAAAAACACACATTTAAAAGCTAATAGGGAGCAGATCACCTTGTTCACAATCCACCTTCTTTGATTTCCCCAGCCACTTGCTGATTTTCTTGGCATGGCCAATCTTCAGGGAAAACACCCACATTTTGGGGCAAGTAATAGGGCTTAAATATTACCCCATCATGAAAAGGCTTTTAGTTTATCCAATTTTCATATGAATCTGTCTCTATGAAGAAAAGAGTCCTGGCCCTCTCTAGAAGCCTCTGCCCTAATTGAGACCTCTGCATCTCTCCAGAGGCCGTCAGCGTCACATACAACCATCAAGAGCCATGGAGCAGTGGGAGAAACTGTTTTCCAAACTTGTGGGATGGCCCTGCAGATATAAAGCAGCAGGATCAGTAGGATTTTGCAGATGGAACAGAACTTTTATTGTTTTAAATCAAAGCAAGTTCCCACAAGCAAAAACATAATTAAAAAGATTCTCTGATATTGGATTCTCCCACTACTTAGCACTTGAGTGTGCCAGCCTTTCCCCAGGCATTAACTTCTTTCTGTTTCTGGAACAGCCTGTCTATAGCTCTTCCCCAGACTACCGGTCCGAGTGAAGGGGAAATGGACCTGAAGTTAACCACATGTGTATGACGTAATGCCCCTGTCCACTAGCCAAAAATGAATTGTATTCTACCCTGTTATTTGTCTTACTTTTAAAATTACAGCATTTTACCAGTTTTGACACTTCGATGTGTCAAAGAGACTGTTTATTTTAAACCCAGGAAATAGAAGTCAAAAAATAAAATATAAAATTGAAGCCATATTAATTTTGAATTTCCTGACTTTGATGGCTTGTGTCAATACCTTTCCCAGCTGAGTTAAATGTTCCAAGCAAATTATAATTCTGTAAATGCTTTTGTCTGTAGGAAGAACATCTTGAAAATAATTTGCAAACTTTAGCTACTGATGTGGCACCAGTTTATAAGAAACTTGCTCCAGATGCTTTTCAGAACCAGGTAGGTCCACAAGATTCAGGCAGTTGAATTGTAGATTTTAAACTGTTTGTGAATTACTTCCATTTTGTAATACTATATATCCTGGAGAAAATGTCTTCCTGACCTCAGCTGCTGGACAAATTTTGCCTTAAAGACTAGCTACCCTTGTAAATTATTTTGTAATGGGAGAGATTATATTATTTATAGGAGTCCAGTAAGTGTTTAAATCTGACTCTGCTTTGTCTCACTTATGTCTTATAGTGAATGTCACACATTAATTACAGACTGTACAAGAAAGTATTTACTTTCTCATAAAGCAGTCTACCTGATTAAATTTGTTTAGTGAAAATGCTGGTGTGTCCCCCATGGACTCTGAAGTTGCTCAGTGTCATCTCCAAATAAACCTAATTATTTTATATTTAGGTAGAAAATGAACACATGGGCCCAGACTGTCGACTTGGATCCAAGGACGGCAGACCCTTTTCTGGTGTAACAGCTTGCATAGATTTCTGTGCTCACGCTCATAAGGACACACACAATATGCACAATGGCAGCACTGTGGTATGTATATACTGTTTTTTCATTTGTACTGTTTTATGATTTTGTTGAATGCTGCTTTATTTAGTGATATATTCACAAGAAGTTTTTAAGGTGCTGAAAGATTACTATTTTTTCATGTAAATATCCACAGGAGTTGGTGTGATCATTCGTTATTACCTGCAGAAGGCATGTTTTCATTTTAGTATTTTGCAGAGTAAAAAAAGTAAGTGTGCAGTCTGACATTAAATAACTTCAGTTGTCCCAGATACAGAAGCTGCATATGTGCAGTCTACCTCAGGACAGAGAACCTATTCAGACTAGAGGTTTGATGTCCAAAGTGAAAAAAAGAAACATCACCTGCAGCTAAGAATTGCATCAACTCCTGCAGAAGACCTTATGTAAATTAGCTTGTTATCTGTTGTACTTTATCACTAACAATTTTCAACTTTACCAACCTCTCCTTCCTTATCACTATGGTGCCTGACAGATTCCAGGTTGGTGAAACTATTGGTAGGAAAATAGACAATGTAATATCCTAGAGTGTGTGCTGGAATTACTTTAAAAGTCTTTCTCTTATAAATTAACGAGGATAATCACTGTCTGTGTGTCCCAATGTGGAAAATATACCTCTAATTGTCATTCATTGGTGTGTGGTTAATGCCATATATGTTCATTGTATGAAAAAGTGAGACAAGGAACACAGTTTCTACTAAATGATTTTTTTAGAAAACGAGGCACTAGGCCAGGAGACAGATAAGCACAAAATAAAATAAATCTGAGAATGCTTGTGTGACTAGATTGTTCTCAGCAGTTTGAGCCATAGCTACCAGCAGTGCCTGCATAGTCAGGATGCTTTCGTGAATGTCATTGGAAACAGCCTGTAGGAATACTCTCAGTATGAAAAAATGTCTGTGTAAATCTCTGCCTTAGTTAGGGCTAGCGTTGTCTTCAACAAATGGAAAATTAAAATTTAATTTAAGATATTCCTGTAGTATATGAAATCTAGTCCCGTCCAGCACAGCACTTGAACATGTGCCCAGTATTAAGTATGTGCCTCACTGGACCTACTCACATGCTTAATATTAATCACGTGCTTAAGTACTTTGTTGGAATAAGGGTCTCTGGCTTTGCATCTCTAAAAGAAATTTAAAGTCAATCCATGAACAGCAATCCTAAATTGACCTGTAACAGTGAATGTCTCAGATAAGATTATGAAATAGCTTATAAAATAATTCACAAAACTTATTGTACAGAATAGTATAAAATTAATATGCTACTAAAGTACATATACAGTGCAAATGTTTTGAACTAGAACTTCCCCAATATGGAATTTCAAAGGAAAGATTTAAGTAGTCACAATTTGAAAATGTGCCTTACATTTGGAGATTAAACTGCGTTTGACATTTATATGTTAAAATAACTTGAATATATCTAAAGTAAGATTATTTTGGTTCATGCAACTTTACTTCTTATTACAAGACAATTAAATGGAACTTAAGTCTACCAGTAACTATTTAGGAGTGGTTCCTCAAAAAAGAAATGATGAGGGTGATGCAAAATACAGTTTATCACAGTAGAAGTTACTTAGGTGAGCTTGAATCGATATGGAGTCTCTTTAAGAAACACACTGGTGGCAACTGAATACAGATTTATCTATCTAGAGTCATTGGTGTTTTTCAGCATCAGGAAATATTCATTAGGGGTACGTTTGTATCACTGTTAAGGAATGGAAAATTGTTTAAGAGGAGAATATTAATTAACGTTCAGTTATGGAAAATTTAAGCAGAATGCTAAGAAAATTTTTAAAATAATTTTTGTAGACTATAAAAATAGTCTAAAGAAAGTGTTAGAAGATCCATCAATGCAATTATTAAAACTTGGGCGAGGCAACTTGTACTTAGATATACTGAACGGAACATGCCTCTAACAGCAGAGGGAGAGACTAGTTCTTTTCCATCCTTAGCACTCTAGGGAGAGGCAAGAAGCAAGACAGTCGGAACAAAAGATGATTGGATTGATTAGTACAGTGCAAATTTACAACTTGACTGCAACTTTAAAATTTGGAGCGTGAGCTCCACCTGAAGTCAAACTATTTTCATTAACTCATCTTGGTCATTAGTGTGGTTGTTGGAAAGAACGAAAAGATGACACAGTGATAGGAGGCTGGTGCTGAGGGCTTTTGAAAGCCTAGCGGTTGCAGAATACTGGTTAAAAACCACCTAAGTTTGTGGAGAAAATAAGGGAAGCCTGTATTATTAACATTTTAATGAAATCACTGTTAGCATACTGTCAAGTGTCCGAGGAGTCATATCAGCTAAGATTTAAAAAAGCAAGAGAAAGATTGTCAGACAGTGGGTTTATTTAATTGGTTTTTTTTAATATTACTATCTTAAGTGTTGGTTCCAAAGGGGTACCCATGTTAGTCTAGTTCATCAAAACAAACAAGGAGCCCTGTGGCACTTTGAAAAACCAACAGATTTATTTACATAGGTTTGTTATTTTTTAAAGTGCCACAGGGCTCTTTGTTTGTTTTTTTCTTAAGTGTGTGTCAAAGACTCTCTGATGCAGCAGGACTTACGATATGGAATTAACATTTGATATTGCTTCCAGTTTTGTATCATGGAAGATAAACCAGCTATGTCTGGGCACCGTGCAAAGCAAATAAATACCTATGTTGTAACTACCAAAGGTGCTCAGAATTATGTTTGGGTATCGTGCCCTACGACACCAAGTTTAGTTTATAGATTTGAACAGAATGAAAAAACAATTCAAACCCTGAGGATAAGGACAATCAAAATACTTAAACTAGCACTGCTTATTGGACATGTGTAAAGTGGGGCCATAAATATATTGCATTGCATGTAAACAAAAATCCCCCAGTTTGTTGACCTATGTACATGGGGAAATATTGCTTGCATTGTGTTGTACCTGGAGACATTTGCTCATGCCTTGTTGGTCACACACAATTCACAGATATCAGGCAGTAACAAATGGGTACCTTAAGAATAACTGAATAATAGGACTGGAAGTGTTTTAGTATTAAATCTGGAAAGTAGGTAAGGATGCAACTGCTCCTTAAACAATATATATGGTACAAGTACAGTAATATTTAAAGATCAAGGCCCAGACTTTCAAAATGCATCGACTTTTCAAACCATGGCTCAGGACCCAGTACTGGGTCATGGTGCCCCCCACTCCTGCGGCCACAAGACTGGAAAGCGTTGCTGAAAGATGTACTTGTTGGGTCGCGGGCATAAATGATATTTTTCAGCTGGGTCCTGGAAAAAGTTTGCAAACCACTTCACTAAAGAGCGTGTGCTCAACTTGTACAAGCCCACTATCCAACCCAGATGTAAACTGTGTAAACCCACATGTATAAACTGACTTCTATACTCACATAAGATGTTGTATGCATTTCTGAAAATATGGGTTAATAGTTAATCTAGTTTTATGGCTGATAAATGGTAGCAATTTACTATTGTTCACCAATACGCTTTATTATAGCGTTATAAAACTTGATGACTTAATCATAAGGGAAATGAAAAGAAGAGGAACCAGAAATTAACTCCAGGAAGTTTTTTTTCTTATATGAATGCATTTTCTGTGATCCAAAAATATGCTGTATACATCATGTTAGCCAATATAAATACAAAAGAAGCTGGAAATCAAGCAGTTACAGGATGATTTGGCAGCATTTGTCCAAACTGTATGAATATGAAAAATGTTTTGAATATGTACAAGTGCAGCAACAGCAAGTTCTAACTCTTTGGAAGTGCTCTAAAACACAGGCTATATAGAGGGAGGGATAATTATGGCTGATTCATGCCACAATCCCTCATGAAAGTTTGTGCATTTTGACTGAACTAGAATAGGAGGAAAATACATACAAAGTAATTAAAACTGCTGTTGCTGTGTTTGTTGTGGAGCATCAGGAATATGACAGATATCCACTAGCTTTGGTTGACTGTCAGGAAATAAACTGAGTTTTCTTTAGAGACAGAAAGCATTTCTGACAGGGCTACATGATCATTACTCTATTCAGTTCTGAAAGACACTGCTCTAAGAGTAAATCTCTGCAAAATTCTCTCTCTGCTTCACAGACTGTTTCATGGTGGTTGGCTAGTGAGGATGTGTGTAAAGCACCTTTTCTGCTGATGGATGGTCAGCTTGGGCAGAAGGTTCTACCTTAGCAAACTAATTTTTGAAAGACTTACCAGTGCTATCTCCCAGCATTTCTTGTTAAAGATGAATTGTAAATAAAAACCTCAAAATTAGCAATATTTGAAGATTTCTTCCTTAGCCAGGCTTTTTATTGGACCACTAGCTTTTCCTAGCACCTTGTTATGCAAAATCAAACGTTTGCTTTCAAAGCACTTAGAAGTTATATTTGGTTGGCTCCAGCTCTGTAGTGATGTTGGCTCACCATGCTGTAGGGCAGCGGTTCCCAGCCTTTTTGGCTCAAGGGCCACAGATATCATTTTCACAACCCTGAAGGGCCACAAGCCTCCGCCAGTGGGGTCTCTGCCCTTGTGCAGCCAGACAGAGGTAGTTCAGTGAGGATGCTGCCTCCTTGTGGATCCCCCACCTCTCTGGCTGCAGCAGGGAAACCACACAGGTTCTGTAGCTCCATGCACTTCACCTGGCTCCTTAAGCAATGTCTCTCTTATGCAGCCAGAGGAACATGAGGTCAGTGCTCCCCTCCCTCCAGCTCCAGCAGGACCCATGTGCCTAAGGCCCCTGGAAGAGTGCTTTGCCACAGTCCCTGCTTACAGCCAGGGAACAAGAGTGCTAATATCCCATCCCCTTGGCTGCATCATGGAGCCTACAACAGTCTTTTAGCCCTATGGAAACATGCTCTGACTGGGTCCTTAGGCAGTGGCTCCCTTCTGCAGCCAGCAAGAGGGTGTCCGTGGGCCACTTTGTAAGCTCCCATGAGGCACAGGTCCGGAACCACTGCAGTAAGATCATAACTAACTGAGTTCCTGCATAAGGATTTAAGTCAGTTCCCTTTCTCTTGCATGAGTTTTCTCAAATTTATCTCCCATGACAGCTCATGCCATAAATAAATCTGTTAGCCTTCAAAGTGCCACAGGACTCCTTGTTTGTTTTGCTGAACTAGACTAACACGGCTATACCTTTGGATCTTCTCACATTTATTATTGCTTAAACAAGGAACTTTGAAACATATTACAAAATTTAGAAGTGGATGAGGGAGAATGGACTTGTCTGAACCGTTGAGGACCAAATCCATCCTCCAGTAGTTTCATGGCACAATAGCTGTAGCTTGAGACAGCAGCTACATACCTGAGGAAATTGAAAGAGGAGAAGGGGTAGTTTGAAGGTGAGATTGTGCTCATGTGGCACAGATGCAAGGTGTTTTAAGCATTTATTTGTAATTCATGTTTAAAGCAAAGTAGGTGTCAATGATAGTTGTTTTAAAATGAAGCCTTATTTGGGTGAAAAGAGTAGTCAGTCAGTCTTTAAAAAAAAAAAAACTGCTTAAAAACACCTCCATAATTGGTCTTGATGACAACCCTCCATTAGGCTGATGCTGTTAAGTACAGTAGGTCTTTCCATGATGTTCCAGTGTAGCTGGCAGGACTTCCTGCAGTTTCCCGTAAACACACTTGCAAAAGCAGAGCAGACTTGCACATCTTTGCATGGCAAATATGTTTAAAGATCTGCAGGAGAGGGCATAGAAAACCATTCTTGCTACAAAAATAATAAAACCCTGTCATTTACACAGTGTATGCTGCTACTATATAAGGAAAAGGGTGATAAGGAAATGAAAAACATCCCTTAGTTTTGAGTTTCTCAGGTGGTCAGGCCATCACAGAGCAGTAACATCTAATTGACCTGAACTGACAAAGAGGACAAGCATCTCAGCTTAATGGGGAGGAAGGTCTTTTCTTTTACCTTCATGTTCAGGATAGGCAGCTACAGGGCCGGTCCTACCATAGAGGTGACCTAGGCGCTTGCCTAGGGCACCAGCCATTAAGGGGCACCATACCAGGGGCTGCCAGGCTGGGGCCAGCAAAGCTATTTTAAATTTCTCGCCCTGTTCCACACAGTGACACAGGCGAGGGTGGAGCAAGGAAGGAAATCCTCTGCTCCCTGCTCCAACAAAGATAAGTGCTGGGGGCTAGGAGGAGTGGGAAGGAGGGTGCACACAGACTGATTGACTGGCCTTCCACACAGCCTGGCCTTGCGCGGCCTGCCATTTGTCCTGGCCCACCAGCCAGCCCATGCTCAGCTGGCCCCCCTCCCGGCCCTGCCCCTTGGCTGGCCTGTGCTCTGCCAGCCTCTTGCTCAGCCAAGCCCTGCGTGGTCATCCCAGCCATGCAGCCTGTGCTCCTCGGCCAGGCCACCACTCAGCCCGGCTCTGTGCGGCCTGCCACTCTTCCTGCCCTGGCCCACCCTTGGCCGGCCCCCCTCCCAGCCCACTGCTTGGCCTGTGCCCCTCTGCCATCCTGCCCTCAGCCAGGCTTGGGGGGGGGGGTTGGCATGGGCTCCTCAGCTGGCTATTGCCCCTCGCCTGGCCCACAGCTTGGCCAGGCTTGGGCAGGGGTGGGGGCTAGGAAGAGCAGCCCGGGCCACAGAAGGGGGGTGCCAAAATCACAAGTACCTAGGACACCAATAAACCTTGGGACGGCCCTGGGCAGCTACTAAGCATTAACAGCTAAATATGACTTCCTGAACTTTTTGAAATGTGTAGACTGCTGAGAGATTTCTAGCAGCACAGAAGGACAGAGCAAATTTCCAGGCTGCCATAGGGGAAGGCAAATTGGTTGCTGGGTCCACTCTCCAACTAGCATTTGATGTGACTGATACATCTTCTAGTGCAATGGCCACTGCCAGTTGTAGCTTCCTGCTTTGAGGTTCTCAGAGTTTTTTAGTTTGATTAACTATATTATTAATTCTGTAAAGAATTTTTGTTATGCATTTATATGACAGATGTGCTATAAGATAAAGTAGAAGTAGTAGTAGTAGTAATAATAATAATAATAATAATAATAATAATAATAATTAATAATAATTCCTGAAACTTTGAGTAAAATAACGAGATTCTGGAAATTTTTGTTCAACATCAGTTATGTATAACCTGCATACTTATGGAATGACATGTTTCCATGAAGAAGCATCTGTCATCTTTGGGTGGTGCTCAAATGGCTTTATGTGGGCAGTCAGGACCTCACAGGACAAATGGAAAAAGAGCTATGCCATAACATGTATGCATGGTTATAAAGGGGCAGCCGGGTTAGTCTAGTAAAGCAAAAAAAGCCAGGAGTCTTGTGTCACTTAGAGACTAACAGATTTATTTATCACATGAGCTTTCGTGGGAGAAGATCCCACTTTGTCAGCCACTTCGAAGGTGAAGTCGGATTTTCTCTCATGAAAGCTCATGCAATAAATTAATCTGTTAGTCTTAAAGTGCCACAAGACTCCCTGCTTTTCATGTATGCATGGTTTTCTAGTGATGCTGTATGTTTTTGTGCAAACAAAACATTCTCTTATGAATATTATCAATGTATTGATTGATGTGTGATTAATCATAGACTTGCTTATACATGTAGAACAAAATGTATAGTTTGAAGTGCACGGAATGTAACAAAATATATTTAGTGTGTTTTTCTCATGTTAAGAAAGCAACTGATGACTTTAATTACTCTTTTAAGGTGAATTTTCTGCATTAGGAATGGGCAGAGATTCACATGTTTGGAAGCACTGCAAAGGTTCAGCAATGGTTGGAGCCATTTGAATAAACACCCTATAAATTTATTCAAAACTATGGAGTGGGCACCATATCAGTCTCAATCCAAGCACGTTTCACCTTTCAAATCTTGCATGTTAGAGCAGCATATTACTTAATTGAACAAAAATAGTGGACCACATCACTTTCTTACAGTATGGAGCCAACTTTTATAAAGGTTTGAGTTAGAGCTGGAAGTAGGATTAAAGTTTGGAGCCATCCATCCTTATTCTAAATCCCATTTCAGATAATCACAAAGATTGTCAAATGTCTGTGTTTAAAATGTATGTGTTCTTGTTATCCTGTGGATCGAGTGATAAATGTTTAGGGCTATAAACCCAGTTAAAAGAATAAATACTTAAGCATTTTAGTGTATTCTGTAACTTCTAATGAGGTTTATTTTTCATTTTTATATATATATTTTTTTTGGGTCAGGTTTGCACATTAACAAAAGAAGATAATCGTTCAGTGGGAGTGATACCAAATGATGAACAACTACACGTGTTGCCTCTTTACAAAATTTCACAAACGGATGAATTTGGCACTGAGGAGGGACTAGAAGCTAAGATAAAAGCAGGAGCAATACAGGTGCTTACTGCTTTTCCCAGAGAAGTACGCATGTTGGCTGAGCCACTGAGAGCTACAAAGAAGAAGAAACCAGATACAAAGAAGACACAGGTAGAAAAGCAGGCATTAGTCGATAAGAAATATTCAGCACCGATAAAGCTGAAAAATGGAGCTCCTGAAACTCTCAGTAAATCTTCAGAGTGTTTAGGTGAGTGAATCTTGTACTCTATTAATAATGTGTGTTATTTCATTTACAAAAAATGTTGCCTCCTCAGTATTCACTTTTACAGAAATAAGTGCATATTGCACCTTCTACAGACAGGTGAAGGGGCCACTATATTCAGATATTTTTGCAAAAGACAGCAGGTAATCACGCAAAAACTGATGCATGATACTACATTGTGAAAATTATAGATAATGATAATGGGGTCAACAGAAGGATTTCAAAAGTAGCTTATTATAATAATGACCACAGGAGAATTCTGAAATGTTATTTCAGGAAAAGTTCTCTAAATGTCAGTCATATACACAAAGAAGTACAAGGGCTGTTTCTCCACATTTTGTGTGGCGCCTTGTTTATAATTTTCTCTTCATAAGGAATATAAGTTGACAATAGTTTTCTTATTTGTATAATTTTCATTGATGGTGCAACAAAGCAAGTGATTTGCAAAAAGCAGTCAGTTTTACCAGATTAAAGGTAAAAGTTGTGTTTTAATATTTCTTATTCTCATTTTTTCCTTTAAATGTTGTAAATAAGGGAGGAAGTGGTAGAATCAAATACTAGCTGAATAAAGCAGATGTAGATTTGCTTTGTATTATAAAAGGATGAAAATGCATACATCTTTTTCTGGGGCAGTCTCTGATCTCACTTTTTGCAGTATAATTGTGGCATAATTCCACTGTACTCTGAATTATTTTAGATTTACATTGTTGTATATGAGATCACAGTTTGATACTGAAACTTCCCATCCACAGGGAGTAGAACCCTGAGGAGGAGGACACTGAGGAAAACTTAATCGAGAGGCTCAATGCACTGCATAAAGCAAGGCACAAGAGGCCAGGTTCTGTCCACTGCCAAGTGACCATACCTGCTAAACAGGCTAGAAAAACTTAAAAAAAAAAAAAAAGAAAGAAAGAAAGAGCCAGGAGGAATTCATCCTCAAATGAAGAGTACGTCTGCACAGTAATAAAAAAAAAACCCAGTGGAATCAAGTCTGAGAACCTGAGTCAATTTACTTGGGCTCAGAGGGGTTAACCTAAAAATTACATTGCAAGTGCTCTGGTTTGGGCTGGAGCCTGGGCTCTGAGAGTATGTTTACACTGCAGTAAAACACCTGTTGTTGGTCCAGGTCAGGTGCTTCGGGCTTGAGCTGTGGGGCCATACAATTGTCAGTGTAGACTTTTGGGCTCATGCTTGAGCTTGGGCACTGGGACTTTCCCAAACTCCATGAGCCCAAGTCAGCTGACATGGGCCAGCAGTGTAGATGTACCCTCAGACACCTCCTCCTCCTCTGAGGAAGATGGCTTTCCAATTCAGGTTCTGGGTAGGACACGGCAACAAGACAACAAAAGCTCATTTTTTTCCCCTGAAATGTTTGAAACCATTGCAAAAAGGTTGCATCCACACAGTCCAGATCCAGCTGGAGCAGGTGCCAGAGGGCAAATCTAAACACCATCTAAACTTGTCTTCTAAATCTTCACCAGAGACAGAAATCTCATCAAACAGGAGTGAGCATTAAACAAAATCTCACAACACCAGGATACAGGAGAATATATAAAAGGTTCCCTCAGAAAAAGATTCTTAGGCTTATACTCCATTTTTTTCACTGTCTAGAAGTGTGCAGGGTAGAAGGATGGAGGTATTGAGCAATATTGGATCTAAAGCAACTCAAAAAATCTATGAAGAAAACTAGAGTCTGGATAGAGACCTCGCTTCAACAGTAGAATCCATGTCTCTAAGGGAATTTCCTTGATTTATGGATTTAACAGATGTGTATCTCCACATTCCCATGAAACCATTGCAGACTACTGAGATTCATTAAACAGCACAGTCCAGTACGGGTAGCAAACTCTCTCTTTGGCTCATTGGTCCTCGGGTCTTTATGAAGATGATGGTGGTAATGATATGTAAACTTAGGGCACTCACCTGTATTCAATCCCAGAGGACATCTGGATCAGAGCTCTAACCCAAGCAGTAATACGCAGTGTCATAATTTAAACACTGGAGCTACTGCAAGCACATGGACTTGTGATGAACACCAAGAGCAGTTCCTTGATACTCTTAATAAAAATAGTTCATAAGGGAGTAGAAATAGACATTCATGTGCCATGGGTCTACCCATCAATGGAGAAATTCCACAAGATCCAGAACTTGATATCTGTTTCGATAAAATGAGCAAGACCAGCCAGACAGAGCTCAGTCTTTACAACTGATGGGCTGCCTGATTTTGTGGAACCACCGCATGAGCGAGGTCCCATCTCAGATGCCTCAAGACCTTTTTTCTGAAAGTATGGAGTCATTCACCAGAATGCATGCAGGATCCAAACTGAATACTGGATTCTCTTAAGATGGTGGACAAACCCACAGAACATCCACAAGGGTTTTTCCATATGCTTTGCAGACTCCCAATACTCCCAGTCACTTCCAGGCTGATGAGATGGGGAGCATATCTTGGACACAAGACAATGCAGAATGCCTGGAACTCCAGGAAAAGAAACTCAAAGCTGTCGAGCTAGGCCTGTGGTAGTTCCTGAACTACCTAAAGCGTGACTGTGTTCTAGTCAAGCCAAACAGCATCACTACTGTGGTGTATATCAACAATCATGGGGGAAAAAAGAATATACCTCTATGCCCAAACATGATGGAGATAATAGAATGGGCAGAAAGGATTTTCCTTTCCATAAAAGCAATACACAAAAAAAGTGATCTGATTCAAAAGGTAGATTGGGTCAAAAGATGCACAGCTCAGAATGGTGCCTGGATCAGGAAGTCTTTATTCTGATTTTTTGATGTTTGGTCTTCTGGTAATCGACCCATTCATCAGCACTAGAACAAAATGCTACTGCAGTACTTCACTAAGGAAGCAGACCCTCAATCCCTGGGGACTGATGCTCTTTCACAGAAATGGCTATATTCTTTGCCTTTCCAGTTGCAGAAAAGGTTACCTAAGGTGAGGAGAAGCAAAAAAGATAGTGTTACCTGTACACTGGCAAAGGAGACTAGCGTGTTTAACTAGACATCCTTTAACAAGGCCAACAATCCATAGATGGTAGCCTGGATATCTTCTAAGAACTTCAGCAATGTAAGATAGCTGTATAGCCAAATTTCTTCACTTTAAGTTTAAGAAAACTATTTGATTATGTTACTAAAGAAGCATTTGATTAAGTTATGTTTATATAGAGAGGGAGTTCCATTTCTGCTGTAGACTATGATTCTCCTTTAAAAATCAAGGGCTAAACTCCTTAATTCAGATGAGTGGTGCTTGGACTAGTAAATTGGTGAGGAATGGGGAAAGACAAAGATAGCTTTAAGCAGCCATTATACACTCTTCTTTCTGGGGTTGGCTGGGGACTGTACTGGTGTCTGATGTGCACTGTGAGGGCTGTTCAAACTTACACCTGATTGTTTATGGGATGAGTGAATCACCCCAGCCATACATCCCTTATGCCAGTGACTGAGAGGAGCTTGGTTTAGCATTCTAAACAGCATTGTTATGCCATCAGAAGATTCTGAAAGACAACTAAGGTGGCTTTTGGATGCTATGGAGCAACAAAGCAATTCAGTCACCCTGGTTAATTGAGTTCTGAGAGTACGTACGTCATCAGAATCAAGTCTGGAAAAAGATTGAAAAGAACTGGAAAGTGATTAATCAAAGGAGCCAGAGGTGGAAGTAGAGAATTTATATTTTGAGAATTAACATCAATTTGGATGCACAAATTACTGTTTTCTGGATGTTTCCCTTAAAATATACATATTTTACTGTTTATACAATTTACTACAGCAGTACAGGCATTATAAAATATATTTGAATAAAGTAAGTAAATAATGAGCAAAGCTTAATTGCATTTTGTAGAAGAAAAGCTTACTTCTGAGAACATACACATATTGCATATAAATCACTGTTAGAGGTATTAGTAAATAAATTACTATTTACTTGTTTGTCTGGGATTGATGGTACAAAAGAATGACTTTAGTGTGAAAACATTTTCAGTATAGAATATCTTTTGCTTGCATTTTCTCTGTGATTTTGGAAATTATGTATGGGATCTTGTTAATTAAAAGATGTTTTTTTTTTCTCCAAGCTGGAAATTTTTATTTTTTCTCATAAGAAATTGGTGGTGAGTAAACACAACCCCTTAAAAACAAGAAGTATGGAAATACAGTTAAATTCACCAAAACTTGTTTAACTCTTCCTTGGTGAGTTTTAGCACAGAAAACTGAAAGAGAGAGTCCTATGACCCTGTTCTAAAGGGGCAGCCATGTTAGTTTAGTTCAGGGAAAAGGAAAAAAAAAAGCAAGGATTTCTGTGGCACTTAAAGACTAATAGATTTATTTATCGCATGAGCTTTCATGGGAGAAAATCCCACTTCGTCAAACACTTTGAAGATGAAGCAGGATTTTCTCCCACAAAAGCTCATGCAATAAATAAATGTTAGTCTTTAAGTGCCACAGGGCTTCTTGCTTTTTTTTTTCTTCCCCTATGACCAAAAATTGCCCATCTTTGTCACTATGATTGCTGAAAATCAGAAGTGATCTAGCAGGAGTATCTTGTGTTGCTGATGCACTGATTTTATTAATTTAGTTTTAAACCAGAACACAGCGATCTTTGCAACTGTAGTTTAAAAACATCTTGAGTCTGTCACAGAATCTTTCTTGTTACTGTTTTAGATGCAGGGACAGGTGCACAGAATGAAAAGTCATCAGGAGGTGGAGAGCAGTTAAGGTATTATAGGGTGACCTTAATACCCATATTTCCAGTTTGTTTTCATGCAATCTTTACATTGAAATTCCAGGCTGACATTTGGAAGGTGGAGGCAGTGGAGTTGTCGCTTGCTTTTGAGCAAACTGCAGTGTTTTTTAAGGATCTTTTACCGTAAATACTGGATATAGATTTACTCCTTTAGATCCATTTTAGGAGAGGTCTTTTGTTTTTGGTTTGGTAATACAATTCTCCAAAGTCTTCAGATTTCCTTAATCTCAGAAGACAGTACTATGACTTTATCTTATGCTATTTATAATCAGAATACAACTTCATAATATGCATTTTTTATTATTATTGTTCCTTTTCTCCTCTCATTCTTCACTAAATAACTCACTATAAACTTTTTATGGGAAAAATGAATGGTAAATAGTACAATAATGTTTCAAGTGTTAATTAAACCTTTAAGATCAAAAGTCCCTTTTCATATTGTCTATTTATTTTTTTACTGTAGCACTCAGATAACTATAAAACATCTCTTCCTATTATGTTTTCATACTACTAAAATGCCATGGAGTGATAATGACAAATTTTTCAATCAGATAAAATTTGCATTTGTTTGAATGATGTGGCAGCTAAAACGGAGTGAACTATGTTAAATTAAGCACATTTATGGCATCAGCTGAGACCCTAAATTATTGTAGTTTGTTGTTATGCTGATGAAATAGAGCTTTAAAAAAAAAAAAACAACAAAACCCTGAGGCTATATTTAGGATGCCACTTTGAGCATATGCAGCTTGCATGCAGGCAGCATTGATATATAGTGACTGGCTCTAGACAGTCACTTTTGGATACTGGTTTTCTCTTTTCTACCCACTGTGAATACTTGACTCTTCCTGATCTGATGAGTTCCAGAGGGGTAGCTGTGTTAGTCTAGTTTAGTAAAATAAACAAGGAGTCTGGTGGCACTTAAAAGACTAACTAATTTATTATTCTGTAAGTTTCCTATCTTCAAGTGTCTGATGAAGTGGGATTTTCTCCCACAAAAGCTCATGGGATAAATAAATGTGCTAGTCTTTTTTAAGTGCCACCAGACTCCTTGTTTGTTTTACTGATCTGAGTACCTCTATGTTTTAAAAATTTGTGCACGTGGGAAAGGTGCCCATTTTGACAGTCTTTGAAATCATATATACACAGACTAAGTAAAAGAAAGATGGTAACTGTGCAAACTTCCTCACATAGTGCTGCTAATGTGCCTGTATTTTGTTCTGAATGAATCACTTCTCAACATGTAAGGATAATTCAGTGTCCATAATCATTCTGTCCTTGGACTTTGCTTGTTCCATATACGTCATCAGATTGCCAATAGATGGTACTGACTTTGGGGTCTCCACTAGGCTGAACTGGTGATTTAGCAATGAAAAGTTCTGTAGCTAAGCTTTTCAGCTGGTTCCTAAATTCCAGTAAAAATGAGTGAAGCCAAAACAGGGTAATATGCTGGGCAACTCAAGTAGACCAGTTTGTGTTTAGAGAGAGGGAGCCTCTGGAAACAGCTGTGTCCTACATGTACACTTAGTAATTTCTGTTTAGACAATAGTTTTGAATTACCTTTTCAGGCTCTTTTGTAATACTTTTTTTCCCAGTCATAACCCTCTCTTGTCTCTCTTGTTTTGGTTTTATTTTCAGAGGAGTTTGTAGCTCCACATATTACAAGATCTACAAAAAATATGTTTTTGTGTTTCTCTGCTTGAATATGGATATTCTGTAGTGGAAAAGATTAACTTCTACCACTATGTCAAATGTAGTGTCAACATGCACAGTTGCCTTATCAACTGGAGTTCACTGCCAGGTGATTAAGAATATACATTAGTAACCACAAAGCAATGTGAAATTATTTCCAGCAACTGGGCATTTAATTTTGTGATTCTTCTGTCTTTACTAAATGTATTTTATTTCTCCCATGGTTTTATGGTATGTACCTGCTGTGTCTCTCAGATTCCATTTTGATTACTAGGCTAATTTACTGTGTTTTAAGTTTTTTAGGAAGGCATCTATATTCTTTTTACTAAATGACTAACAGTTTTATTTTGTTTCCCACTGAGATCTTTAAAAGAAAAGAATGATAATGTTTTTCATACTTAGAAATATTAATCTATATGTTTAACCTCCATAAATTAAATCATCTGTGTATAGTAAAATCTCAGAATTATGAACACCTCAGGAAAGGAGGTTGTTTGTGACTCTGAAATGTTTGTAACTCTTAACAAAACAAAACATTATGGTTATTCTTTCAAGAGTTTACAACTGAACATTGACTTAATACAGCTGTGAAAGTTTACTGTGCAGAAGAAATATGCTGCTTTGAACCTTTTTAATTTAAATGAAACAAGCAGTTTCCTTACCTTGACAAATCTTTTTCAAACTTTCCCTTTATTATTTTAGTAGTTTAGGTTGCACACAGTACTGAACTGTATTTGCTGCCTTTTTTTGTCTACTGCTGCTGCCTGATAGCATACTTCCAGTTCCAAATGAGGTGTGTGGTTGGCTGGTCAGTTTGTAACTCTGGTGTTTGTAACTCTAAGATTCTACTGTAATTGGATTATCTGTTGAATGTGTATCTCAGTCTCTTGTTCTCTCATTCAAGACAGGAATAAAGGTGTTTTGTTTTTTTTTTAAATCCAGTACTACTTATATCCAGTTATAAGGGCACCATCTACTAAATTCTATAGGCAGTATTTGTTAGCTGCTTAAGCTTCCACATATTTACAGAGCAGAGAAAAAACTTAGCTAGAGCCTGTCTTTTATGAAAATGTTAAAGAATTGTCTGTGGCATGCCAGTTTGTTAACAAGACAGCCATTAAACAATTCCAAGTCCTGATCCAAAGCCCATCAAGGCCAACAGGACATTTTCCTTCAATTTCAATGGACCTTAGATCAATCTGTTGTGCATCAGAAGAACACGCCATCTGAGGAGGGCACTGTGTGAAATGCACTATTTACAACAGGTCACGAAAGATTACACATGACTAAAGAGTTTACAAATCAAGCCAAATATGTTTCAGATAAAATTTGACACCACTCTTTTTGGCAAATGGATGGAAGACAGAGCCAAATCAGTTGTTGTAACCCTGCAAAAATAGATTTACCTGGAGCATATCTTCAGAAAAATCCTTTGCATTGTGTTGAGTAACAATCTGCTATTTAATTTAGCACAGTTAGTGTAATAGAGGAAGTCTTTTGGTTTTCTGTTGAATTGGAAACAAGATACAATGAACATTATTTCTTGGGTTATAATTTAGGGTGAAACAGTGAATTATGATAGTTTGACATGATGTTTATTTGATGAAAGAGGGATGAATAAAAAATTATGCAAGATTTTATGCAATTTTTTTGTTCTGTGCACCAGCATTGACCAGTCTGTAATGAAATGATTAAGACCGTGATTCAGAAAACTAGAACAAGTAGGACGCCTCAGTATAATAGCTATATTTTTAATAACTGAATAAGGAAAAGATACTTACATTTTGATATGCATCTTTTTTAGGGAACAAAACAGATGCTTTGCAACCTGGAATAAATATGGAAACTTCAGATCACCTTTATGCCATGAAACATACTTCAACTGCTACTAAAAGTTGCTCTGTATTAAAACAATGTACTGCTTCCTCCCCTTTTAAGGTGGATAGTTTACATCCTTATTCATCATTAACATGTAAGCCTGACATAACAGCAGTGACTGATATTCAACAAGATTTTTCAGTTCCCTACGGGTATTTTGAATGCAGTAGTAAGCAACCTCATGTGACACCTTATATTAAATGTAAGAACTTTGATGTGTCAGTAAAAGATTATACTGGAATTTTGCTGAATGAAAAGAGGAATGGTGTGCCACCAATTCTTCCAGATGTTACTGTTTCAGAACACCCAGCCCTAAAAGACCCCCTGCACAGTATACTTGAAGATCAACCAGATGACAAGCAAAACTGTCAGCTTCAATTAGAAAATGCTCCTTCACAACCAATCAACCCTTGTGATATGTCAGTACCATTAAACTCTCCAACAAAGGATGTAACTAGAAATGAAACTAGCACTGCTCATAAATGTCCAATGGAAAAAGATGGCTCTCATCAAGAAGAGATTTGTGATTTGGAAGCTGTTGATGAAAAGAAAAGAAATGGGCTGGCAGAACCAAATGATTCTGAAGAAAAAGCTGAGGAAATGTGGTCAGACAGTGAGCACAATTTTCTGGATGATGATATTGGTGGTGTTGCCGTGGCACCTTCTCATGGTTCTATCTTAATTGAATGTGCAAGACGTGAACTCCATGCCACAACACCCATTAAGAAACCAAACCGCAGTCATCCCACACGAATCTCTTTAGTCTTCTACCAACACAAAAATTTAAATGAGCCAAAACATGGATTAGCAATGTGGGAAGCAAAGATGGCTGAGAGGGCAAAAGAGAAGGAAAAAGAAGCAGAAAGATTAGGGACTGAAAATAGTGAACTAAAATCTAGCAGCAGGAAAACCAAGCAGAGCAGTGAAACCAGGGAGAACTTCTATGAAGAAAATGAGTTCAACAAAATTCCATCACGCAGAGCATTGACAGTAACCCAAGATAATGTAATAACAGTGTCTTCTTATGCCCTCACTCGAGTTGTAGGGCCCTATAACCATTGGGCATAGGTTTTAGTAGCAGATGCCTTGCCTTGGTGCAGTGTTATACAGTATTTCTTTAAGGTGCTGTTAAAGAACAGAGTCATGTGGAGTTTACTATTTGTTCATCTCAACCATTTTAAGGCTGAGGTAAAAATGGGGATTTATCTTAAACTGTGACTTTATATTTTAACATTTGGTGGTGCTTGAGCACATTTTTAAGCAAAAAAAATTGTATAGTTTTAATATGTTATAAAAGAAGATTTTGGTTAGGTTATTAACCTTGATTGAATCATTCAGTTTATTACCTTTAGGAAATTATATTTTGGTGCTTTAAATCAAATCTGTTTACTACAAAACAAGTCATTTATAGGGATTTTAACAAATTCACATTTTATGATGTAAAATCAAGTTATACAGTAATAGATCTACACAGCTCTTGGTGCTTAACCACATCAAACAGTAAAGATAAGCTGAATTATTACTTCATGGTGCCATTGCTCCAACAACTTCCACTCATTGCTATAAAGTCCAAATTACAGATAAACCTTTTAAGAGAATCAATGAAATTTTCTCTCTTTAGAGTTTTCATTATATATAAAATGAAGTTGTCAGTAGGGATGGGTGGAAGTTGTTTGTAAGCTGTAAATATATATTTTAAAAGCACTTTCTATTTTTAAAATTAACTTGAAATAGTATAGTATAAGGATCATATTGTCTTAAGGTTTGTGCATACTCTACAGAAGAAATCATCTTGTTCTTGCTGTGTAGATTTCCATATTATTACAATTGCAATATGTATGCTAATAACATATGTGATTGTTTTTAGACTTTCCCTTTTTCCATTGAAGATTTTTGTGTTACTTATAAACAAAAGAGTAATAAAATGCAGAAATTTTTAATTATTTACAAATATGGAATGAAGAAACATCTTGTCAGTGTGTGTTGCTATTGGAAATTAATATTTGGGTTTTGTAAGACAGCAATTATGATTTATTTGAGCAATAAGCACATGTCTCACTCATCTAGAGCATTGCAAGTTATGTGACACAACCAAATGTTCTAATGCCTCAGGGGGAGGATCGTTTTGGGATTAAAAAAACATACCCCCTAATATGTCTGCCTTATGCCATTCTAAAAAAAAAAAAAAGGTTAGAAAAATTTAAAAATAAGTATTAGAAAAGTAAGAAATTTTCTATATCCAGTCTTTAACAGACAGTTTTAGTTGATAATTCCCTTGCAGGATGTTCACTAGCTAGTAAGAATGCCTTTTCAGGTTTTTGGGGTTTTTTGTTTTACAATCATGTTTTATATAATTTTAAACAATGAAATATGCATTTTGTATGGAAACAGTTATTAATTCCAAACATGTTGTGCATATCATTTGGAAAATTCACATATCAGCAAATGATTATGGTTACATTTAACTAAATGAGAAAAAGTAGACACTCCATTGATAGATACAGGAGCATCCCACTTTTTTCTCAGATTTTCCTCTCCATTTCTGTTTTTATTATTTATTTATTGACTAATCTAATCACCAAACAAAAAAGCTATTTAAGTAAGGACCTCATCCTTCAATCCTCACTCACCTTCGCAGTCCAATTAGTCAGTGGAACTACTCAGTAAGGTCTACTCTTGTGTATAATGGTTGTGGGATCAGATCCTATGGGTCAAGCTCTACCTTAATTTTGCCTGTGAATCCTCATAGTTTATGTAAACCCATAAATGTAACAGAAGTTAGTATTTTCTATTGAGAACTTATATCAATCATATACTTGAGAATATTATAATACAGTGGTGCTATAACAAAAGTAATCTGAAATGTCTAGATCCACTCTAGCCAATACCTAGATAAGGTGCTTTTTTGTCTTGAAAAGTTCTATGAATTATGATATTTACATTTTTGGTACAAAGAATATGTGAACTTTATTTTTTACACACAATGCTAATTATAACCCTGATCCTGAAAATTCTTCCATGGGCGAGTAGTTCCAATGAATTCAGTGGACTTCAGAGTCTGCACGATCAAGACCTAAAGCTGCATTCATTATGTAATGACGTTAGGCTAAATTTCAATCCTTCTGTAGACTGACTAGTGAAATTAGCAGGAATTTTGACGTCGTAAGGACAGGTGGATTGGATTTGGATCCATTCTTTATCTAGTTCAAAGTCAAATTTATGAGAACCCCATATGCTTCAAATTTTAGTTTAAAACCTATTAGTTCAAATAGAGGATATGAAAGGACTGTAAATATTTAAAAAGTCAACGTTATGCCACGATTTTGTACCAGCAGTTTTTTTGCTTCTTGAGTATGTAAAGTGAAGTATACATTAAATCATTACGGTATTTTGTGTGCCTTAGAGTTCCATTTAAAAACTTGTCTGTTTTTTGTGTGGCTCAGATAGAGTAGACATTACAGCTGTATATACAGTAAATAGTATTCTAAGTTGTTTCAGCTGCTCCAACAGTATGTTTGCTGTCTGAGTACCCTTGCCTAACATCATGGTCAATTATCTACCAGAAGGATTACTTTGTTACTGATAGTGATGTTGTCCCTAATAGCTTTAGACATGTTTAGCTTCATTGTTGCTTTCACTGTGCTATATGAATATGTAAGATAGAATTTCTCTATTATATACAACATGGTTTATTTCAAATTTAGTAGTAAAATTTTCAGGGCCATTATTCTGCCTACAAGAAGTTCAAGAAATATAAAAATAAAAAATATAGGAGTTTCCATTTGAATCTTTCCATAGAAATGCCTGCCCCCTACACTTCTATGTGATTAGGCAGTTCAAGTGCTAAAAACATGTAATAAAGAAAACAAGAGCTTCCCTCAAAAAGCTGGGAACCAGAATAGGGGCATCGTTAAGTATGGTTTTCTTTTACAAGGCACTTAGCTGACTATCAGTAAGGACTTAGCAAGTTCCAGGGAAATGCAGCCCCAGTAGTTTCATAATGGTAATGTTAAAAGAGAATACTATAACAACAGATATTCACATTATTAATTGGTAGCTGAAAAATCCTTCAGGACTGCTTTAATTAAGGTTATTGACATAGTTAAAATGTATTTTTCCAAACAAAATTATTAAGTTTCAAACATGACATTTTTGTAAATGATACCTATTAAGAAAATTAGCTGGCCAGGTTTTATTTCCTGATGTGGCACTTAGCAGGCTGTTATCTGAAAAGGAAATATTTTTTAGTAAATATACTGCAGTATGAGAAATACATCTATTTACTGTACTTACAGCTGTGTGCTATTTATTGTAACATTTCAGAATATCTTTCAGTCTTGTGCACACTGATCAGTGTTGAACTGAATAAGATTAAAACTTGCAACAATATTCTCTTCTTAGAAGTTATAAATTCTACGATCTTTCCCTTCCATTCCACAGAACTTCTCTGTGACTTCCTCTTACCTCATAGACTAAAAGTTTTTAAGGTCAGAAGGGACCATCTTCATCATCTGGTCTAGGGGTGGCCAAACTTACTGACCCTCAGCCACATATATAAGAACAGCCATATTGGGCCAGACTGATGGTCCATCTAGTCCAGTATCCTGTCTTCTGTCAGTGCCAGGTGCTTCAGAGGAGATAAACGGAACAACCATCTTCAGAGATTCAGGAGCTGAGGCATGCCTACCAGATCTCAGAACTTCAGCCCAGTGGTGAGACTAGTGGCTTCAACCCTGCTGGGTGGGGAATCACAGGGTTTCAGCCCTATGAGAGGTGCCTGACACGGCTCTGGACTTCTGCCGAAGCCCCAACCCTAGGCAGCCCTGCTCCATGGGGCTGAACCCTTGAGACTCCCTTCCTTCCTGGGCAGAAGCCCTTAGCCCCACTACCCCAGCACAGGGCAAAAGCCATGCACTACCCCTGCCAGTCTTGTAGGCAGAGAATGGGGTGAGCATGGAGGAGGGGTCTGGAGCTGCACTTTAACTGTGAAAGAGCTGCTGTTTGGCCTTCCTTGCATGGTCTGACCTCTTGCACATTGCAGCAGCAGGATCTTTCCAGACCAACAGGGTCAGGAACCACAACTCAAGACAAGACAGCTAGGAGTTATGCTGATAGACAAAGAGCACTAGAGGATTTCAAGTATTTAATTAAGAATTCATGACAAGTTGTCCACCTCCCCCACCCCTGCTTTTTATATCACCTCAAAGTATAACACCAAGGACCACTGCAACATAAGATGGCAACCTTTGATTTTCTAGCAGGAATATCCCTTATCCCTCCCACTAATTAGCCCTGCAGCATTACAACACCCTCCTTCTGAAGGAAAGGAATAATGTTCTCTAGGGTATGTCACTCCTGTTTGATTCTCAGGGCCACTGTTGCAATACTACCGCAATTCCCCTTGAACTTAAGAGTGTCACTCTTGCTCATGATGATCCAAGGAATGAGGTACCAGATTGGTGTCTTGCACTTAGAATCCACAGACAATAGCAGAGAATATGACAATGA
This sequence comes from Podocnemis expansa, assembly GCA_007922195.1. Taxonomy (NCBI): domain Eukaryota; kingdom Metazoa; phylum Chordata; order Testudines; family Podocnemididae; genus Podocnemis; species Podocnemis expansa. The sequence continues at coordinate 24,675,526 of ML681981.1, read as the reverse complement.
GGCCATATGACCAGCCCACTTCAATTATTGTAAAAACACAGTTCAAATTTCATATGAAAACTAATTGCTCACAACCTACAATTAAAATGTGATGTTTTGCTGCAGATAATCCTGATTTTATGTCACCATTTTGTACTTAAAGTGACCACCATTAAAAAAAATCATGACCTTAGATACCAGAACGTGTCTCTATACTTAAAATAGGGAATAACTCTAGTATCTTAAGCAACATGGTGTGACAACTGTAAGTAAATGGCAACTTTTTAATGCTTACTAGTATAATTTCTACACAAGCTTTTTCTTCTTCAAAAAAAACCTTTCAAACAACCATTACAGTATTATGCTAACCTTAATGGGTCAACTTCTGCTTTCATTCACATCTATACAACCCCCCTGCAGTTAGTGGGGCTGTGCAGGTGTAAATTTAGTTGGACTTGGGCCAGTATGTTAATATGTTTCTAGTTAAATGTAAAATTTTTAGGAAAGTCTGTTAAAATTGTATTTGCATTTTTATATTTAAAACAGAGGGTTTCATCCTTTTCTGATTTAAACAAGGGAAGATCAGTATATCTCTAAGTGAAATCAGCAATCTGGTAAATCCAAGTGATAAAATATGCTTTCTAATATATAGGCTGCCTAAATGAATCACTTCTTCTCAAATTTTTGCATAGAAATCCTTGTAATGTGGGCACATACTCCCTCCCAATATTTGAAAAATTCACTTATATGCCAGTTTTCAGACTATTCACAAGTAATAAGGTTTTTTACATTTATCAGTGTTAAATGAATGGCCTCTCACCACCACTGTGGCAGTTAAAATTGCATTTCTTCAGTAGCAAGATCTTTGTGGCTGGCCTTTGCAGTAAAATTGTCATCATATTTTATTTCTCTTTTACGGAGGGGTGGCTTCCTAACTATAACACATTATGAAAGTCCTTGATCATGTATTGTGAAATTACAGATCAGCAACAGACCTGTCACATCTGGCAACTGTTTTTTAATTTAACCAAGTCGCTGTTCAGCCTGTAACAGCTAAAAGGCCACTTTATACAGTGCAGGGAAACATAAAATAATTGTTCCAATGGGCAGCCGTGTTAGTCTAGTTCAGTAAAACAAACAGGGAGTCCTGTGGCACTTAAAGACTAACAAATTTATTTATTGCAAGAGTTTTCATGGGAGAAAATTCCACTTCATCTTCAAAGCGTCTGACAAAGTGGGATTTTCTCCCAAAACTCATGCAATAAGTAAATTTGTTAATCTTTAAGTGCCACAGGACTCCTGGTTTGTTTTATAAAATAACTGTGTTATAACATTCTGGAATTGCATTGCAGTTTCTGTTTTATGGGGATGCATCATCACATCATGTCACTGTGTACTGATGTATCATATCATGTTCATTCCATTCCTCCATTTCCTCTTGTGGAATTAATTTCTTCTCTGCTCTCTGTCCCATCTTACTGGCCTCTGGAAAAAAGAGAGGTCACTCACTCTTTCTTTGATCTGCTGGATGCCTGGACAGAGAAGTTAGCACTTCTGTAATCTCCACCCTGCTCATTCTGCCTCAGATGCAAGTAGAGCAAGTGGAAGATTAATCAGATATATGAAACCCTACAGACTTACAAACCAGGCTATGAAGAATCACAAGCATTTTGTGAGTCATGACTAGAGTTACTCCGCAAGCCATTTCGTGTTGCCGAGGTACTGTGTATCCATATCACCACTGTTTATTTAGATATATCCAATTTTAAATACACATTTTATAGGAGAGGCGTAAGACCATGGCACATTTCTATCAGTTTCCTTCTCTTTAATTTTATTTTAGAAGCAGGGTCATGTAAAAAGTAGAGTATGGCTGCTCTGTAGTTAGTAGAGTAGTAGTGAAACCATGGATCAGAGTGTTCTAGGATTACCTGATGTTTTAGATAAACTGCCTTATCTTACATAGTTTATATAGCACTGACGTTTGTTGATGTAAAACTGTATGAATGCTCTTTCCTATAGCTAGAGTTACTCTACTGAACTCAGTGTCAGATAGACACATGTAGATAGACACACATGACTGAGTGCAGGCTGTGATAGAGATTGCCTTCTATGAATGATTCTAAATTAGTTCATACTTCATGTTAACTGTATTATTATATTAAAATATTTTATCTGTTTCTGAGCAGTTAGTTAAATATTTGTTTGATTGTAACATTTGTGTCACTTGTTTGCTGCTTTGTTTTCTAAATAATGGAGATAATTTTCAGTGTATACTTACCTCTTCTCCCTCTGCGACATTTCATTTGCTAGCTTCAATCACAGGCATTAACTTCTGTTCCGTATAGATGACACTGAACTCTACAACTCTCTCAGTTCATGCTCTGATTCCTGTGTAGTTCATCTGTATGTACACATTATAGCTGTCAAGGCTTGGTGACCCGATAGCCTTTGAATGCTTTAACTACTTGTAATTTCCTGCATGCAAGTCTTCTAATTCTCTTTAGCACAGATCTTTACTTCCAAAGGTAGCAATGTAGGTATCAACCTTGTGTCAGCCCTAACTCTTGTGTTTTAACCTCACCTCTCCCTTGTCTGTAAATATGTTTATCTCCACCTCTGTAACATTACAAAAATTTATTATGGCCACTCTTTCAAAATCTATATTCATGTCAGTCATTTTCTGTTTTAATAGTTTTCCTTTTGTCATTCTGTTAGATCTTTACTCTTCCATGGAGGCCAGAATGCTACAGTTAAATTACCTTTGCACTGCAAGAAAGAGGAGGGCATTTCAGTCCATCCTTTGACCTTCACTGATTCACCATCAATCTTCATATCCAACTGTAAACTGCTCATTTTGTTTCCCAGACTCTCTGTTAACCTTTGGCACTCTGTCTTTCTGATCCTTTGTCCACAGACAGGCAGCAAAGTCGTCTTTGCCAGTATTGGCATCTGCCTGGAATCTCAGCTCTCCACGGTTGAAGATCATTCCTTGCTTGTACTCCTGCATCTCTGGCATTCTATCCTTCCTTCTGAGTTTCTGTCTGATTTACTCCATTCAAATCTTGATGTTGCAGATCAGATTATGACTCTTCTTACAAAGATGCCCAAGTGGGAGAAGGTGCTTCTTTGGTTTTCTGGTTTCTCCATGTACAGACATTCCAGTATACATTGCAGGGATCAGCAAAGGTCCCCAGGGTGAAGTTCAAGCACTGCATAAAGTTAGTGCCACCACTGCCATTAGGCTCTCCAAGGAAGAGTGGAGTTACAGATTTGCCTGTTCATCCTGCAGCAAGCCTGAGCAGGAGGAAGATGAATGTAAACTGTGCTCTGTAAAAACGTACAGGAGTTCCAAATTCACTGTGTGTTTCTCTGCTCTGTCCCAGTCCTCTAAGGAACACCTACTGTTGCTCAGTCTCTTCTCGTTTCAGAGTTTTTAAAGCCACACTGTATCCCAAACCTTTCTATTCTCTTTAGCCTACAGATGACACTAGATCCCGTTCAGTTCGGTATCTTTCAGTTCTCCTGCTATAGCCAATCTGCAAGAACACTCACAGTTTTACTAATTTTAATGTCAGCTCTTTTCTTTTGTCCTGCTGGATCTTCATCTGTGTCACTTTTCCTTTTCTGTTGCTATGAGTCGTTGTGCCCAACTTTAAATGTCCTCCCTCTTCTGTCTCTGTTAAGCATTTTAGGACACTTTGTATGCAGGTTGCCGTGTCAAGACAAGTTACACAGTGGTGTGATTCAGAGCCTGCAGGGTTAATTTTAATGAAGTTAAATTGGTGGTACTGTGGCACAATGTGCATTTGTGTCTAGTTCTAACAAGCTAAAAGCACCCAAATATTTTATTTCCAGTGATTGCAGGAGTGGGCCTTAATTACATGTTGAGTCATACATCCAATCACTGTTTCAGGTTGACAACATTAATTTAAATATGGCTTTACTGTCACTCACCCTCTCAACCTACTTTATGTGTCCTTAGAACCTTCCACATAAAGTGAAAGGGCACAGTACTGTTCTAAATAGATGTTAGTGTTCTGTGTGTAGGAAATAGAACACAAGTGACAATTAAGCTACACAGAGATGTCACACGCAGTAAACAATGTATTAAAAAATTCTGTTTTAGCTTCACATTGGAATAGATGTTAATCATTGGACAACTAATCGATACCACAGTTGTTACCACAGAACATTTCAATACTATATTATGGAGGACTTTATGAATTCATTGCTTGATAAATGTTTTAGATGTCTTACTCTAGTTTCTTGTTATATACTATTTTAATGCAAACTTTTTTTTAGATATAAAAATAAAGGACCTCTTTCTCATTTATGCTAAGGCCCTTAAACACCCCTCTGGGGAAATAAAAGGATACTAAAGTGGGAGTGAATGAAAGTGACACACATAGTAAGACCCCTTTACTCCATCAGAGTGTTGTAAAGGAGCCTTAGTGTAGCTGAGAACCAAGCCTCCAAGGTTGACTGTGCAATCATCAATGGATGATCTTCTTTACAATATCTCCACTGCACACATTTTGGCCAGTGATATCCAAACTATTATGCGGGTGTGTAGTCTAGAAAATTAGAAATGTAATTTAGAAAGAGATTCTAATCTAGCTTCTTTTGTAGGATTTAGGTATTCAACTGTAGGCTGACCTCCTTTCCCTCTCTTGCCTACGAAAAGAATGTGGTAAGAGATTTGTACCTCAGATTAGTGACCTGGCCATAGAGCTGGTAGAATTGTGAATAATATTAATTGCAAATTTGGGCAGTTTTTCTACAATAATTATTCACAACATTTTATTATTATTATTATTTTTATTATTGTTGTTGTTGTTGTTGTTGTTAATATTAGACAGCTTTACTTGACCACTTGAAGCAGGGTTGTGAAAATTCACCCAGCTCCATTCTCTGCTGATACAAGATCTAGTGGGGTTTGTTATACTGTGTAATATTGCCACACTAGAGGGAAATGTGGGGCACAAAGCTGAAAGCCAAAGTTTTCTCACCACCCTAATTGTGGTGATATTAGATAACGAAACCATTGGCCCAATCCTGCATGCCTGAGTCATGCAAAACTTCCAGTGTGGGAGTTCTGCATTAGCAAGCATTGAGCCTCATAAATCTATAATATTGTACTGGAATTACAGAATGATCCCTTAAAAATAAACAAATGCTGAGGAGAAGAAACCAACAAAATATTTGGTTTTCATTTTAATGTGTTGAAATAGTGGTGATACTGTACATTACTATAACAGACTTCTTTTTACTTTTATGAATGTCACTGTCATTCTAGCAAAACATAAGGCAGTATTTGCATTCTGAATGTTGTGACCATCTAGTCCTCTAAGTAAAATATTTCCCAAGATTTAAAAAATTATTACAAAGCCAAAGAGGCAAACTAAATATTCCAGTATAGTTAAAAGAAAAATCTAAGTATTAAAATTAGACATTTAATTCTTTAACATTTAACTCTTTTACTATTTCTTTGCTGAGTTTGGAAGCAGACAGTTCTTGGTAATATGACAATAATGCTGTTTAAAACTTGACATTACCAGAAAAAACAACATTTTTTAAAGCTATAACATAACATTCAGAGAATGCAGTTTGATTCTCTCCTGACATTTATGAATGAAACTAAAAAGGTACAGTATTCCTAAGCAAAAAATTTATTTTTGGTTGATCAATATATTCTGTATATTTCTTGCTTTCTTTCCTTGGGATACATTTAATATTTATTTTGCAGCTTTGAACTTCTGTGTTTTGGGGATTTGGGTTTGTGTAGGTTTCTTTTTGGGTGTTATGTTTTGTTTTGGGGTGTGTGTGTGTGTGTGTGTGTGTGTGTGTGTGTGTGTGTGTGTGTGTGTGTGTGTGTGTGTTATCAACCTACTGTATTTAGACCTGAAAAATGAAATAACTTTTGAAAAGCAAAATACAATTTTCTCTTTAACATTAACATGATCTTTTAGTTCCTAATGTACAGGGAAGACAAAACAGAAATAAAAAGCACTTCACTATGTCACAGTATGTACAGAAGAAAGTATAAAAGTTACTTCATTTCTCATACCTTTGGGACCCAATTCTCATCTAGAGTAAATCCACATAGTCCCATTAAAGTTAAAGGAGTTATGCGGATTTACAGCAGTGAGGATCTGATCCTTGAAATCTTCTCTGCAGCAAAGGGAACTCTTACCAGCAGTACTTGAAGACTTGTGAGTTGTGACTGCATGTTACTTGAAAGACTTACTTAAACTATGTTTTTGGTGCAAGCAGTTGTTGTACATGATTTCATGTTTATGTAGCAAGATTCATTGAAATGTTGATAGTAGTATTGAAACATACATGTAAAGATTGTTATTGTGGAAATTGTCTGTTTTGTTCAATTTTTCTTGTGTGTCTCATTAACTGTTTAGAACGTAAATTTTCATTTTTTATTGTCCTAATTGAATAAGGCTAAATGAATACTGTAATTGAAAATATATTTTAAATCTTGTCATGAGTTTTTAAAAAAAAAAAAGACTATTACAAATTGTATCATTCCTGATTACACAGAACTTTGTGAGTGGTTTTAAATAAATTTTATACTTCTATTTTGCACTCAGTAGTCTAATTTTTCTTTCCTATATTAATAAAATATCTGTTCTGTAAATATACATTCCAAAATAGCAATATCATTTCTGTGTTTTAAAAAACAAAATTAAAAGAGTAGATTTTTGCTCATATGTGACCTGGCTCTGCTGACACAAAATGGACACTGAAATCCTTTGAGGAGGACAAAAGGACTGGGCCACTGCAGGCCCTGATCCCATTCATAATGTTCCAGGACAAGGGCCATAGTCTATAACGTAGAGCAAAATCTTACATTAATGGAACTGAATGTGTTGGTGAAGCCAATTATATTTTAAAGGTACTGCTATGTACATTTTTATTTTAATAAGCACTGATCACTGATTCCATGCCTAGAAACAGATTAATACTAAGTACACATGGGAATACTGGTGAATTTTGTTCTGCTGGTCTGACCAATCAGATTTATTTGTTTGTTTGTTTTTTTCCCATTAAAAAATTCAGTCCAAAAAACTTCTATTCTAAAGTTCTTTCTGAAAATTGGAACTCACAAAAATTAGGAAATTCTACTGGTCCCAGGCTTCAGTAACAAAAAGGCCTCTTGCCAATCAGATGGGATGCTGCCTGTGGCTTTTTCTAGTGGCTAATCTGCCAGTACAGCCCCGACTTTTACTCCACAAGATACTTAACAAATCTCTCAAGAGATAAACTTTTCACAACCAAATACACACTTATAGGACAAGAGTTGGAGGCAGTTGATTATCAGAAAATGTTAAATGAATTTTCATATGTGAATACTATTGCGAAACATATATGAAGTACAAGGGTGCTAGAATATTTATATGCCTTAACTGGGTCCTTTAAATTTTTAGGGTCATAGGGCTTAATTTTTTTGTAGGGGCTATATTTCAGGGTTGAGAAGCATCCTATTAACTGATAACTACACTGAGGGACATGATACGTCAGTTCAACTAGTGTTTGTGACCTCTTGATTTTTATGTTGGTCAAAGACACATTTCCATTGAATACCATTGGTTCATATTGTTTTAAATATCACTCCAGATAATCCATTTCAGAACACTCTTTGGGATTATTAACTGAGGGTCAAATTCTGACACATGCAAAGGGCCCACACAAAGCCCTAGAAGTCACATAACTATGACACATCATTAAAGTGGTGTTTAAGTAGCATGGAGGACTTTCCATGGACCTCTTGCACTAGAGTGAATTTTAATTTCTGGCCTTTTTTTTTTTTAAATCACAAGCAAAACCATGCTTCAGCTAAAGCTTTGGTGGGTTAAGAAATGGCATATGTGCTTTAATGTTAAAAATAAATTACTAAAGAAGCCTGTTAGTGTTTTGGATCCATGACACAGTAAAATAAATGTTTTTTAAAAAATAGTTTAATCCCAGACATGACACTAGCTATTGGTTGAACTGACTGTTTTCTCTAAGTGAATCTAAATCAGTTACCATCTGCTCACAGTCTGATCTACTTTTCTTAATAGACATAATCTTGATAAACCTTCTGGTTTTACCTAAAATTCTTAGCTAAAGCACTCCTCTTGTCCCAAAGGGCAGAATCTGACCCTTTATCTCTGCTATATTCTCCTGCCCAGCTCTTCTCTCTTAAAAAATGGGTAATAGTTCTCACCTGTGCAACTGAGAGACAGTCCAGTGTTGCTCATAGAGACCACAGGACAGAAGAATCTCTTCTGTTCGGGCCACCAGAAATTTTGCCTCCTGTTGCAGAATTTGGCTATTCTGCTTCTTGTGATCATTTTGTTTTATCACATTGTTTTTATCCTTTTTCATATAAACAACTTTGGATCAGCTTTAGCTCTGTTGTCCCGCAGCTGATGAAGATCTATAGCACCAAGTATACAGCTCCTCTGGTTCCTCAGATGCCACATCTCTTCAGCACCTCCACCATAGTAGTGGAAAAGCCCTGCAAGCTCCAAGTTTGATCAAAGAGGTATTACAGGCAGCTTTTCAGAAGCCATAGGCATCAACGCACACTCTGCCAAACAATGAGATTTTGAGTTGGCCTGGGCACCAACTTCTTGATGCTTTCCCCAAGCTGCAGTCATGAGACATCTCAGCCAGGAGCATGACGATTCCAAAGGAGAGAGGAGCCTCTCTTGCAAACATCAGAGATTCCAGATCTCTAAAAAGGCAAAAGCAAACATCCCCCTGTGTAAGGAAATAATTTATATTGTTAATGAGCAAGTAGTTTAAAACTCATATTGTTTTTCTCCTGTGCCCTTCTACCTAGAGGAAGTGTTTGCTAGGGGCATTTCTTGAACAGAAGTTCTCACTGTGCTCTCTATAGGATTCCCTGCGGCATGTCTGGGCCTAAAGAGAAGCGTGTCCCTCCAGCTGCAGCAAAATAGGAAATGGGCTTGTCTGGCATTCAGCTCTGCAGACTTTAGCTTTGCCAGGGAAGGCAGCTCAGAATGCAGGCAGTGGCAGAATAGGAATTGTGCCACTCCGTTTCTCAACCAACCAACACTGGGAACAAAAAAAAAGGACTTGAAAGGTGGGAAGGTGTCTCTCTCCATAAGCTGGCTGCAACAGGCACATAAGGACTTCATTCCTCATGCTGCTGTGCTATCATGGATTTACAGGTAAGTTAACCAGATAGCTAGCGTGAAAAATCAGGATGGGGGTTAAAGGTAATAAGTGCTTCGGTAAGACAAAACCCTGAATATCGGGTCTGTCTCTATACAGTTGGGACATCTGGCCACCTAATTACAGAGGGCTACGTAAAAAATCCTTTCCCAGGTTCATAGTGGCTCTTTATTTGCCAAGTAAAGCTCCGTAAGTTACTGAGTCTCTCCTAGCTTACTCATGGTGCTAGCCTGGAGAAGCAGGTAGGTCACCCCTTAGCAAAGCAGAGACCTAGGGGGCTATTCCCACAGTCAGGGTAGAAGCCTCCTTTGACACCCTCCTATAAATTGCCAGGGGCAGTACTAAACACACAGCACCTGACCAAAAAACAAATCTCAAAACACTTGTCTATCCTAGGATAGGAATTCAGTTCTTTGCATTAAATGTATTAATATTCATAATAATCATGAAATAACTTTAGATCAAAATTAGAAACAGGGTTTCCCATACTCTCCTCATTTGAGGACAACATAACATCCAAATGGAGTCTTTTAATTAAAACCAAATGTTTAATTGAAATGTTACATTAAAAACAAAAATATCCATAAGTCTGCCAACTGATGGTGGCTCAGTAGAACCCTTCCCATTGAAAGGCACAGAGACCTTCAAAAGATCCCCTAACCATCAGAACAAGGGCATGGCATTAAAATTTCAAAGTAATTCAGACAAAATGTATTTCCTGTAGGTAATAAGGAAAAAATTATTTGGTGGCAGGTGGCTTTAATAGAACACGCATGAACAGGCAAGCCAGCATGTTTGGTTGTACAAAAGCCAACTTTCCATGGTAGCTGGCAGGGGAGCCTCCAGAGATGTCAGTGAGGGGGAGCTTCTAGAAGTATGTGTTAGATGATGGAGTTGTGGTAGAGAATTGGCACCGAGAAAGGGGTTTTAGTTATTGTCTTCCTGCTTTGTGACATACATCTCACTACCAGAGAGCAGAGATGTCTCCAGTCTCAATTGCTTCTGTCCTACAAAATAATTCTGTTCTATTTCCACTAAATGGGCTCTAAATTACTAGCTTTTACACTTTGATTCCTTATTTTTCAAAGAAACTATCTTGTCTTTTTTATTTCATTGTTAGAAATTTTTTTAATTGAAGACTATCATTTCAGCTCATTTATGTTATTAATCACAGAGGGTTTGGAAGGATTTACTACATAGCTGAGGTAACAGCTGCTCCAAATATTAGCTGAAACTAGCAGTGTTGTATGCAACAGTCTGTGCCACTGCTGTTGTCTGAGCTGCAGCTTCCCTATGAAGATACGGCTTCATTGCCCAAAATAAGAGCCTTCTCCTCAGTAGCACAGGAGCTACCTCAAGCAACCTTCTTCTATTAACTCACTCTTCTTCCTCAATCTCCCTCTCTCACTTTTTATCTAATTTAAAAATTCATCCAGGACCATATATTGTCCATTCCTTTTAACTTCTTCCTCTACTAATATATTTATTTTAACTTTGTGGGTTAAGTCATCAACACTGTAATTCTAGTGAAGCCAGTGACTAGATCAGACACCTACTATAATAATTAATTCTGTGAAGTTACAAGAACATCCAATTTCACAAAGGCCTGGTTTCCTCCTCCCATCTGCCACAGTTGACAACAGATGTATTAAAATTGCAATATTAAGAGAACAAGCCAAGTATCTTGCTCTTTCACCGCACAGCAAACTCTTTATTTAATCTTAGGATGTTAACCGTTCAGATAAATATACACAGCTAAATATTTGCTTACAATCCCCTTAAGTAAATGTTAGCATGTGAGGCCTATATTCTGACATGGGACTCTAATGATATGGCTACATTTCATTTAAAAACCCACAGCTGCCCCTTGCCAACTAACCTGGACTCATGGGCTGTTGTGTATAAATTCCGGATCAGACTGGAGCCTTGACTCTAGGACTCTCTTCACTTGCAGGGTCCAAGAGCTTGGGCTTCAATCTAAGACCAAATTTCCTCAGTGCAATTAAAACAACCTATGAGCCCCAGCCTCACAAACTTGAGTCAGCTGCCACAGGCCAGCCATGGGGGTGTAACTGCAGTGTACTGTAAACATACCCTATGGCTACTGAAATATAAATAAAGGCTAATGAATTTCAACTTAAGATGAAAGCTCATGTCTCTGAATGAGATCCCAAGCGATTATGAGCCCAAAGTAATTTTGTGGTCATTTCCAGTTAAAGAGGAAATATTACAAATAATTAAGTGCTGGCAATGTACTTGGCAGTCTGTGTTATAAAATTGAAACAGTGCTCTTGTAAGAGTTCACAGTCTAAAAGTACATAAATTTCTACCTACTTGTCTCTGTAATATCCGAGCACCTCACTGTCCTTTGAGTGAGTTCCCCATGAAGAAAGGAAGAATTAATCATATTTCATAAAAGAGGGAATTTAGTAGATACAGGATGAATTACATGATAAGATCCCACAGGAAGTCTGTGACCGAGTTAGGAACCAAACCAGGGTCTCTAGAGTCTAGACCAGGGCCATAGCCACCTCATCCTTCCTAGCCTTTGGCATAATAATACACGAAATATCTTTATTGGCTTAGCAGACAGTGGAAAAGAGCACAAATATAGCTCAAGGGCAGGAAGCTTTGGTGTGATATTTCCGTTGAACACTTCCTCTGGAATTAGAGGGGGAAACAAGCATTTCTGTGATGGTTATGCCACTTAAGAATGTGAAAGTGCTTTCTGGCCACACCAAGGCGAGGCAAGGCAACTCCTTCCTCCACAAAACATGCCTGGTGTAAGAAAAATGATCTTTCTGTCCCTCCATAGAAGGACAAGTTCTGATACTTTTATTCAGGCTGATTAGCACTTTAATCCATGAGGAACCCCACTGGAACCAATGATTCAAACTCCTCACGTTGTTGTACCCCTCAACATGAGTAAGTGTATCAGCATCTGGTCCACAAATTAGTGCTTTAACAACAACCCACTGGAACCCCCTTGATTGTTTCTATGGAAATTTCAATTCAAGTATACATTTTTCTGTGCTTAAAATAATAATTAACAAATGAAGGAGGCGTTTTAGTACTCTAGATGACTCTATACTTGTAAAGGAGCCGTCTAAGTGTAATGCCGGTGTCTCTGAAAATTTTGCTATCCCAGCTGTAACCTAACAGCAGAAATTTTCTGCTCTACCTCTCTTATCTCTACCTGCTGCCTCCAGTCTTCTTTTCCTTGCATTTGTGCATGGTTATGTCCAAGATGGATGACAACCAGGACAGGCAAAACAGAAAAGTAAAATGCATACAGAAGTTTAATGCAAACCATGTAGGTTTTTATTGCTATTCAGGACAGAAGTGTGCAGATTTTGTGGCAGACATGTAAAGGGTGACTCTTAATTCATTGATCTTGGACAAAGATTACTTCTAGATCACATAAAGGGAACGAACATATTTTAAACCCCAATTCTAGTGCTAGGCTAACTTGCCAAGCCTGTAGAACAGTGGTTCACCACCACAGTGTTGGAACACAATATCGTGTCACTACACAGTGGCAAGTGTGTCACAGAGAACTAGGGAGATGGCTGGATCTGACCTGGAGAGAATGGGCTGGTGTGTCCTGTAGAGCCACAATATGCTGCCAAGTGTGTCACGACCTATGAAAGGTTAAGAACCATTGCTGTAGAAATTTTCCTCCACAAAACAAAGTAGCACTGGTTCTCAACCCTGGAGCTGCTTGCAGCCCAATCAGCACACAACCATAACTATGTGACATCCTCAGGGCCATAACGCCATGTGGTGTGGACGCAGCCCCCATAACCCGGAGTTGCATATGCAGCCCACAACAGTAAACAGGTTGAGAACCACTGCACTAAAGCAGTATTGTTTGGCATATAGGATGCATACATATATGATGACACTAGAATAGAACGTTTTCAAAGTGGGTTCCTAATGTTTACAGTGTTTTGTATATTATATAGCTGTAGCTGGTGCTTGGGGTTCTTTTATTTTTATTATATTTATTTTTAAATAGCCCAATTTTTTACTGTATATAATGAGAGAAATGGAAGAATGAGGGAAATGTTTTATGCCCCTTTAAGGTGGGGCTCTGCAACTGGACCATTGCAGGGCCTGTGAGCTGCATGCTATTGCTGCAATGGGTGATGCAACTGGGCAGGATGCAGTGGCAAGATGCATCTAAGAAACTTCAGAATTCAAAGGACAAATAAAGTTGCCCTTTAAAACAAAGCATGGCCAACATCAACTGAAATTAAAAGCAACAGGGCAATCTAAAAGGATTAGAAAAAAATACCATGCATTGTATTTGGAAAAAGGAGAAATTAAACAGCTCACAATTGCTTAAGTAAACAAAGTATTAAAGTAAAATTCAGTAGTCACTCAGACTGAACAAAACATTGAAGCAATCACTAATCAGCAGTTTAAATATCCTTCTTACCAAAATTAGTGTGTGGGAGCTGGGAGGACAGTTCACTCATACTAATCATGCAAATTATCCATCCCAAAAAGGATAAATGCAAAGATGTCTGGCTGATGAGATAGCAGTACCGTTGGCCATTATCTTTGAAAACTCGTGGCGAACAGGGGAGGTGCCAGAGGACTGGAAAAAAGCAAATATAGTACCTATCTTCAAGAAAGGCAAAAAGGACGATCCAGGGAATTACAGACCTGTCAGCCTCACCTCAATCCCTGGAAAAATCATGGAGCAGCTTCTCAAAGAATCCATCCTGAAACACTTGGAGGAACGTAGAGTAATCAGGAACAGTCAGCATGGATTTACCAAGGGTAAATCATGCCTGACCAACCTCATCGCCTTCTATGATGAGATGACTGGATTTGTGGATGCGGGAAGAGCCGTTGATGTGATATACCTTGACTTTAGCAAGGCTTTTGATACGGTTTCCCACAGCATTCTCATTGGCAAATTAAGGAAGTATGGGTTAGATGCATGGACTGTAAGGTGGATAGAAAACTGGCTAGAACAACGGTTTCAGCGCGTAGGAATCAATGGCTCCATGTCAAGTTGGCAGGCAGTAACGAGTGGTGTACCCCAGGGGTCGGTCCTGGGGCCAGTTCTGTTCAATGTTTTCATTAATGATCTGGATGATGGGATAGACTGCACACTTAGTAAGTTTGCAGATGATACTAAACTGGGGGGAACGGTAGACACCCTAGAGGGCAGAGCCAGGATTCAGGGAGACCTAGACAAATTGGAGCAGTGGGCCAAGAGGAATCTCATGAGGTTCAACAAGGATAAGTGTAAAATCCTGCACTTGGGACGAAAAAACCCCATGTACTGCTACAGGCTGGGGAGTGATCAGCTAAATAGCAGCACTGGAGAAAAGGACCTGGGAGTCATGGTGGATGGGAAGCTGGATATGAGTCAGCAGTGTGCTCTTGCTGCCAAAAAGGCCAATGGCATACTGGGCTGCATCAGAAGAAGTGTTACCAGCAGATCAAGGGATGTGATCATTCCCCTCTATTCTGCACTAGTGAGGCCACATCTGGAATACTGTGTCCAGTTTTGGGCTCCCCACTACAAAAAGGACATGGACAAATTAGAGAGAGTCCAGAGGAGGGCAACCAAAATGATCAAAGGGCTGGAGCACAAGCCCTATGAAGAAAGACTGAAGGAACTAGGCTTATTTAGCCTGCAGAAGAGAAGACTGAGGGGGGATTTGATAGCAACCTTCAACTACTTGAAGGGTTGCTCCAAGGAGGAGGGAGCTCGACTGTTCTCGGTAGTAACAGAGGGCAGAACGAGAAGCAATGGCTTCAAGTTACAGCTGGGGTGGTCCAGGCTGGATATTAGGAAAAACTTCCTTACTAGGCGAGTGGTGAAGCATTGGAATGAGCTGCCTAGGGAGGTGGTGGAATCTCCATCTCTGGAGGTGTTCAAGTCCCAGCTGGACAAAACCCTGAGTGGGATGATCTAATGGGAGTGGTCCTGCTTTTTTTGGCAGGGGGTTGGACTAGATGACCTAGTGGGGTCCCTTCCAACCCTATGATTCTATGTTACCAGAGACCCTATCAAAACTATGAAACAAGCAAGCTTGTTCTGCGGAACTAGACTAGCACAGCTACCCCTTTGGAATTTATCAAAACAGTGAAGGGGGAAACTCAAAGAAATGCTCTGACAAGCTGAGGCTCCCTTCTCTGTAGGAGACGTGGCTCCTGGGAATAAGGGAGTGGCAGGGGACTCCCTGGTCCCTACTGCAGCAGCAAGGGATTCCCCGCAGGCCCCCCCCAATCGGGACTGCAGTTGTGAGGGAACCCCTGCTGCTGGCTGGAAGATCAGTTCTCCAGGACTCTGCTGACCTGGGAGCCCTGGCAGCTATCTCCCCTGGTTTCCTTTTTCCTGTCTGGTGTGCCCCAGTGGCTTGCTTCTCCAAAGCTCCTGGGACAGGGGAGCCCTGGTGACTGGCTTCTTCTGGGAGCCACAGTGCTCCCTTGTCAATGGGAGCCAAGGGGGGCTCCCCAAGCTGGGGCTCCCTTCACCCAGGCACGGTTCCCCCGAGCCCTGGAACAATTCAACCTACCCCTAGGTTGAGTAAGTCGACCAAGGGCGTCCACACTAGTTTAGGTCAACTTCAGACCTTAAGTCAACCTAAAAATACTGGGAGTTATTAAATCAAATTCAGGATGCCTTTAAGCTGACTTAATGAAAACCTAGTGTGGACTGGGGCTAATTTAGGTTTACTTAAGAGTCGGTAAGTCAACCTAAATTGATAGTGTAGACACAGCCTTTGTGAGAAAGTAGACGCTTTCACATTCTAAACAACTGAGCTGTTGTGATCCTCACTTCTCATTTAAGATGTCTGTGGGAGACAGAACCACCTAAAACAAAAGAGTATAAAACGCCCCCGCTGTTTTGGATTTTTGTGGGTGCAAAGCTGCACAAGACAGTCTGTGTGAGTGAGACAGAGTCAACAACGAGAGAGAAAGAGAGAAGCGAAGAGAGAGCCAGTCAGGCACAGCCTAGAACCCTGGTAATGTGGCCTTGAGTTAAAGGTAAGGGAAAACGTTTTTGGGTACCATGTTGGCTGGAAAGACAGGTCTGGAATAATAAATGGAAGCACTGTCACCTGCTATTTGAGTCCTATTATGTTCAGAAAAATAGGACTGTATATTCCTGTAGATAAATCAGTCTGCAAAGAAGAAAATGTCAGAAGCCACATCACTTTCTGCTCACAACTGAAACACCTCCAGGGCTCTGAAGTTAAACTAGACACCCAGTTAAAAAGGGCTAACAGTAATTTTATATACCATGAATTACAGTCTCTAAAAGCGTAACAGGGTTGAGCTAATGCTGAATTTTTGCCTTCTGTCTATGGTTTCAAGACAAGCCAGACACACTTCCGTAAAATATTTAATATAATTCCATGTACCAAAATGTTTGAGAATGGGTGTTTAATGAATTCAGGGAATATAAAGTCTTAGTATGTAATGCAGTTTCAATAATTAAATAAAAATAAAAAGCATAAGATAAAAGCAATCGTGTAAGAACAAAACAGTTCATTTGTTCAGAAGATCACACATTATTCCTTTTATTTATGATTCAAGTGTAAAGAAAAATACTTGACCCAACTTTTATTGAAGGAACTCAGGTTTTCCTGGCACAGGAGGATAACCGGAAATGTGGAAATATTTTAATCTGATTATTTTTCCTGACCTTTTGAAAAAGATGCATAAATAAACCTATCAACAGCTACAGAGGACAGGCTCCAGTAATAGCACTTTTGTATCAAAGTGTTAGTAAGAAATTTAACAGAATGCACAGAAACACATTTGTAACACAAGAGAAGTGTACCTCTCTGTTTTTTGTTTGGATTTTACAGTTTAAGTACAGCAGACTAACCACTTCCCTGTGGTATAGTCAATAGAGCTGGCTTATCCATTTATTTACTTGGCAGTAAAACAAGGAACTTACAAGCCTGTATCTTGTAAGACATTGGCTTAAGCAGGTTAGTATAAGTGAGGTTTGCTTGTGACCCTGCATCGATAAAATGCATAGATAAAATGACCCAATAGTTATCCCAGATTTTGGGGAACTGGGAAAAGCTTGCTTAAGAGGACATTTGGTGCATAACAGTACTAGGCAACCAATTGACACAGCAGCTCCTTCATTGCTGTTACCAACCACGAACCTTCAGTGGTGGCCGGGGCTGAGTTGGGCCCCTGGAGTGAGATTGAGCTCCGTTAGCCCAACAGGGACAGAGGCGGGGCAGGGCCTAGGCCCCAGGGTTTCTTGTCCTGAAAAATCAAATTAAAAGGTTAAGCTGACTTACAGGGGCAAGAGTTATTAGGTCGACTTAAGCAAGTGTTCAGAATTGCATAAGTCAACTTAATAAATTCTAAATATAGCCCTGGCTTTGCTTAAGTTGACTAAAGCCCCTAGTGTAGCCATAGGGCTTCCCTGAGCCCTTCCCTTGCAGTCTTTTCCTGAGCCACTTATCCAAACCACCCTCCCAGTTCAAAACTGACCCAGGGCACTTGTCTAAGCCCTGTCTACCTTCCCAGTACAGAGCTGGTGTCACTAAACTATTTAGAATAGAATAGACTCATAGGGGTGGAAAGAACCTCATGAGATCATCAAGTCCAACCCCCTGGAGCTTGAACCCAGGACCTTCTGCATATTAAACAGAGGTGCTAGCTACTACACTATTTGCAGATGCCTACTGCTTAACCCTCTCTCACTGGGCTGGCATAATTGCTCACTCAAGCCCTCCCTGCACCCCCATCCCTGTAAGCCTGTGGTTGGTATTGTTGCTCACCTGAGCCCTGCCTGCTCCCCACCCAAGCACTGCCTCCCTGGCTGCCTGGGGCTGGCATCCCTGCTTGCCCTCACCATATTCCTGTACACCCCTTTTTTGACAAAAGTAGGCATTTAATCAGTTGGCAAGCATAAGTGTGACAAATGCCTATTTTTGCCCAAAAAGTTAGTGGCTATGTCCACACTTAGGCAGTTAAATCGATTTAATGAAATTGCTATAAAAATCATTAAATCAATTCAAGAAACTCAAATCAAACTAACATGTCCATGGACAGAACTTGCTAGTTCAATTTAGGAGAGGGGACCATGCCCCCACCCAATATACAGAAAAAGGACAGCACCTTGGGAAGAAGGGTAAAAGTGCTAAATTGAAATAACCATTAAATCGATATAATAATTAAGTCACTATATACAATTTATTTAAGCACACAAATAAAAAGAACCCAATAAGATAATAGAGAAAAAGTGCAAAAAGGTGAAAAGTAAACCCTCAGTGCCACCCCCTGGTGTGGAGGCACTACACACAGAGTCTCTGGACCTGAGGAACAGTCTCACAGTCTGTCCTCCACGTTGCAAGCCCTCTGCCCAGGCCTGGCTGCAACTAGATGATCCAAGGGGCCAGATGCAGACTCTGTCTGTGGCCACACATCCCCAAGCTCCAGGGGCAGGGCCTTTCTTCCCAGCATCAGCCCCCCTTCACGGCTCCCCAGCTGCTCACCACACCCAGCTCCAGATGGCTGCAACTCCGGCTCCCAGCCGCTGCTCGGGTTCAGTGTGACTCCTCTGGCCCTCCTGCTGTGGGGCTGCACAGATGAGCTCAGCACCTTGGGCTCCTTCTCTGGCCTCCTGCCCCAGCTTCAGGCACCTCTGGCTCTGTCACTGCCTCCAGCTCTGCTCTGCTCAGCTCCACCTGACTTTCTGCTGGTCCAGCTGCTGTGGGTCTGCTCTGCACAAATCAGCTCAGCCTGGCCTCCCTTCCTGGGTCCTCTGGCTCCCAGCTGCTAGCTGCTTAGTGCTTCCTCCTTAGCTGGGCCACACACACACACACTAGCTTGCCCAGGCACGTCCAGCCTGCAGTTTCAGCTCCGGGGTGGGGGAGCACTTTCAATCAATCAGGCCATCCTGGGACACTGGCCTCTCCCACTGGCCCTGGGGCTGTCTGTTTCACAGTCCTGCTTCCAGGCAGGAGTGGCCAATCAAAAGGCCCATTTACTCTCAGTAAGGGGCTATCAGTCCCCTTACACATAGCTTATAGAAACATTATTATACTGTAGTTGTATGTAGGCTGTGAATATGTGTATATTCTGTCACAGATGTCTAGATAAATCTGATGGCTTTTGTGCCTTATAAACACATAACAAGACGAGGTATTTGCATTTACTTCCCCTTAGCTATCTCCCAGGAAATCACTTAAGACTTTTGGTTCCTAAAGTCCATTCTTGTCTGGCAGGCATATTGTTCAATACAGTCCTTTGATCTGTTTAAGAGGGACTATTTTCCAGGCAGCAGGCAATACAAGTGGCTAGAATAATACCCCTTTTTTAAATTGACAACAAGTGACAGCTTTTTTTTTTTTTAATAAGGACAAGATATGAAGCTTGAGCATCTGCACCAAGGGCAAGCATCCCCACTTCCTCTTCAAGCAGCAGTTGTTCCACAATTACTCTTCAGAAAGGCAGCTCCAGTCTATGGGAGTAGAACACTTCTGCCATGACTAGGGTATGTGGGCACATGAAAAAAATCAATATTTACCTAGTTACCTCACTGTGGTAATGGAGACATAGAATAAGACTATTTCATGGTACCTTAGATCAGTGGTTCCCAACCAGTGTGCTGCAGCAACACCCAAAGTGTGCCACGAGCATCCTCAACAGCTGGGATTAAAGTTGCTTCCCTGCTCACCCCAGTCAAGTGGGGTGTGCAGGGCTGAGAAAAGGGAGGGGTTAAAGTAAGGGGGAAGGCACCCAAACACAGTTCAGCCCCCCAAAATAAAGGAAGGCACCCAAAGGTGGAGCTGCAGGTGTCCCCCCTAAAAATAGCAGGAGCAACCGGAACACAGAGTTCCAGTGGCTCCACCTGAAACCCCACTCCACCTTAACCCAGCCAGAAGATTGCTGCTGGAGGCTGGGAGTGTGTGACTCTACCCTGCAGGGAAGTGAGTGCTGTGCTATGCCATGCTCCCCTGCCCTACCTTCCCACTCTCCAGGTTCCCCTCTGCCCCCCCCCAAGCCACTCTTGTTCTCCCTTCCCCTCTCCTCTCTTGCCACCCTTGTGCTGTTCCCCACATGCCTGCCCTTGTCCTCTTTTGCCACCCCTGCCCTGCTCTGCTCTGCTCCACACACTCACACCTGCCACTGCACATGACTCCTGACCTCCCATGTTTTGCTGACCCTGCCCTGCTACCCCTACTTCCCTACATAGCAGCATGTCTGAAACACTGTGCCATGGTTCATGAATATTCATAAGTAATTTACATTAATTTGAATATTCATGCGTTTTTAATGGTGGTGTGCTTCGAAAAATTTGAAGGTATCAAGGTGTGCCACAGCAGAGAAAAGGTGGGGAACCACTGTCTTAGATACAGCTCAGTCACCAATGAAACGCCAGGCATATGAAAGATGGACTGAGGAGGCTCAGATTTGTCAACGGAGGTGGCAGACATAATTGCCACCCCCCCCCCCCCCCCCGAATGTAGCCCTCTAGACTATGGAGCTCACAGGGAGGAGTGTTAAGTATCAATCTCCCCTGATGGGTCTCATCTAAGGGCTATCCAGCTCAAGGGGAAGAGTGTTAAGGATCGATCTTCCCTGATGGGCCTCATTTTCCTGTGTGAGTTTCTACCTCCCTCGCCTTGTGTCATCAAGGGGGGGGGGTGAGTTTCTATCCCCCTGAACAGGTGCTCAGCACCCCTGTCACCATGAAGGAAGGATCATTGTCTGGGGTCCCAGTTACATCATTGGACTTGACCTGCACCTCATTCCCAATTGGCTATTCTATACTCTGGCCGTGCAGTACATTATTTAAGCCCCTGCTTCTGTTGGCTCGAGTGTTCTCCCACCCTTGAACACTAAAGGGCACATCATGAACCGGTCGGACTGATCCCCTGACCAAGACAGGGAGCTCCCGCCTGCGAGACTTTTGGGTGTACTTGAATTGCCAGCCGAACGATTATGTACTGGGATGCTGCAGCTGGTTGGCCTCCTCGCTTTGGGTTCCACTACGGTGCTAGGACAGGTATTATAAACTGATACAGTTATTCTACCTCTCTCGATTTGTTTCTTTTCCCTCTTTTTTTTCTTTTCTCTATAATACCATTTATGCATCGTTTATAAGCGTAGTCTTTTTTTTCCTTTAGGCATTGTTTATAAGTATAGCTTTTTCCCATTTATGCATTGTTTATAAGTGTAGTTTTTTCCATTTATGCATTGTTTATAAGTGTGATTTTTCATTTGTAACCTGTATAGTCCTTTTACTACATAGCTGTTTATTGTCCCACTTGTACCTTGCACAGTCTTTTTCACTGTGTAGCTGTTTACCCCTCCCACATAGGCATTTTTGTTGCTATTTCATTGTATGCCTTTATGGGACAACTATAAAATTTTTTCTACTGGAAATTGGTGTCCGTCTCCTTGGTGGGTGTCGCTGGTCCATCGCAGTTACATCGCAAACCTGGGGTTCAACAAGATTCTGTTGAGAAAAACCCAAACCAGCTTCCACTTTATTCAGACAATCAATTTTTGGGACAAAGATGGTGGAACAACATCTCCTTTCTAATAAACACAGTTTTGGCAGTCAATACAATTCACTGTGAAAACATTCAAATCGATGGTTTCACATTAACAGGTCAGAGTGGGGCCATGAAGATTAAGAATGATCAGTAAATGCTTACATTTAGGATTTCTTCCTACATTGTGCGCAAGACATTTTTCAACCATTGTAGCCTGATTCATTAATGGTTAGTGATTGTATTGGTTGCCAGTTGCTACTAATTACATGAGCTGGGGTAAAAACATTTGTCTCAGACTCAGACACAACAAAATTGAGGAGTTCAACACCCTATAGGGAATCCTGGGGTGTATGACGGCAAAGATATGCACACAATCCATAAAGACAAGGAAGCTCCAAATCACACAAACTAACACCCCTTGCATACAATCACCCCCATCCTTGACACTCTGGTGGTAAGAAACAAAGGACCAGCTTTTTCTCTTACATGCAATTGAGTCCAATGGTCCAGACCCCAATGCCTGAAGATTCGTGGTTGGTAACAACAATGAAGGAGCTGCCGCACCAATCAGTTCCTGAGATTTAATCTAAATCTGCTATCCTATAGTTCAAACCCATTGTCTTTTGTCCTAACTACCATGGCAAGAAAGAACAACTTTTCTCCAACTTTTTATGGCAGCCTTTCAAGTTCTGAGGATATAATTTGTTCAGAGACAGGCTAGACTTCCTACCTTTGCCTTAAAGGAATGTTCTGCAAACATTATTAAATTTCTTAAAATAAGTTTTAGGATTAGAAATAGGTAGACTCAACGGGATATATAAAATTCTGTGAAGGACATTCAGTTCTAGAGTATTAAATTTACCCCTCAAACTGAGAGTTAACTAATGCCATCTCCCCAAATCATTAAGCACTCAGGCAGTAACTGGCTTCTCATTTATTTTGTGGATATCTTTAATATCTTTGAGAACAAATATTCCTGAATACTTCATATAATAGGATTGTCATTGACTGTCCCGCTCTGAGAAAAGGCCTTTGTGGGTGTGACAGGATTTACCAACCCCCTACTGCAAAAAGAAAATTAATGAATTACTTGGGACCCAAGCAGTCAAACCTCCTCACCCTTGTTAGGCATACTCACGGTGGAGGGGCCATTCAGAAGGGAACAGCTCCACTCAGTCAAGGCTGACTGAGTAGAAGAACAGTCAGTGCAGCAGCTTGGATGGCAATGGTTGAAGGTTCTGGAACTAAATCAAAGTGAAGAGGAGAAAGCGGGCAGGCCCGTCTCATATCTCTGTAATGGAAAATGAGGTAGAAATAATACCATTGGTAACTAGGCTGGAAGTGACAATACAATATAAAAGTTTAAGCCAACCAATAAATTGTTTACTAAATCTCAGTTCTGCTAATACATGAAAAATATAGCCCCAGGCTATGTGGTCAAAGGCCTTCTTAGGAGTCAAAAAAAAGAGAGCTACAGACTCTTTAAAATCTCTCAAAGCAGTAATAATGTCAGTCATGGCACATATTATCTGAGCCATGTCTATTATAAAGGAAGCTTATCTAATTTATGTGTACGACATGACAGAGAACTTTGTCCAGTTGCATAGCAAGAGCTTTAGCTAAAATCTTAGCATCACAGTTGATTAAATAAAATGGCCTGTAATGACTAAAGAGTCCAAGATCTTTCCCAGGTCTAGAAATAACTGAAATTACAGCTTCTTTCTGAGTTGGTGGAGGGTTCAATAATCTTGGCCTCACTGAACATATTCAATAATTTAGGTGTTAAAGTTTTGGAAAAACTTTTTTAAAGTTCAATTGGGAACCAGTCTGCTCCAGGATTCTTTGCAACCTTCATTTCTTTCATCTCCTTCCGTAAATCCTTGTTAACCTGGCTGATTACATCACAATACATAAAATATTTGTTTATCCACATTTTCACACATCTTTTTCTATACCACTTTTGCTATTTGTTTGCACTAAAGTCATAACAACCTGCTCTAATTTGGAAACAGGAGGATCCAGGGACCAAATAACTCAGTATGCATTTTTCCCACACCATAAATGTAAAAGGTGGTGCCAAAAACTTGCTAGTGAATGAGAGACTAATTTACCAGAGTTGATAGCTATGGATAATTGGTTCTATTTCTCACAAAATCACTGTTCTCTGACCTGGTGGCCAATGACTTTTTTATGAGTTGTTATACTGACCCCATCTTCTAGGGCAATGGTTCTCAAGTACTGTGTTGGGACATATTACTGTGTTGCCACAAAGCAATAAATGTGTCCTAGAGAGACAGGGAAATGGCTGGATTTTGCCTGGATGGGGTGGGGGAGATTGGCTGATGTGTCCTGTTGGGTCACAATACACTGCTAAATGTGTCCTGACCTGTGAAAGGTTCAGAACCCACTGTTCTAGGGGTTTATTTCTTTCAGGGGAATTGCAATCTTGATTTCTTGCTGTCTTAGATAGAGTATGAGCATTACAATTGTTAGTATGCTCAAAGCCCACTTTTGTATTTCTTCTGGATCTTCTTCCAGGTCCACCAGTCTGTAATATTTTGTTTTCTAACTCCAGCTACTTTTCTTGCATGTGTATTTTAAAAATTATTTGATGTTATTAATTATTGTATATTCTCTGCCAGGTCACCATCAGTCCCATACTCGGCCCACTGTCTTTACCCCTCTAGTTACCAATCCCTCACTTTGCACATATGTTACTGCTCCTCACACTGACAAAACAAGATTTTTCTTCCACAGATGCTAATTTAGCACACTAAAAACTACTAGCCTAGAGAATGCAGTGAGGGAACTCAATGAACGTACGCAGCTATAATCGCATACCCATTGCATGGATAGTTTTGAGCTAAAATCTTTGAACCTATGATTATAACACTTCATAACACAGAGAGATGCTTTGTAACTGAAGAGCTTGGCAGTGAGTTTTGCTTTTAAACATTGCTTGATCTCTTGAAGTGTACCAACTGCATTGGGGCTATGCTCTGTAATCTTTACTTGAACTGAATAGTACTTTATTTGCACATGTAGATGACTTCAACAGAACTATTTAAGGATTAGTGTGCATATAAGGGTTGTAGGACAAATAAAATATTTAATTATAAAGAACTATGCTTAATAATGTAAAGATTATTCTAAATAATCAAATTTATTCAGATGCTGAAGTGCCTTTTAAATCAAGTTTTAACTATGCCTCTTTGAATCATAATAAACTAAATGTAGAATTGAAGCAAATAATTTACCTAGAGTACTTTGTGGACTCTTGTTTGAGTCTAATTACTCTGTGCAAAACCTAAAACAGTCTGTGCCACTTGTGAATGTGGAATGTGTCATTGCTCATTAGGATGAAACCCAGATATACCCTGTGGTTAATGCTGTGCTTTTTAAGTGGATTTTGCCCTCTCTTGGGTTTTGTTTTTCCCTCTCCCCAGAAAAAAAAATGTTAACAAACATTGTATGCTTCATAGTGGCTAGCGCCTCTGCTTAATATACAGAAAGTCCTGGGTTCAAGCCCTAGGGGGTTGGACTTGATGATCGCATGAGGTCCCCTCCAACCCTATGATTCTATTCTATATGTCTTTTTCATGAGACCAGCAGCAGCATCTTACGTTGTTATGGTGCCTTTCATCCCTAAGGAGACACTTGCCCTCTGTCAAAAGCCCACTGCAAGTAGGGTTACCAACTAACAAAGCATGGAGAGGAGGACAGAGAAGTACAAAATGGAGGACATTGGAAGACACATAGAGAAAATGTAGTATTTATGTAACATTTTTAGTAGCATTAATGTAATATTATTTTGTTTTTAGAGTGCCCCAGAACACTTCCTCCTAAAAATATGATGTTCCTGGGCATTCCAGCATACTTGTAACCCCTGTAAGTAAAAAGCCAGACAAAATCATGTATTTTGAAAATGCCTGCCTGATAGAGCACCTGAAGGTAAAAAGGACATGTCCTCCTGTTGCCTGACATCTGGTAACCCTAACTGCAAGTAGCTTTTTGCAAGAAATCTCTGTGCAAGATGATGGGGAAGTAAACCTTAAACCCTCTCTCCCCATATGCCATGAACAATCATATAATTTTTGCGTGGAACATATTCTCCAGCAGTTGCACATGCTCAGAGCCTCAGTCCACGCCAAAGGATGCTGCGCGCTGCTGCAGCAACATCTGCTCTGAAGCAATACTTCACTCTGTGCGTATGTTTGCGGGCGGGGACCACACTTCCCTCGCACATGCCTCATCCTGCTTCCGAAATTCCACACCCATGTGGTGCCGCAGCACTTTGATGCTGCTCCCACGTGCCTCATTAGAAGTGAGTAATTACACGAGGCCCTGTAACGAGCTGTGCAAATAACAAGGGAAGCGTTAAGCGTCCTTTGCACTTTCCTGCAGCCGGGGACACGCTCTTTGTTCTGAGTCGTGGGGGGTGGGGGAGGGGAGCAGAGCGGGAGAATCGCGAGACAGAAAAGGACGGGATTCCTTCGTCCGGCGGCTCTGACAGAACACGCGCCATGTGCCTTTGCCCCAAACCAAGATGGCGCACGTCTCGGTCTTTTGGAGCCGCGTGCCCCGAAGCAACATGGCGGCCAAGCGCCTCACCCATAGCAAATGCGCATGTTTTCTCCTCGCGACCTCAGCGGCAGGCGGAACTCGCTCGTGGCGCGTGCGCAGTGGCGATCTCTTCGGCGCTGTGCCGCCGGAGGCGCTTGAGGAGCATGTGCGGCGACGCACGTTCAACGTCATCAGTGAGCGCCGCAGCCCGTCTCCGTTTCCGTCCTGCGTGCTGGGCATGCGCAGTAGGGAGCGGTATGTGTGTGGGCTGGATGGGTTTGAAATGGCTCCAGTGAGGCCTCGCCTGGCCCGGCTCAGGTAGGGGCGCCGCCCGCAGGGGTCGGGCGAGAGGGCGGCTGGCTGAGATGGCAGCGCGGGGGCTGGGCCGGGGCTGCAGGCCGCTCCTGGGGCAGGCCCAGGGAGGCGAGACGGGCTCCTCGGGGTAGGCCCCGTTCCCGCGTCCAGGCCCGGCATTGTTGGCGGGGCGGAGTCACTTGTTTTGTCCGCCCGGGCCGTGACCGAGCGGATTCCCTCTCTCTGGCCTCGCCCGGGGCGGTCGTGTCGCTCCCTCATGCCCCAGCTTCCCCCGCCGAGACCCCCCCCCCGCCTCCGCCGCCTCGCGAGGGCGCGCAGGGAGCCGCTCCGCTGCCTGCCTCTGTCCGGGCTTGTCGGGTGCTCGGCGGGCTCCAGCGCTGCGGCTTCTGGGGGTTGCGAGGAGCGATCCCGCTCCCCTCCGGCCTTTGGTGATAGCTGCACTCTGGGGAGTGGCCCTCAGGGCGGGGACTGCCTTTTGTATTATTACACAGCCCCCCCTCCCTCGCATTTAGTTTCATCCCGTTCTGGAAGTTCCCCCATTTTCAAAGCGTCTGACGAAGTGGGACCTTCTTTCACGGACCTCATGCTATCAATAAATCTGTCTTTAATAAGTCTTTAAGTGCCACAGGACTCCTTGCTTTTTTTGTGTGAGTTTCTGCAGTGACCAACTGAGCAGCACTGTGCTTTGTGCCTGCAGCGCCGTGGTACTACTGTAGCACAAATAGCAATGACCAGTCGTGTTTGTGTGACACTTAAAGACTAACATGTATTTTTCGCATGAGCCTTCGTGCGAGAAGATCCCACTTCATCAGATCTGACAAAGTGGGATTTTCTCCCACGAAAGCTTATGCGAAAAATACAGCTGTTAGTCTTTAAGTGCCACACAACTCCTTGGTTTTTTTGCTGGACTAGACTAACGCAGCTGTCCCTTTGGAAATTGATAGTCATGTTTGGTAGGCAAAGTTGGGTATGTGTGTCTGTGAGTCATTCCATTGAGGTCACCTGGACAGCGTCTGTACTTATTCAAATGCATAAAATAGTGAATCTTTAGTCATCTTGCAAATGACTGTTTGGATTAACAAATAGTCTGAATTGAAAGTGCGCGGGTACAGGTGGGGAATAGCAGATAGCTCTTGTGACTAGCTGAGCAGGGCCGTAAGCTTTCTGTGTGCTGGCTGGATTTACCACTTTAATTACTTAGGGTGTCTGGAGTGCACGTGCACAAAGTGTGTTGCTAATTCTTGTTAAAATAGCAGTGGAGGTACAGCAACTCAAGTTAGAGTTCAAACTGGCTTTACATTGGTCTCCTAACTTTAGTTAAAACCACAGTTGTGTTTTCACTGCTAGTTTATTTTTTTCCATTAAAAAGTAAAGCAAAAAGTGAGTTATGCCTAAAGTTTGTGTATTACTCGTTCCTGCTAATCATTTTTGGAGAGTGAATGATGTTGAACATGAAAAAATAACTTTTGCTTATTTAAAGATAGTATTTTATTCCTCTGTGAAGTCTCCCCAGACCTCATTGAAAAATCTTACTTAATTCAGTTTTGAGCTTTCTCCTTTATATTTAAGTAGTTTTAGTTTTGCTATGAAGATGAAAGTCCCGTCCCCCCCAGTGTCTTAATGAGACAAAGAGCTCCTGGAATAATTTGTTAGGTTGCTCATAGATTTAACTGAGCTCAAAAGGCTTGCCTTTTGAACGCTAATCTTACGTGTATAAAAAGAAACAAGGAGTATTGTTGCATTTAAAGATTAAAAAAAATTATTTATTGCATGAGCTTTCATGGGGGAAAATCACATTTTGTCAAATGTGGGATTTTTTTCCCATGAAAGCTCATGAAATAAGTAAATGTGTTAAAGTACCACAGGATTCCTTGTTTGTTTTTGCTGAACTAGGCTAACACTGTTACCCCTTTGGAACTTGTGTTCAAAAAGGAATCTTTCAAGTGCATTTTTTTTCTTTGACCTAGGAATGAAATAGAAAAAGATGTGTGGAACATGTTTTTAAAATATTATTAATAGTAGCTGAAATATTAATAACAGCATCTTCTTATTTATTTTAATAGATCACAGTTATAGAAAATAAGACACTCAGAGGATTTTGCCTTCCATAATGGCTCAATTTGGAGGACAGAAGAACCCACCATGGGCTACTCAGTTTACAGCAACTGCAGTATCTCAACCAGGTTAGCATATGTATTTTTGAATCCCAACATCTAGTTGAACTGTGGAGTCTATAGTAGTATAGGGCTAAGAATGACATAGTACTAAGTGACTTGTTCAGTAAATATTCTGTTAACATTGTAAAAGATGACTGTTTTATATGTGAATGAAATAATATGGGTTAGAAAAGAGTGGTAGGATTTCCAAGCAAAAAATGGTTCACCTTAAGGAAATGTCAACCATATTATATCCACTAAACATGAGTTTTCTTTTTGCTTGTTGAATGAACTTGTGTATTATAGTAAGGACTACTTTGAGAGTTGCCTGTATAGATTCCTGTTTGTGAGATGTGCTTGCATTCTCTTTGGAAACTGGAACCCTCTATCAAAGCTCCCTGCATCACAGGTACTTGTCTTGATATTCAAAAGAGGTTTTTTTATTATTATTGTGGTAGCTGGTATGTTACTGCAATTTAAAAACACCAGATTGCAAGCTAACTTGTTTGAAGCCATGTCAAGTGGCTGTATTTTAGCATAGGCTTTTTGCTTCCAAGCAGCAACAAGAATCTGAAGGTTTCTGTGTGGTAGTCAAAGATGGCAAGTGTTTGATACTTGTGTTACTATGAGCTTGCTAGGACTTAATAGAGGAGAAAGGGGATCTCCAAAATTAAACATGCTGATTTGTTTCTGTATTAAAATTTCAAAGTCAAACACTCAGAAGTATAAAAAATGCCAGAATTAAGGTTACTGTGCAATCTTAATTTGCCCTTGCATGTAAATGTTATGTTACAGGCTTTAATTATACATCACATAGTGTTTTTCCCCAATAGGATCCTTGCCTCATTCAATGTGTTGGATGGACTATGCAGGAGTTAGGAAATATTTTTATTTTCCCATTGTTCGATGTGTGGCTTTAGGTCTTAGTTACTGCACATTAGTCAAATTCTGTTCTGAAGATGGAATTTTTAATTTCCACATGGGCTTTTCTTTGGCATCCATCGTTATAATATCAGACAGCTTCATAAACACACATTAATTTATCTCCCAACTCCTCTGTGAAATGAGAGAGTATTTTCATCCCCATTTTGCAGATGTGGAGCAAAGGCCCAGAGTAAGATCAAAAGTCTGCACTAATTTTGTTTTCAATTTAAGATGCTTAGGACTTAATTTTGTAGGTTACCTAGCATATAGGTGACTTTATGTATTCAAGCACAACTCTCATTGACTTTCAGCTGCAGCAGTGAGTGCTGAACACTTTTTCAAAAATGGGGTTCCAGAGTATCAAGCTTGGCATCCAGAAGAAAATAAAAAACACAATTAATAATTACCTTTGAAAAGTTTGGTGTAAAAAACTTTGACAGAGGCGGGGATAGAATCCAGTCATCCAGGACAATGTTTAACTGCCTTAACCATAAGATCTTCTTTCTTTTTCTGTGGACACTTGTCTTTTGTTATTCATCTTCTGATGTCTGAAACAAAATGAGGCAAGAATCTTGCAGATAAGACTCTTTCATTAAACAATCCTCATTCATCCTCAGAGCAAGTCCTGTGCCCTGGATAAGGCAGGGCCCTATGGAAAAATATAAAATGTGATCATGTAAGTGAAGGCTCTAACCGCACATATATTTGCTAGGGGGCTATCTTAAGGTTACAACAGACCACCTTAACTGGGACGTTTCCTAACTTTCAAGTGTTCAACTTTACAATCTTAAAGTTGTTAGTTATGATTTTGTGTGCAAGTTTCTGGGTTTTTAAAAAAGCAAACTGAAAAAACTAATTCCATCACATGGCAGTATACTGTCAACGCCATGGGTCATCACTGCTGGAATCTTTAATTCCATCAAGTAGACCAATGGCATTTGAGCTAATGGAGTAACTGACAGAAGATACTGCAACATTGTTTCTATGTAGAGCAACGTTCAAAGGATGGTACACTTTGCCGGTGGGTTTAATGGTTATTTGCTAACAGTGGAGGAATGCTGCAGATCAGTAATCTCTGGTTCCATCCCAGAGAGTGTTTTCTAGTGCATTGGTTTTCAAACTACGGGTTGGGACCCAGTAGTGGATTGCAAGCTCTGTGGTAAAGAGTCACAGAGTCCTCTGCTGCTGCCACCAAAAAACTGGAATGCATTGCTGGCAGATGTAGTTGTTGGGTCGTGGGCATAAATGACTTTTTTCAACTGGGTCCCAAGGAAAAAAGGTTGAAAACCACTGTTCTAGTAGGCCCAGACCTTTCTGCTCATTCCTCACTCTTGCAGCCTGACCCCCTTTTCCCTGTACCCTCAAACCTGTCCTGGACCATTCCTTCCCATGCCAGGCTCTGTGTTGCAGTCCTGTTCTCTTTGCCTACACAGCCCCAGTCATCTCTTCTCAGGCTTCTCATCTGCATCCTGGTTACTTTTCCTAGCCAATTCTAATGCCCCCTCCCTTCTCATTGTCCAAGCTCTCTCCTCCACTCAGATTCCCCCAGCCCTCCTCCCTGACTTTTTGTCTTTGTCTCATTGTTCAGTCAGTGCCCTTCTCTCCGCCAGCACCTCATGCAGTCTGTTTCTTCCCTCTTGCAAAGCCAACCAGCTCCATTTCCTTCTGTCCATTTCCCTCAAAACAGCTCCTAGTCTCCTTGCCCTGCCAATCTCATTTTCCGTTTCTTCCCTTCCAATTTAGTCAGTTTCCTTCTGCGCTCTTTCCCTCAGTTTCACCAGACTTCATGTCTTCTCTGTTCTTTCCTTTGGTCTCTTTTGTCGCTGTTGCATTCAGATCAGACCACTTCTTCCTCCATGCTCTGACTGCTAAGAGGGAGAGCCATTGGAAGCACAGGCGAAAGATTGTCTACCTATTAGTTTTGGTGCCCTAGCTTAGAACCTCTAGTACAGGGAAGTACTAAGCATCTATGGCCCTGGCCCTGGCACACATTCTGTTGCTCTGTTGGGTTCGTGTGTGCACAAAGGTGTGAACTGAGATACAATGCTCAATCACTGGAGCTGGTGCATGAACATTTTGGTCAATACTAGGAGTGAACAGAGACTTGAAAATGTTTAGTGAGGATGGAATTTCCAGTGTTTTTTTAGCTGTTAAATGTTCTCAAGCCTCTACTGAGCATTATTTAAAGATTTATAACCTAGCTGAGTTGGAGTGGATTTTCCTACGGACGGCAAAAGACATACTGCAAACTCCAAAGCCTTCATCTCAAATTTCAAGTTATAAGCAACATTTCTGCAACATCCTTCTCTGTGAAGACTGCAGCTTGCAACACAGTAAAGAGGTTTCTTAGATCCTTGGTGTCATGGCTTCCTGCATCTATTGGTAGCAAGATTTGAAATAAAGCCTTTCTGCATTGGCTAAGGATAGATATTATGGTGATAAGCACTACAGAAATCATAAGTGAGAGCATAGGTGCCAGCATATTTGCAGATCCTGGTAATGGAGGTGGACACTTCCCATCAACACTTGCCAAGGTTTCCTCATTTTCCATCAACGGTGACAGTGACCAACTTCAGATCTGACTGGAGTTCTTCATAGGGCATCTTCAGAATCAAGATCTGTGGATACCGAGCGAAGCCAGATTTTTGAATTAGGAAAAATCTGATTTTGGTTTGAAAGCTCTTCTTTTTCTGGTCAAAGGAAAGTCTCTGCAAATATTAATGAGTATGTGCTCTATTAAATGGCAGTGGGAAAATGGATCTTTGGATCATAGACAATTCAGCTTTGTCAGAGATGCACTCAACCTCATTGTACACCTTGAGGTTTTTATACAAGCTTGGAGTGTCTTTTTGGAAACATTTTGGAGGACAGTATTAAAATGCAATTAATGTTAGTTAATTAGAGAGTCAGTCTGAAATCAACCAGATGAAATTCAATGAATACAAGTGTGAAGCATTTCACTTAGAAAGGAAGAGTAAACCACAGCTACAAAGTGGGGAATAACTGCTGAAAAGGATCTGGCATGGATAGAGGATCACAAATTGAATTGAGTCAACAATGTAATGCAGTTATGGAAAAGGCTAGTATCATTCTGGGATGTATTAATGGAGTGTTTTATGTAGGATACATAAAGTAATTGTGTCACTCTACTAGACACTCAGGAAGCCTCCTTTGAAGTACTGTGTCCAGTTCTAGGCTCCAGATTTTGAGGAAAATGGAGACTCATTGGAGAGAGTCTAGAGGAGAGAAACAAAAATAAGATGTTTGAAAAACCATCTGTGAGGAAAAATTGTTGTGTTTTTTGTTTTGTTTTGTTTTTTTAAAGTAGACATGCTTAATCTTGAGAAAAGAAGATGCAAGTGTGTGACCTGATAAATCTTCACATATACTAAAGGCTGATATAAAGAGGACAGCAATCAGTTGTTCTATGTTTGCTGGCAGTAGGACAAGACGTAGTGGGCTTAATCTGCAGCAAGGAAGATTTGTTAGAGATAAGGAAAATCTTACTGACTGTAAGGGTAGTTAAGCATTGAAAGAAGCTGCCAAGGAAGGTTGTGGAATTCCTATACTTTGAGGTTTTAATAACCAGCTGGCCAAACATCTGGCAGCACTGGTTTAAGTTTACTAGTTTCTTCCTCCATGCAGGATGCTGGACTTGAATGACGTCTCAGGGTCCCTTGGCAGCTCTACATTTCCATGATTTTATGAACTTCTGGGGACCAGTATTAGCATAGTGGACAGCCACATTCCAAAGTACACAAAACTCTGCATAACTGATCTCTCAAGTCTTCTGTGTTACATCGTATATTTCAAGAGAGGAGAATTCTTCAATTTTGAGCCAGGGGAGGCAGTGGGTCTGTTTCTTTGGAAGGTGTTTTTTGCTTGTGTTCTAAAGTCAGGAGCACCATTATGCCTCTCCTGCAGTTTCTCTCATTCCACATTTAATCTAGAAATCTTAAAAGAGCAGAATTTGAGTAACTTTCTTAACTTGCCAATTCAGGGGCTCAGGTTTAGTCAAGCTCGTCTTCCTCCTTAGTGGAAGAGTAAGTGCAGGGAGCAGCAAAAGGCTAATCTGCTTTGCTTCAGTTTAAGTCACTGTCATTCTCTGGGGGGACTTTGGAACGGAGCATTGATTTTTAAATCATTGTTGCCCACTGATGCTGCTTCATGTATTTCTTAGACAGTGGTACAAATCTGACGACTAAAACATGTTAATTTATGACTCAAAACAGCGTTTTTCGTGTAGGAGGGCATGCTTGGTGTAACTTTTTAGATAACTTGATTTTGATTAATTCAGGAAATAGCACATAATACTTATCTGTGTCAAGCTGCGGATGCAGCAGCAGTACATAGGAATCCTAAGAACTAAATCACACACACAAGTACAGTAGCACTTACATTTTATTAAACTAAGTCGTAAGTATTTCACATTTGCTGACTGACTTAAACTCCTTTTCTTCTTTAATTTTCAAATTTTATTAACTCTTACAGACAGGTCATCACAACACTAAACGTATGCTGTCCTTAAAACTTCTACAACTAACTCTCATCTTCCTCACTCCCACTGTCTTTTTTTATTCATAGAATGAAACAAATGATTTCAAGCTTTTTCAGCCTGTAGTTGATTTCTTAGCTTCGAGTGAATAATACCAAATGAAGAAAATATTCTCTCTGTGCCTGCAGAGCAAGCTACTTGTGTGAATTGTTGGTTTAGCACCTGAAGGAGCCTGTTCCAAAGTGCCTGGCTAACAATTTTCCACAGTTCAAGTGAGCTGCTTAGTTCGAAACCTCATGAGCAAACATGTACTGTTTAAATTGTTCTGTCCTGGCCCTGAAATTTATTATGACTCTCATAACGGAGGTGTGGTTTTGAGATGCCTGTGCCGTGTCTTCAGAAGTTAGGCATCTACCAGTATATCTGGGGTCAAGAAGGTTCACAAGGAAATGAACTGGAGTTAGTGCTTGATCAATTTGCTGCTTTATTGCCTGTGGTATAACTTTCTGGTGAGATGTGTGTTTCTTTAGTGTCTCTTGAAGCGCTTTCCAAATTTCAAGAGCATCAACAATGCAGCAACAATTTCTCTGACGTTTGTTTACAGCTATGGATATAGGCTTCGGTATACCAAGCATATCATCTATATTCCTCTTTAGTTCAGCATTAGATACTTGGGATGAGATACTTCCCGAGGCAGCCTTTGGCTACAGGGGACCCCAGGCGAAGGCCCATTGAGGAGCCCCGTATAGGACCATAATGGGAGCCACGTCCATGGCCCTGACTTTCCACCACCACAGCCCCACTCCTTGTCCTAGCTCCTCACCTGCTGGCCCCAACCTTCCCCTGCCGCTAATCCTAACTCCCTGCTGCCAGCCCCAGCTTCTCCTCCTGCTGCCAACTAAGGCAAAGCAGGTGATGGGGCTCTTTATTGGTCGGGGCTCTAGGCATGCACCTGCCTTGCCTACCCGAAAAGCCACTTCTGGATACTTCCATCTATTTTATCATGGTTTTCTTCGCAAAGTTCTATGAGAATAGCCCATTTCTCAATAAATTGTTCAAAACAATCAGCTACAGAATTCATTTGAACATTTTGAGGGAGAATTAGTATGGATCCTCCTCTTCTCAGTGAAGATGAATTGAAATGGTAGTTATGGAACTATTTTGCAACTTCAGCAACATTTTATTTTGTTTCTGGTGAACATGTATTAAGTCTTTTGCTAAAAGATACAATAAATGGGCACTACAGTGATATGTTTTTAAGGGGCATCCTTCTATTTCTTCTTCTAAGCATCTTCTCATCTTTACCATGTTAGCAGCATTGTCTGTGTCAAAACTGTGAACATGACAGCTGAATTTTTGGCCACAGTTTATTGTAGCTTTCACTGCCACTACTTTTTAAATATTCTGTTGTGTGGACATTTCCTAGCGTATCTATCATTTCTGAAAGATACGCGACCCCATCTTCTTTTGTCACACAGGCACATATTACTGGATCATTGTGTATGTTGCTCCACCCATCAAGGCTTAAACTTGCAAATTTCCCCTCAGTATTTCTTGCACACTGTTCCAGTTCCTTCCGATGCACACACTGTGTCTAGCAGCCTTCCATCACTGTCTGCTCTTCCAGGTGGAGTGTAGCCTGGTCAGAAGGGCTCAGCCCTGTCAATGAAGTGTTTATTGCTAACAGCGTGAAAAGAAAAATTCATGTGACAAATGAACTGAGCAGTCTTTTCATCTATGATGTCTTGTTGGTATTTGCTGGTCCTTACTGCAAACCTGTCCATGGTGATGATTTTACTGGTTGATTGAAATCTTTTGTTTGCTACTGATACTCTGTTGTCTGAAATATGTTTAGTTGCAGCATTGCTGCTAAAAGTACCAATGGATGACTCTGAGGGTGTTGCAGATACAGTCGCAGTCTCTTATGCTTCACTAGGATTCTGAAACAGAATTCAAAAATGATTTTGAATAGTTGTTCTTTTCACTCTGTTATTCAGTGAATTGTTTAAGTTTTTACCAGCAAAGATGCAGATCCAATTACAAATTACCAAAAAACCTAAGACTGGGTACATGTAGAGTGCACTTAATTTTGCAGTAAGGCTCATTGAACTCAGTGGCACATCGTTTTTTTTTTTTTTTTGAGAAAACAAGTATAGGATGGGATTCTGTGGGAAAGCTGAGTTATGCCCTATCTTCCTTCAGCATAGATTTATAGCATCAATCTTAAGGTCTGTGGCCATGAAGTTCCAGTCTAAGGGGCATGTATTATGTAATGTAAAGAAAATGGCACCCAGTGATAACTGTCAACTCTGAATTTCTCTTAATGCAGCTTGCTGTACTGCATATTTGGGTGATGGATTCCAAACCTAGCCTTGGTCTGCACTGACAGAGAAGGTTGATGTCATGTTGCCTGTGCTGATCTTTTGAAGCCTGTGTTTCCACTGGCAGAGCAATAAATTTGACCTAACACCTCCCCTGCAAGAAGCATAGGGCTGAGGTTGAATTCTGCAAGTCGAAATTTGGCCCCTGTAGTCAGAGAGCAGGGAAACTGACCTCACGCACCTTCCAGATCTATCCCTTCCAGATTTATCTCTGTACTTTTCTTGCTTCTCTTGATTTTCCACTGTGCTGCACTGTGGCAGGTAAGCAGCACATAGTTCCTCCCTTGCCTGCAGTTCTGAATAGTTTTTAATTCATCCCTGTCTCTGTGAGGGGCACTGTGCCTCTTTATGCCAGTGTTAGAAAAAGAAAGCACAGAAAGCTTTTCATTACTTTTTTTGGAAAGAAAAGGGAAGGGGGAGTGAATGAGAGAATGACCACCTTCCCACAAACCCATGCACCTGTTTGCACTGTGGGATGGCTGCCCACAATGCAATGTGTTCCAGGAAGAAGTAAGGATGAGCAGTGGGGTCACAAGAGCAAGGGCGGTGTGATCGTGGTCCTGCATCTTCTGTAATTTGTCAGTTTGGATTGAATTACAGTGCCACCCCCAGTGTAGAAAAGCTGTAAATTAACTAATTAAATAAGCCAGAAGGTCTTGCTAAGCTGAATATTTTTTTTTTCTTCTAGCAACATAGCAAACAGCTTGGGAAATTAGTTGTTAAATCGTTCTTATGCTAAGAGGCGTAGAGAGAGACTTTTGAAGAATAATGCCTTGCAAAGTGAAGTATTTACGTTATTAACCAGTTGATCCACGTTGCTCTTTGGACGTATCCATATCTTCACCTGGATCATTTTCTTCTAATAAGCGGTTTTCATTATGATGTTCCATTTTTGCAACTTGACCCTGCATCTCCTTCTTGCACTGCTTATACTTGACATGTTTTTCCTTTTTTACACAGGGAAGGAATTTCTTCAAATTATTCTCACATGGGCTCTCTTATGCCTGGAAGCTATGCCAGTTTTTCTGTGGCAAAAGTATAGAATATAGGAAACTGTGTACTGAATGTCTTCCCTTTTTCTTTACAGGCTATTCCACTGTTCCTTTCTATTCTGCTTCTGTCCTTTCCTATATATTTTCTCTCTGTCAATGATGGTGCCTAAACTAATACCTCTGCCTTGGATGGCCCAGCTCCACCACCAAATAAGCATAGAATAACAATGCCTTATTTAGCTTTGCACTTGTGGCTTTAGTCTTCTAAGAAACAGAAACTGAAAGCCCAGAACTTTCAAGAAGCAAGAGCTAGTAGTTAGGCTGGGCGACTAGAGCCATTAATTCATTTTTGAGACTAAGTGTAGGTTTAATATGTTTGTGGTGAGACTTAATTGTAACTGGTGTTTTTTAAAGAAAGGAGAAATTTAGTATTTTATTAATGATTTTTTTAAAAATCCAATTTTAAATTTAAAAAAAACCCCTGATTTAAAAAAAAACAACCTGATTTTTATTCACCTTGGTTTTGGGAATAGTTTATGCGTCATCTTGTGCTCAAGGCCCATGTCTTTCTTGGCTGTTGACAGTTTTGAGTGAAGAGGTGAGTTCATTGCTGGTAGTGATTGCTGGCTCATCTGAGAGTGCTCTAGCTGCCACGGATAAACTGGCTATCTGGCAGTTCTGGCAAATGCTGGAGGGGCTGGTGTACTCAGTGTCTGGTGGGCTGGTCTTCCTTGAAAAAAACTTAATGACAGCGTGCTTCAGGAACCTCTCATCAGGCCCTCCACATGGGCTTGGCCAATGCGGCAGCCACTCCTGGCTCCATCTTGTTCCCACCATGTGGGCCCAGTGACACGCTGGCTGCAGTGCGGGCCACTGTGCTTCTCTCCTCCCTCGACACATCCTTCTCCCAAGTCCCATTGCTTAAGCCAGCAGTGATGCTCTGGCTCGAGCGTGGCAGCTGCTGCCCCCTCCCAGTCTGACCCCTTCCTCCAGCCCCTCACCTGCTACTTGGGCCCAGCAGCACCCTGACCAGTGTGCTTATGCCAGAGATGACTTTTAGTTCCAGTCTTTCACCGACTGTTGCCCTTTTTCACCACTAGCACTCTCTCTCCCTGTTGGTGCTCTTGTGTGGTTCTCTGTGTACAGTGTTGTCCCCCTTCCCCCTTCTTAATGTCCATTGTGATTTTTGGGAGGAGACATGAGTTGCAGTGTCTATAACATGCTAATGACAGACAGCTTTGACTCCATCCCCACTGACTGCAATATTTGGTGTCTGAGGGATGCTGGAGTATGTAAAGAGCATCTAGGACCCCCTACTAATAGAAATTACTAAGACTTCATTTGAAGATGGCAGTCTTACTTTTTCTTAAAGCTTTCAATAGTCTGAATACTAGAGAAGCTATTGTTTTGCATTATAGA
Organism: Podocnemis expansa; assembly: GCA_007922195.1. Taxonomy (NCBI): domain Eukaryota; kingdom Metazoa; phylum Chordata; order Testudines; family Podocnemididae; genus Podocnemis; species Podocnemis expansa. The sequence continues at coordinate 24,636,598 of ML681981.1, read as the reverse complement.
TTATTTTACAGTGACTAGTTGGTCATAAGATGTCTGAGTCAGATGTTCCCTTACACCTTACAATGCTGCTCAAATACAAATACAGCGTGGTTCGATTAACACGTGGGTGTTGGGAGACAAGCCACTGTGACTGTGTGTAAAATGGACCGCATGTAAGCGGGACCACTGTGAAATGTGTTCCAGTCTTTAGGCCAACTTCCGGTTTTAGATGCTGTGCATTAACAAGTTCCACATGTTAAATTGGTAGTGTTGGGGGACATGATGGTAGTGCACATTAACCAAATTTGCAGGTAAACCGATCGCGTGTAAACCGATCCACGTTATACGTGGATCCACATCTGATCTGCATCTGCAAGAAATGGTCTGCATATATCTGCATTGCATCTACATTTATTTTCATCCTACTCTGTAAGTTCCCCAGTCTTCAAAGTGTCTGACAAAGTGGGATTTTCTCCCATGAAAGCTCATGCCATAAATAAATTTGTTAGTCTTTAAGGCCACAGGACTCCTTGTTTGTTTTGCTGAGCTAGACTGCCATGGCTGCTCCTTTGGATCTAGTGGAAATAGACACAGAATAGGTACATCTAATCTCTTCATTGCTAAGTAAATCTTAACTCCCTACCTCTTACCTGTGGTAAGTCTGTGTTACTCTGTCTCCCACTGGGGAGATACGTTTTGTGAGGTCCTACTGCATTGATGGAGCAGGGAGGGAGAATGGTTAGGAAAACTTGCTGTGCTTCCTGCAGGGGCATGTAAGGGTATCCTGTCTCTTGTTCTGGATTTCTCCTGTCTCTTGTTCATGTAGTGAAACTCAAAAGAATGAAATATTAGTCTAGCTAAAAAGGTAGCAAAAACCCACTAAAACAGGAAAGTTAAGTTGCTACTGTGACAAAATTAAAATTACATAAATTATTCAAATAATCAAGCTCCTTACTTCCTTCTCTGTGTAGTGATGCTTATGAAAAAAGACTTTAGAAGAAGAATTAGCAGAGTAGCCATTATGATACTAGTAAGTCACACTGTAATGGAGTATCTTAAACTGCTGCTGCTTCTTGAGTTTATTCTCCCAAATAGTGTGTGGCAAGCAAACAGGAATAATTCAAATGGCTTATTTGCTGTGGAAGGTGCTGAAATGGCCTAAATTGTAAGTAAATATTTAAAGAGATGCATTGTGCTGCTAATGATGTCTCCATTTGTGCTCTCATTACTGAAATGCACTGTTTTTCATGATCCTCTCTGCGTAACAGGCACTTTTGTCCTAAACCATAACAAAGTCAGGAGCATGTGTACATGCTTTATGCAGTACCATGTTCTCGACTGCCACCAAGAAAGTTCAACTGAAATCGCTGTTAGTCAGTCTGGGAGAGTTGTGGCTGTTACTGCTCTATCCCTACCATCCAAAAATAACATGTTTTACTTCAAAAAGCTGAGGCAGAGCTTGGGAGGCTGAAGCTGTCCATCTGTCATGGGCAGCAAAAATCCACAACTGCCTCTTTGATAGCCTCAGTAGTGCTGTCTTAACATCAAGGGCTAACATGTGGTAGCTGCTAGTGCGGCCAACCTGTGTACTGCAGAACAGCTTGTTCTGGAGGCATGCATTGCAGCAAACTCTTCCGTTACTAAGAGGGAAACACGGTGGTTGGAATGTTGTGGAAGTAGATTCTGTTAATTAGAGTCTCTAATATGAAGCAAAGTGTGCTATTCAAAGACTTGCTTTTTAAATATTTGTTTTTATCTAGTGGAGAAAGGGAGGGAACTGGCAGCTGGAAGTCAAGATTCAGGCGTTCCTTTTGCTCCTGACCTAATCTAGCCTCTCTCAAGGGGAGAAAGTGCTAGCATTAAGAGTAAGGATCATTTTCTTGTCCTAATGACTCTTAACACATGACTGTTGTTCTGTTTTCAGCTGCTCTTGGTGTTCAGCAGCCATCATTGCTTGGAGCCTCTCCTACAATATACACCCAGCAAACGGCATTGGCGGCAGCAGGCCTCACCACACAAACTCCAACAAACTATCAGCTAACTCAGACAGCTGCTTTGCAGCAACAAGCTGCAGCTGCAGCTGCTGCCTTACAGCAGGTAAAGAACATTGTGTTTCAGGTGTGGTTTCTGCTGACTACATAAACTTGTAATAGAAAAAACAGGGTCTCTTTAAACCCAAAATAGCCTAACTTGAAGACCAGATGGAATAAAATGTGTTGAACTTCCCATTACATGATTTGTTATTTTTAGAGTGACCATTTCTCCAGATGTTGAACACAGGACGTGTATGGGTGTGGTGGCTGCAGTGGCAGGAGAGCAGTTCCCCCCAGCATATCACCTGTGGGTAGCATTACCCTGTGGTGCCCCCTCACCTGGCAGTTCATGGCACCCAATACCCCCTCCTCCCACCAGCACATCATGCCCTGTGCTCCCCCTGCCCCTTCCAGCCCCCCCCCCCCCCCAAAACCCCACACACATCATGGTGCTTACTCCCTTGCCTCCCTGCAGCTCCCCGGACCAGCTCCACCCTCCTTCAGTGTCTCACGGTGCCCCCTCCTTTTGGCACCTCACACCCATGGCTTCCCCTCCCCCTGGTACCTCACACATGTGGCTGCTCTGCCTGACCTGGCCTCCCTCCCCAAGCACCTTGTGCTCTATTCCCGCTACCTGCCCCTTAGCCCCTTGCTCACTCATCAGAGCTGAGGCAGAGCGTGCAATAGCATTTTACTTTTGCACATGCACAGTCCAGGCATGTGCCTGGGCTGCACAGGGTGATAGATTTAAAATGCTTCTAGAGTGGCTCTAGCTTTCAGCTGTGTGAGGAGCCAGGAAATATGGGGCAATTCAACTTTTTCTTTTTAAGAAAATGTCAGGACATGTGAAAAAAGGCTAAAATATGGCACTGTCCATTTAAAAATGGGTCATATGGTTACCCTAGTTATTTTAAGAAAAGGGACATGAATAGGTTTATCTGACCATGAAGAAAAGTGGTGGTTCTGCTGAATCTCATATCTGGGGAAATAGTGAGTGCTTCTTGAGACTATTCTAGTGAAATAAGTCTTACTGTCAATAAGCTTCACACTGAAAGTTCCAAATATTTCACTAAGCCACAGTGTGTAGTTTAGCAATATTTGACATAATTTTGTATTTTGTGACTTAGATATTTAATTATTTTGAGTGGCAGGATTAATGGATAGCTTGTTTGATTATACAGAGCTCTAACTAGCAATAGTACTTAGGTCAGGGTGTCAAACTTATGGCCCATGGGGCAAATCCGGCCCACCAAGGGTGCTGATCTGGCCCGTGGAGCTGCTCCCTTGGCTGTGCCTGGGAGCTTGCTGCGGTAGCTAACAGCAAAAACAGGCTGCTGGCAGAGCAGAGCCAGGCTTGCTTCTGACTCTCATGATCTGAGTCACTTCACAGGGAAATAAAGGAAGAGCTCCAGCCAATCCTGGCTCAGTTCTGCTGTGGTCTGCCAACCAATCAGAGTCTCAGTCACAGCAGGCTGTGCCAGGCTCCCAGAGAGCCACTGCACCACCCCCCTACTCCAGCTGTTCACTGTCAGTCAGTCTGCTAATCTGATTGACAGTACATTGCATGAATCACAAATAAGAAAGGAAAAAGTGGGTAGCGCCCACGTGGGAACAAGCCAGTCAAAGGCCAGCATGCTGAATGACTTGACAGTGAGTGGGCAAGGGGAGGGGGGGGAGAGGCAAGAGCTCAGCCTGTCTATCTGTGACTGAGACTGACAATGCCTCCCGCCACATGGTAGGGGAAGGGGAATCTGGGAACCACTGTGGGAAAGGGGAGTTTACAGGGCATGGAAAATGGAAGATGCTGGATGCTGGAGAGCCTGCGGGATAGGGGAGGGGAAGGGGAGCCCATGCCACTCTGAATGTGGCAGGGGAAAGGGTTGGGGAGTCCGTGTGGCCACATGGCCAGCAGCAAGTGTCCTGCCCTCCAGCGTGGTCCCCTATATTGGATGAATTTGATACCTCTGACTTAGGTGGTCCAGGATGAATTTTTAATTCAGAAATCTTGGTTACATAGGTAATATATCTTGACTGTATTCATCAACTTTTGGATTAGAAATTTTCAAATGTGACAGTGTCTCCTCTAAAACAGATTTTAAAAAATTTATAAATGTTAGGTTTTGTATTTCAATTTGTGTCCTAATGGATTTAGTAGTTTGTTAGCAAATTCAATTTTTACAGAGTATTATTTTCTATTTATCAGCTGTTTTTGTTTGTTTTTCAGCAATATTCACAGCCTCAGCAGACGCTCTATAGTGTACAACAACAGGTTTGTCTAATTCTTATTGTGTACGTCACAAATACCTTGTACTGTAATTTGCATGTCTTTGCAGGACTAGTCTCCAGAAACTTCTGCTGACTGAATATTTTCTTTAAACAAACACTATAAATAATTTGTTTTTAATTATGGAAGAGAATTTGAGTCTAAATTAATATTCATAGAAAGAAATCTCTAGAATAGGAACCTACCTTTTGTGCTGTATGAGGAATTTGAAATAATGTTCCATGTGTGCATGGAAGTCCTTGGTAAACACCGTGTTCTAATGGTATCAAGCATTTTAACTGCTGGAATGATTGCGTCTAGAGAGATTCCTTGTTGCATACATTGTTGTCATAGCTGAAAGTTACAATATTGTGGTAGAATACATGTATTGGTAAATAACAGCCCTTAACTTTCCCAGCTGCTCAGTGTCTCTTGAGACATTCTCTCACATGTTGTAAGTGAGGTATGGTGACAGAGCAGTCAAGAAGAATGAAGTCTCTGTTTCTGTGAATAAGTCTGGAAGTTGTCCTTAAAGTTGTTTAAATGTACACAGTTTCATAGATAGGCAGAGTATGACAGCTAAAATAACCAAATGCCACTGCATTGACTGTTTCCACTCAAATAACTGCCTCAGACAAAGGAAAAACTATTTCCCTTTTTGTAAAGAGGTAAAACTGTACAGTTTCCTTAAGTATATAAAATTAATTTATAATTTTTTATTTAAGTTGCAGCAACCTCAGCAGACCCTTTTAACTCAGGTTAGTTTGATTATATCATTTGGTCTTCATTTCCAAACATAGGTAATAGAGGAATGTAAATCTGTGATGCCCACCATTTTTATTATATTTATCATATATTATATAATAATTGTTTTACAATGTGTAGTGTGAGATGTCTTTGTATGGTAAGATATTTTACTGGTATAGCTTTGTTTTACTGTGTCCAGCTATAAAAATTTGCATAGCTATAGTTTTAATAATAAAGGTAAGGATTTTTATTATTCAGCCTTAGAAGGAATAATTTGGACTTCAAGCTTTCATTTACCTTACAGTGTACAACAGCTTGGGGAAACTTTTCTTAAGAAAAAGGAATGTAATGCTCTGTCTTAATCATTTCCTTACTCAAATAACTGCTCTTTATAGCTGTGAGTACTGTCTGTTTGCTTATGGAATTTGATGTTTTATTTTGGTTACAGCCAACCGTTGCACTGCCTACCAGTCTTAGTCTATCAACTCCTCAGCCAGCAGCACAGATAACTGTTTCCTATCCAGCACCACGGTCAAGTCAGCAGCAAACCCAACCACAGAAACAGCGTGTCTTCACAGGGGTAGTCACAAAACTACATGATACATTTGGCTTTGTAGATGAAGATGTCTTTTTTCAGCTAAGGTAAGTACTCTTGGCTGCAGTTGTATTCTGTGATGTCATCACTAAACAAAAAGCTTCAGAACTTAACTCTCAAATTCTCTGTTAGTTGGGAGGCATTTCTGCAACTAAAATTTTCTAGTAACTTAATTTACATCTGGCAGCAGTGAAAGTCAGATGGCTGGGTAGAATAGTGGCTGGTAGTGCTAGGTCCATAATACAGAGTTTGCTTACTCCAGACCCTATGCTAGGCAGCTCTAAGCAACCTTAAAGGGACTGAGAACTGTAGAACTTGAGGATGATGAAGCCAACATAGGATGCAGTTTCTGTGTCTTAAGGCATGCACTTGAGGGTCTGCTGATGTGGGACCAGGGAGGGAATTAAACTGTTCTGAATATACTCCCTGTCTGAAGTAGGCATTATTTCCACTGGATTTTCAGACAGAAGCTATTGGAATTTGAAAATTATCCTCCTCCTCTTTCCTCAACCCCCACCCCCCCAGAACTTCTTTTGTTCTTGCCCCTCAGTGAAGTATTTGGAGCAGTGGTTTTCAAACTTTTTCCCTCTGGACCCAGTTTTAAAAAATAAAAATAAAACAATCATATATGCACATGACCCACCAATTAAATCTTTCAGCAGTGCATTCCCCAGTCTTTCAGTGACAGCAGCAGGGGGGCTCCACAGCCCAGTGCTGAGTCCTGACCCATGGTTTGAAAACCACTGACTTGGAATTCTGTAGATCTACTCTTTGTGTTTTGAAGTCCTCACTCCCTCCAACCCTAGGATTTATCTGTAGTAAGGTACAGTGTGATCTGAGATATGTTTTATACGAGATTGGAAGTATAAAATCACCGCCCATATCTTCCTAATTAGTTTCTGAAGTGTTGTGCATGACATTTCTGAACCCAGAAGCATGGCTCTGTCTTACTGGTAACTCTTTCATTTTCCTCTGAAAACTAACTCTTAAGCTACAAAACTAGCTTTAAACTTAACAGAACATTTTCTTATAATACATCTTTTTAAAAAATGTTTCAGCGCTGTTAAAGGGAAGACACCTCAAGTAGGAGATAGAGTATTGGTAGAAGCTACTTACAACCCCAATATGCCTTTCAAATGGAATGCACAAAGGATTCAAACACTTCCAAATCAGGTATATGAAGTTATCCAACCTAGCTTTTGTTGAACTCTTTTTATTAAGTTCATTGACAATGCATTCCCTTTTTTTCCCCATTAGAACCAGACCCAAACCCAGCCTTTACTTAAGACACCACCAGCTGTACTTCAGCCCATCGCACAGCAGACTGCATTCAGCGTTCAGGCACAACCACAGCCGCAATCACTGTTGCAGGCACAAATATCAGCAGCTTCTATTACACCTTTGCTTCAGACACAGCCTCAGCCTTTATTACAACAGCCACAACAGAAAGGTAATGCTCCAAAACATGAAATTTGTTTTTCTTTCTCCTTGTGTTAACATGGGTAATATATAAACCTGTTCTATTACAGAAATGAAGTAACAAAATCAAATAAAAAAGATTGTAGTTTATTGTAGAAGAGCAAGACTGTATCATTTTCCAGGTTGAAGCCTGAAGCTGTATGAAGAGAACCATACAGCACATGGAACTCATTTCTAGTACCTCAACAAAAGCATGCTAAGGAAAGTTCTTCTGGACTTTAGCAAATCCTATGATCTAGAAGAGTTTGATTTCATAGTCTAAAACCAAATCCAACATAAAATGTAAAAATGGTATTTACTCTCAGTAGCAGTATCAGGCAATTAAAATTACAGATTGGAATGTAATTCTTAAAGATCCACTAAAATGCTCTGGTAGAATCTGAAGAGGTAATTCTTTGTTAATCTTATAGTTACACAAAGATTGTTGTGATGTCACCAGTATAATAATGACAATGTATGAAGAATAAGTAGCAGTTGTCCAGTGAAACAAAACATTGATTTCATAAATGTGTTGCCAGAGATGATAGGAAAGAAAACTCTGTAATATCACCTTAGTAAAATTGTTTCTCATTAAAATCTCTCTGTATATTCTGACATGTGCCATCAGGGCACAATATTTAGGAATATTTGCTCAAGTTATAATCTTTCAGTTAAATGTACTATTTTTGGACATCTTTTTATCAAAACTAATTGGTGATGGAGTTAAATAAGACTATAAATCCAACAGTTGACTTCCTTTTTGCAGAGAGGAGCCCTAATGAAAGGTCAATAGAAGCTTACTTGTCTTCCTAGCATATGATTCAAAATCTGAATATATTCTCTGAGTTGAAGATATTTCCCACATAATAAATTCCATTTGTTAGCAAGATTTTTAGGTGCTTACCATTATAGCTTCTGTTATTAAGTCATTAGAACTTACTGCAAAAGTAGGACTCTTGAAAAATTGCTGTAAGGTACTTTCTCTTTCACCCAATTAAGAAGGCATCAGAATAATAATTTTTGACACAGTGAGCTGTGAAATATGCTGTTTTACAAGTGGCTTGTTGGTGCACAAAACTGTTAAATGAATTTTAGAATGATTTAAAAATATTCAGTATTTATAACAATTTAGAATAGGCAATGTTTCTTAACTGTGCTTAAATCCTAAACACAGTTTTTATTTTTTTTAGCTGGTCTGTTGCAGCCCCCTGTCCGTATAGTTTCCCAGCCTCAACCAGCACGAAGACTAGACCCTCCATCCAGATTTTCAGGGAGGAATGATAGAGGGGATCCTATGCCTAACAGAAAAGATGACAGAAGGTATATTGTCGATGACAGATCTGCCTGTGGAGTTAACCAAATGTTATGTTTAATTTTGAGTATACTTGGGCAGCTTGAGAGAGAGATTTTAATTAATTCCTTCTGTACTCATGGACTGTACAATCAGTTTGATTTGGAGATGTAAAATTCTGTATGTGGGTTGCTTGTCTGAGAGCATTGTATCTTTGTGGAATTATTGACCTGGGAGAGGCCTATTTTCATAAAGTTTACTGTTGCATCTAAAATGAGGAATGTTCATATCTTATATACATTTTTTAAGTCGTGAAAGAGAACGAGAGAGGCGTAGGTCACGGGAGAGGTCACCCCAAAGAAAACGCTCCAGAGAGAGATCACCTCGCCGAGAGAGGGAAAGGTCACCTCGAAGACCACGACGTGTTGTCCCTCGTTATACAGTTCAGTTTTCCAAGTTTTCGTTAGACTGGTAGGTTCATTGATCACCTGTATTTTGTTAAGGTTGTTTCTGTATAGTAACGAGTACAAAAATATTGTAAGATTATGTCTTTAGGCTAACTAGAAAGGGAAAAAAAGCTGTCTTGGGCTTTTCCTGAATTTAAATATTATAAGCAGCTTCCTTCATCTAGACCTACACAGAGAAAGCAGTTGCAGATGTTGAAGAGCTGTTTGCCACATGTGTGACTCGGGCCCGCCATTTTAAATGTGTTAGATTTTTAAAGACGTTTTATTTTTTCTGTTAACTGAAATTACTCCATTATTGTTGCACCAAATTCTTCACTTTGGGTCACCTGTAGACTTAATGAATGTTCAGTGAAACCATCCTCTTGTGACTTTAATCATTCTATGCATACTTCCTATAGAGCTGATGTTTTATGGATTTTTGTCAAATAGGTATCTCAGTCCTTCATGAGCAAATGAGTAGGTAGAGTCTCAGTGATTTTTTTTTTCAGTGGGTACAAGTTTATTCCACTTGCATCTTGTAAGTGGAAGCTATCAGAGATTACTGATATTGAGATATCTTTATGTATGCAAGAAATCTGTATTTGAATATGGTATTGCTAAGTCCTTCAGTGCAGGTGGATGTTTCTTAATAGCTTTATGCAGTGTGATAGTTATGTTGGTCCCAGCGTGATGGATGTAATATCACCAGCTTCTGTTGGAGAGACAGACAAGCTTGGAAGTTACTCGGTCTTTCTTCAGATCTGGGAAAGGTTCTCAGTGTGTCACAATTAAATACAATATGAAACAGTTAGCTTAGCGTAAGTAGTTAGCATATATTCTAAGAGACCTTTCAAGGTGAATTGACTGATTAAACATCTCAGTGATTGATAAGGGCTTTTAATCCAAAAATAATTACTGAACTTCTCAAAATACATATTTTTTTCTTATTATTATAGCCCTAATTGTGATATGATGGAACTGAGACGACGTTATCAGAACTTGTATATCCCTAGTGACTTCTTTGATGCTCAGTTTACGTGGGTGGATGCTTTCCCTATGTCAAGACCATTTCAGTTGGGCAACTACTGCAATTTCTATGTAATGCACAGAGAAGTAGATTCTTTAGATAAAAACTCTGCGGTTCTTGATCCACCAGATGCTGATCATCTATACAGTGCGAAGGTTTGTATGACACCCTATAGTTCATCTTTTCATTAGAAAATTTTTCAAAACAAAAGGGTTAGGATGGCAGAGTGCAGCTTTTGAATACACTTGTACAGTAACATTTCTCTAATTGTTTCATCATATGTTTATGTTGCTTTCCCTGCCAATTATTATTTCATTCTGCTCAAATATTGTCAGCTGAGTCTAGTGTCTGTAATATATTTAGTATATTGAACTGACTGTGGTTTGGGTGGATATTAAAAGATTGAGAAAAGTAAAACTAACTTAAAGGTGGCCAGCAAATACTTAAAGTTTTATCATTGACTGTGATGTGGTTGGTTGGTTGGTTGTTCAGCAGTTCTTGGTGCCCTGGGTTCTGTCTTCAGCTCTGCCACTGTGTGACCTTCATTAAGTTGCTTAACTCTCTTGCCACAGTTTCTCTGTAAAATGGCATTATGATACCTGTCAACCTGAGTGGAGCATGTTGAGATTAATGCTTGCCAAAGCATCTTGAGATTTTTGAATTAAAGAGATTGCAAGTTATCTGTCACCAGCCAAAACATTTAAACTTAGATATTTACAGCCTTAACTCCTGCTATCTCTTACTTAAATGCAAAAACTCTTGAAAATAGATGTTATCTTGAAACAAATTGATACTTGGAGATTTCCCAGTATGATTTAGTCTCTAGACAAAAGTAAGCTATGAGTAAAAGGTGTACTTGTGGTACTCTCTGATTGAGGATAAGTTTGTTTCCCGGGTAACAGTTGTTCTTTGAGTAGTGATGTAGGAGCAGAATTTTTAGACTGTTAAATGGCCTTAGTTATGTTTTTCCATTGTTGTGTACTTTGGTGTGTTTAAGTGTAAACTTAAGTTTGAATTTCAAGTTTTTTCAAATGTTTGGGGATTTGGAAGAACAGCAGCATTTTCAAAGGATATTCCCATAAATAACTGGTAGGTAGAACTTAACTGAAGCTTAATCATGTGTTTTGCCTTAGAGTTGGGATTTTCTCCGATTAAAAGTCATGCGATAAATAAATTTGTTGGTCTTTAAGTGCCACAGGACACCTTGCTTATTTTGCTGACCTAGACTAACACAACTTCACCTTTGGAATTCAGGTTTTTAAGATTACTTAAAACATCTTAGTAATGGGAGTCAATCTGATGCTTATCTGGAGATGAGTCTTGTTCTGGTCCCTAGAATAGACGACATCTCTCATCGTCCACCACCACACATCAGATGTTGATTCCTGCATCCCATTCTTCCTGAAATGGAGAGAGAGCTAGCTGTTGGGGGGCACTTAGTTCATTTAGAAGGGAGTGGTCCCTAGCTGCTAAAGGGGGCCCAATATTTTCTTCAGACAGGTCACTCCCATGTGGCTTCCTTCCTCTTTTCTCCCATCTAGTGGTGCTCTATTTCCCACTGCTTTTTCATTATATCCATCCTCAGCTGAATTCTTGGCCAGTTCTTTGGGACAGTCGTAAATCCATACGCGCTCTGCATCAAGGCTATAATAAACATTTAAAATACATCAGTGACTAAGTTCAGTCAACAGTCTTCCCTAAAACTAGTCAAAGGCTCCAGTCCTATGTAAGATCAGTGGATAACGGCAAATATGGTATTTATAGACCAGTTTTTCTAGAGTCGCTATGAGTATTAACTTTTAAGTTGTATCATTTCTCTGTAAAATCTGCCTAAAATTTCATTAGATTCTTTTGGTTCTAGTGAAGTTAAGAGCTGAGGGTCACAATCAGGAATATAGTGGAAGCCTTGCTTCAAGCTTAAGGATAGAACAACTTGTGTGTTTCCATGATTAATGTTGGCGTGGGAGATATAGCTTGTTAAACTTCTCCAAATAGTAAGTTGATTGAAAGTAGAGGAGCCCTAGAAGTGTTCTTGGCAAGGTTGTAACAAAACATGATGACGGAGCATGTTTTGGCACACTCCAAAACAGAGATCCATAATTTAAACCAGAAATGTGCTCACTGCCCTTTGCAGATTAGGGCATCAAAAGCATAATATTACTCTTTGTGAATGTGTTCAGTAAGCAGAAGGTTTTCATATAATCTTTTAAATGTAGAGTGTCTTAATTGCTAAGTATGGTAACACTGCTTTTTTTATATACAGTAACTACACTGACACATGCACAGGTATAGATGGCTTGGTACTAGAGTCAGTGTTTCTTTTTTGGTTTGTGTGCCTTAAAGGTTATTTGCATAAATTAGAGATAGGACTGTGACTCTGATTTGCTGTTTTAGGGCCCAGTCCTGAAAATACTTTTAGCGTGTTCTTATCGTTACACTTGAATAGTCCTGTTGACTTCAATGGGACTACTCAACATGGGTTAAGTGTTGGTAAGATCTGGGCATTTATAGCTGTTCTAGGATGTCTTGACAACATTGGATTAACTGATTCTGTAACAGGTGATGCTGATGGCTAGTCCTAGTATGGAAGACCTTTATCACAAATCATGTGCCCTTGCTGAAGATCCGCAAGAACTTCGTGATGGATTTCAACATCCTGCTAGACTTGTTAAGGTAAAAAAAATGTGTTTCAGCAGGTGGTACCATGGGAATTGAAACTGGTGGGACAATGATCTGGAACTGATGTACTCAAAGTATAATATCTAGAGAAATAAGCAACACACTTATTTTTATGTAGTCCTCTTCCACAAGCATTAGGGTGTTTTTCAAATCTCAGGAGTGGAAAAATATCCAGTTGAGTCAACAGTTAAGTAAAGGTATTCTTTCTTTGCAAGTTGAAGTTTAACAAAGATCCTTGGAATTAACATCCTGTTGCTGCAGATACTGGGGTATTTCAAATGATTACAAATACATTTTATCTTTATTCAGTAATTGATGGAGGTGCTTACAACTGTAGTCCTTAAAGACTTCCATGGGCCTCTTGGTGTAAATAATATTAGATCCCGAGTCCAATTTGTATTCCAACTGAGTATCTTTGATTGGGTCTGGATGATGGGATGGATCACTTGCTAATTACCTTGTTTTTGTTCATTCCCTCTGAAGTATCTTGGCTTTGGCTACTGTGGGAAGATAAGATACTGGGCTAGATGGACCATAGGTTTGACCCAGTATGGCTGTGCTTATGGTATTATTTGGAGAAAATACAATATTCGGTTTCTGTCATGAACTGTTATGTAGTGTTGCTGGCAGTAGCTGAATTTATCCTTATCTTACAGCATTTGCACGAAAATTGGTAAAGCATTTTGAGATCTTTGGATGAAAGTTCCTGTACACATATCAATTATTAATAGCTTTACTAGCTCATTATAATAATGTCATATCCGTTTATCTCAAAGTTAGAACTGAGACATTAATCTTACCTTTTATGGTAAAGGTTTGTCTGCATGTTGTCATATTGCAAAACTAATGGTCCACAACATAACCCTCTACCCTTAAAGTAAACTTTGAATGAAAAGTCTCTTGCAAATCAGGAATGAGTAATGATGTTTTAAACCTATTCCATTTCTGAAATACTGTAGAAAAAAAATAGCTGAACTCTTCCTTGATTGAGACTTTGATTTCAGAATAATTATTTCAGTCTACTAATGGATTTCAAGCTTAGATTATGATATTTCATGTTTCTTGTACCATAGTCTTGTTCTTACAGTTTGGGGAACTGTTTTTCCCAATCAGGGAAACATTCAGGAGACTTTTTTTATCCAGTTTTTAGTGGGTATGAAAGGCAAAGATGAAGCCATGGCTATTGGAGGTCATTGGTCCCCATCGCTGGATGGACCTGATCCTGAAAAGGACCCTTCTGTACTGATTAAGACAGCTATTCGTTGTTGCAAGGCTCTAACAGGCATTGACTTAAGTGTGTGCACACAATGGTAAGTACTGTTCTTCAGAACAGAATATATTGTGGAAATAAATATTTTCTGAGTATTCTCATATAGAACTGTTGTTAAAAACCCAAACTTTTTTTTTGTGTATTAGCAACCTGTGCTGGTTCAGGTAAACTACTCAAAGAGGTTCTCTCTTGTAACAAAAGGCTTGATTGGTGCCAGATGTGTTCACTGATGCATTAAGAACTAATTAAAAAGTCTGAGGTTTTGATGTGTTCTATAATTTTGTAATGGTTGTATGTTGAAAATATTTTCCATTTCATGCATAGCTGGAGAAGATCGTCAAGAGAACTTCATTTCATTGTTCTTCTGTTACAAATAATTAGCAGTTGGTTGTGTAGCCATATTTTTTCTTGATGAGTTTATTTGTCCTGTGTCGTCTTAACACTTACCACTGTTTTACCAATTTATGGATGAAGTTTCTATTTTACACTAAATTTAAGAATGCTTCAACTTCTCCTTTTAATTGAGAAATAATACTGTCAAGTGCATTGTTTTATCTATAGCAGTCAGCTCTGTTTTATCTTTGCAATACATTGTACAAATGTGCCAAAAGAGAAAATATGGCTTCCATAATTTTTTCTTTAGATAAACCTCAAATTCTTGCAGCAAAGTTTCTTTACTTGATGTGCTACAAGTGAACTCTAGGCTCTTTGAAATGTATTGTAGAATTTTTTTTCCAACATGCTTCTTCCCTTGCAACAGGTACCGTTTTGCAGAGATTCGCTACCATCGCCCTGAGGAGACCCACAAGGGGCGTACAGTTCCAGCTCATGTGGAGACAGTGGTTTTATTTTTCCCGGATGTTTGGCATTGCCTTCCCACCCGCTCAGAGTGGGAAACCCTCTCCCGAGGATACAAGCAGCAGCTGGTCGAGAAGCTTCAGGGTGAACGCAAGGAGGCTGATGGAGAACAGGCACTGAACGCTAATCCCTTTTTCTATTTCTGCTTCTCACAGGCACAGGAACACAGGCACAAAATGCACACCACATACTACACAACAAACATACATAGGAGGAACATAACTGGTAACAATGACTGGTAAACCAGCTTTCAGCAGTATAGTGAATGTCGGTTTTTTATTTCAGCTAGTATGCTAACTTTTAATGTGTGTGCTGATACCACAAATGGAAGCCAGTTGTGCTTTTGATGTGCAGAACATTGGTTTTTATCTTAGAACTAGTTGCTGGAATCTGGGACCAGTTGTTGAGTGAAATTCAGTATTAATAGCAGTTTTAAAATGTTGACATTTTCTAAAACTTCTAAATTATCTCTGGTGGCCATTTCTAATTATGGTATTGAAATTGGACAAGGATTAGTCTGAAATATTTGAATTTCAGGCCATGTTGCTGATCAGCATCTTGGGATATTGAAAGGTTTGACTAAATCAAGAGTGAAAATGGATGGTTTGAAAACTGAGGCAAGGTCACACACTGTATGGTTAGCGGAGACCAGCAGTGTCTGTGTATCCCTGACATTCTTTGTGGTGTTGTTTATCACCCTTTTATGTTTCACAGATATGGTTTTTATTGGCTGATGAGTGGCACTGTGATCAGTTATGAAGTGGTAGAATGTGTGTATGTGGACTTGTCTAAACAATAACTTTAGGAGAAGACTATCTGAAACATTTGTGACCTTGCACAGATCAGCAACAGAATTTTTAAAAAAATAAATAAATTGCTCTTAAACTTTCTGAGTGAGGATTTCTTAATTTTATTTCCCAGGATGAAGAGGAAAAGGATGATGGGGAGGCTAAAGAGATCTCTACTCCTACCCACTGGTCCAAACTGGATCCAAAAACAATGAAGGTACTATAATTGTTGAATATTTTGGATTTCTTTAATTATATAGTATCTTTTTATTTGTATTGGCATTATTGATATCAAGAGCCAAAGTAGTGATACATTTCTTCCCTTAGACTTTTAAAACCTGGGGTTATTTTAAAGTTCAATGATTTTTCTGTGTTTTATCTTATTTCCTAATTTTGGAAGTAAACAACTTTTTAAAAGAGAGAGCCCAGTATACGAGTTGTGTGTTGGTATTTGTTCTGATTCCAATAATAGAGCCATAACTATTACCTTGAAAGTCTTCAAACTGAGTACAGTTTACAGAAATCAGTTACATTTGTTTTATTTGACTGAAAACAAAAGATCTCCAGTAATCTGGTTTATATATTTATTCAGGTGAGGTTTGTGAATCCTGTGTTTAGAAGAAAGTTAGTTTAGGAGGACAGAGTTCTTCATCCACATTTCCTGTGGGAATATTTTATTTATGTAACACTCATTTTGATTTATACACATGGAAACAATAATGCCTACATTGCCTTCTGGATTCATAGAGAACTGAAATTTAAATATGATACACAACAATATACAAAAACATACTTCAGTAAACATGGTAAAACAAAACTCCTTCCAAAATAGACATAATAGTAATAAATAAATAAAACCTCCAGCTTTTTGCTTATTATTACCAAAATACCTTCTAGAAAAGTGGAAGGAGGGGGATGCTAGAGGGGGCAAAACAACAACAACAAAAGTAAAAACTCATGTTTTGCCATTAATATTTTTTGTTTAAACTTATTCCAATGGATTTCATTAGCTAATAGATTGTTGGTAATGTTTTTATTTCTGAGTTCAGCATTATTGATGATTCTATGTATTGCTAAGACACCAAATCAGTACCACTTGCACAACTTCTATGTCCTAGGTAAATGACCTTCGCAAGGAATTAGAAAGTCGAACTCTGAGTTCTAAAGGACTGAAATCCCAACTGATAGCTCGACTGACAAAGCAACTAAAAATAGAAGAACAAAAAGAAGAACAGAAAGAGTTAGAGAAATCTGAAAAAGAGGAAGAGGAAGAGGAGGACAGGAAATCTGAAGATGACAAAGAGGTCAGTTTTTAGATGTACTTGGTTTAGTTTTAAAATGTTACACAAAGCAGTAGAGGGAAATATTTAAATGAAGATCTTTTAGTTTTACACTAACCAGGTTAGGAGTCCAGAAAAGGGTTTTTTGTTCTAACTAAACTGTTGCCTTATTATGAAGCCATACTTGAGCTGAATTGTTTGAATTTTTTCCCCTTAGTAAACCCACCTCCAAAATATACCCTCAATAACCATAGATATACATATAAGTTATTCAGACCATTAAAAAAATATAGAGGGAAAACAGGAAGAATAAATTATTTTGTAAGATTTTAACTTTTATAACATGAAGAGCTTCAGGGAGTTCGGGTATTTAGGCTCTGCACATTTTCCACCTATAAAGTATGTACTTTCAGTGTTACAAGCTTCACTGAACCATTTTGAAAAAAATTCTTGTTCAGAATTAATCCTGTATAAAGCCAGAAGACCATAAATGCATCAGTTCCTTTCTGTTACTAGCTGCAGACTTAGGACCGTCATTCTGAGTCTCAAAAATTAAATTTCAATTTTTGACCAAATCATAGTAGTTTTTAATTTTCATCAGGGTAGTGTAATGGTGGTTTCCATATTCCCAGTGTAATTTTACTCCTTTTTTTGTTTCCTGTGGTGCTGCACAGATTGTCTTGGTTGACCTTTGGCCTCACCAATAAGGGCAATTACAGTTGATCTGAATTAAAAAATCTGGCTTCAAACAGTGAGTGTTCCTGCTCCTCTGAGATGCCATTGGGTCAATAAAGTTCGCTGACCTTTGTGTGTCTGGCAGAAGGTCATTTCCTCGTGCATTATTCCTTGTCCCTTGCTTCTATGCCGTGGTGCAACCGGTTCTAAAGGGATGGGTGTCAGTAGTAAAAGCTGTGTAAGAAAAAGATGTGGACAGTTCCAGCTCTTTCTACTGAAGTAACTCTTAAGGGCTGAATTGATTGTGTCTGTGCTTTTAATAAGCAAAGGACCAAGTGGGATGTCAGACAACAGAAACTTTGGCATCTGCCTCTCATGGCATCAGAAAACTAGTTGTCTGCCTCTTGGATATCAAAGAATTATTTAACTGCACAAAACTGAGACCCTCGTTGCTGTGTGCATTGTTACTGAATAGTTCCAAAGTGGTAGCTGGGTTAGTCTAGTCTAGTCTAGTCTAGTTCAGCAAAAAAGCCAAGGAGTCCTGTGGCACTTCTAAAGACTAACAAATTTATTTATTGCATGTGCTCTTGTAGGAGAAAATCCCACTTTTGTCAGGTGCTTGGAGATATTCTGTAAATTCCCCATCGTCAAGCATCTGACGAAGTGGGATTTTCTCCCACAAAAGCTCATGAAATAAATAGATTTGTTAGTCGTCAAAAGCACCACCAAACTGCTTGTTGATTGTCACAGAAGAAGCAGTCTTTGAGAAGGGAAATGGTCAGTGCTGTGACTCCACAGGCCCCTCTTTGATGGTTCTTTTGAGTCCTTCTTTGGTAGAGGTCTCTGTTCCTTTTTCTGCAGCTCTGGAAAAGATGGTGTAGGATTGAGGAATCTTGCCTACACCAAGGCCCAGTGCTGACTCCCAAAACATCAAAGAGGGCAGTGTAGGTCCATTGAGCACTTTGGTATTGAAGACCTTTGTGCTATGAATGACTCATGTTCCCTTGCTTTGGAATGTGATTCCTTCTCTTTCCTTTGTGCCAACCCTGAAAATTTTGCTGGTTCCTTCTGTTGTGAGTATTGGTGCAGTTCTTTGGCTATTGATGCTGCACTTGAGTGGCAGCTTCCTCAGAGAGGACAGTTCAGCTTTCTTCTTTCCTTTATGTTGAGTCAGAAAACAGTATATTAACATCATCATTTATTAGACCTCAATTTGAGAACTTCATATAGCAGTCACATTGCATCTTGGAACAGTGGCTAATGCAATGTTTTTTATAGGAAGTGGAGAAACAATGCTTTGCATATTCTCCAGTGCAGAACTTTAATGTTGTTGGCCTGGCAACTAGAAGCTAAAATTTGTACTTTTTGTTGCAAAATGGAATTCACTGCAGTCACCAATAAAAATAAAAATATTTTTATATCCTTGTTTGGTTCCTAGTGGTTTCATCTAGATATGTTGTATAAACCATGATAGCCTATTTAAAACACACATGCACTCTCTTTCTCTCACTCACTCTGAGCTGCACGTATGAGCTTGGTGAAGGCGGTATAGGGAGCTTTTATTCTTGTCATGTAAGAAATAAGGTATGATAAGATCTCTGTATTACTCAAAAGAGCCATTTGGACTGTCCCCTAACTTGCCAGTTTGCAAACCACAACTCTAAGGAACCTTGTTGCCCCTTTTCTATCTATCCATCCAGAAAATACACCCCAATTAGTATCATACTAGTCAAAGTTGGTATGTTGCTTCTTACAGAGGATCAGTAATGTATGTCCCATTATGTAGTGCTCCTATATGCCCTATGGAATGTTGCTATGGCTATCAAGATTTCCACTGCTGAGGATGATACTGTACAACATCCATATTCTTCCTAGGAGCCACTGGCCTATAACCTCTGTTAATAAATTTCTCAGCAGTTAAGCCTTCCATTCATTGTATGAAAAGCAGTGAATATTTAATGCAAATATATGATTTGAAATTTCATCTCTAAAGTGTTTTTAATTTTTAGGAAGAAGAAAGGAAACGTCAAGAAGAAATGGAGCGTCAACGAAGAGAGAGACGATACATCTTACC
The DNA here is from genome assembly GCA_007922195.1 of Podocnemis expansa. Taxonomy (NCBI): domain Eukaryota; kingdom Metazoa; phylum Chordata; order Testudines; family Podocnemididae; genus Podocnemis; species Podocnemis expansa. The sequence goes on along the minus strand of ML681981.1, from coordinate 24,617,135 downwards.
TGATGAGCCAGCAATCATTGTACATCCTAACTGGGCAGCAAAAAGTGGGAAGTTCGATTGTAGTATTATGTCTCTCAGTGTTCTTCTGGATTACAGATTAGAGGATAACAAAGAGCATTCTTTTGAGGTAACTTGTGTTTTTTTGTTTTTTTTGGTTTTTTTTTATCTAGCACAGAGTAATGAAATGCAATTTTAGTGAGTTCAATATATTAAGATGTTGTGCTGAGAAATACCAACTCTTCACACCAAATACTTGAATAAGTATTTTTTCTGTTTAATAGTTCTTCATAATTCTGTTGCAGAAAAGACACTACATATTTTTTAAAAATATGCGATAACTGAATCCTTATTTCCATTTTAGCAACTATATTCTGGAATTCTAACTATTAAGGTACCACTATGAAACCAGACAGACTTAAAGTCAAGATTCATCTCTTAGTCCATATACTTGGCAGCCTGTCTAGATATTGATACTGTACTTATCACTGCTATATGACAGCTCTATGAATTCTAAAAAGAAACACACAGGTTCTGGATAGCTCCTATATTTCTTGTCAAAGGAAACTTTTTTTCTGAGGCTGGAAGTACAGTTAGGTGTTCTTCTGTATTCATGCATATCTTACCTGTTTGTATGTCAAGAGTATCTTAACAGATGTTTTGGCATGAGTACCTAATTAGCTCATGGAACTTACGTGGCTGTCTGTGCTAGTCACCATCATAGATACTGTGGTTATCTTCTGTTTCTTAATGTTTAGAAATACCTCAATATTTCAGATACCACAATTTGATAACTATTGGTAAATAAGCTTTTGGTTTTATTTAAATGGCAAGCAGCATGTTCAGACATCTGTTGTTAATGCTCTGTTTACATATGTCTAATATTTTAATGAGCATAATCCACTAGCTTTCAGCTCAGAAGTCATAAGTACTTTACAATACTATATAACTAATACTTTGTTATGTTTAGATCCGCAAAATATTTGCCACATGCATTGTCCATATGCAACTCTCTTTAAACTATTGTGTTTTTCCTTTCTAGTATTCCCCCATCACACGTCAGATTCACTGATTTATACTTTCTAGGCCTCTGCTTTCCCCTTTTAGCATTTTCCAAAGTCAAATCTACTGATATTTCCCTTGTGTTCTTGATATATCTTGATTTTTCTTAAGCTTCTTTCTTCGATTGGCTAACTGGTGCTATTTTCCTGGCACAAGTTTTCATATGCCTGTTTTTAATATTCAGTCTCATCTTGCTATGTGGACTAATTCACAAGCCCGCTTTTTAGTACATTAAATTAATATTGGTAGCTAGTCTTACAGTATCTAAATTATGTACCAAGGCTTTTTGTGAAGTAGGTATGTGAATTGACTGTTTGCTTATGGCTTTTGCTGTCCCTTGATGTCTGTGTCTTGTGGTGCCCTAACAGGTCCCAGTCTGTGTTGGTGGGAGCTTTTGCTCCTCATAGGTTCAGCGATGTGATTGATCTGTGGGGAAGGGTCTGGACAAAAGCAGACACCCTAGTCCTTCAGCATGGGAGAAGGGCATAGGTCTAACAACCATGTCCAGTGAAAACCAAAATAATTTATGAAAATAGTGGCAGGAAATCAACCATTACTGTGTTTGATGGCCTTCAGGACCTGCATGACTGCCAGTGCTTGAAAGCTAAAGGGAAGCCATTGGCATGAAGACAGAAGTGCTCAGCATCAAAACAAAAACCAGACTTGTATACCAATCAGGAGAGGCAGCTCAGACCACAGCAGAGATGAGATGTTACAGATTAAAACAATATGGCAAAGAGATGTGGAAGCTGAGATGGAAAACCTGTGGCATGGTTAGGGAACCACTGAGGTGTAGTGGGAGATTGACTAATTCACAGGTTTTAGCCAATGTGTGTTTGTTTTTGTGTTGTGTGTTTTTGTAAATCTGTGTTCTAAAAATAGTTTTGTTCACTTGTTCTAAATGCTAATACCATTTTCTTTTGTGGGCAGTATTGTATCCTTCATTTTTTAATGGAAATAGTTTGCTTTCTGCAATTAACTTGTTTTTAATTATGCCCAGTTTCTTGATTTCCTCTCTACCCCACTCTCTCTCCCTGAGTGCTTAAGCTCTGCATCATTCTTAATTTTAGGAGCTGGTCTTGCTTAAACTATGTATTTGTTGGAATAGTAAGTCATCGTATCTTCTTCCTAGCATTTCATGTATATGTTTGTTTTAACTTATATAGCAAAATAATAATCAATCTGGGACCTGAGAGCTTCAGTACATCAAATAAATGATTTATCATTTTAACGTTCCTTTTTCGGATGGCCATATTTAGATATATATGTTTAGGTATACAGTATACTACCCTGTTAGACTCATGTTTTCAACTAATGTGATATGAATTTTAATAGGGTAGCAAGCCCTATGATTACTTAAGTGCAACTATAACAATATTTTAAAAGAATGTCATACCTCTCTTTACCAGCTCTTTCTTGTGTTTTTGGATGCAGGTTTCTTTGTTTGCAGAACTATTCAATGAAATGCTTCAAAGAGATTTTGGTGTCAGAATCTACAAAGCACTGATATCCCTTCCAGAGAAAGAGGACAAAAAAGACAAAAAAAGCAAAAAAGAGGAGAGAAAAGATAAAAAAGAAGAAAAAGATGATGAAAATGATGATCCAAAACCTAAGAGGAGAAAATCTGGTGATGATAAAGATTTTAAGAAGGAAGATAAAGAAGAGAGGAAGGTCTGCATTTAGTTTATGTAAAAACATATGGTTTGTTTGAATCAAGGTCACTTGTATACACAATTTTTAATCTTTAAGGACTTATGTATTTTCTCTTAAACATCTTAAAATGCTTAAAACAGCATTTAGCAATTTTTTTGTAAAAAAATAAATTTACTGGACATAATAATTTGGATGAATATATATATAACCTATTAAAGTTTTAAAGTTACTCCAGCAAAAATGTTTTTCTTCGGGATTGCTTAATTTTTAGTCGTTTTCATTACAGAGGGAAGATAAAAGGAAAGATGATACTAAAGATGAAGAAGAAACTGAAGATGACAATAATCAGGAAGAGTATGATCCAATGGAAGCAGAAGATGCTGAAGATGAAGACGATGGTATGTTGTGTAAAGACTTTTGACTTCAAAACTGTTTCTATCATTTCTGGCTATGTTTTTAAAAGCTGATACCTTAAAATTTGGAAAGATTAAATTAGAAATATTAGTATAATTAGACACTATAATATTAGTTTGTTGTGTTTTATAATTGAGTGGCTGAAATCAGCATTCAAGCCCCATTTTAAATGCCTGTTTTATGCACCCCAATTTCCAAATGTTGGCCTGTATCTTTATATTTGGACCAAACTGTCCTAATCCAGGAGCACTAGTGTACTACACAATAAAAGCTAAGATTAGAATTATGTTTCTGATTTCCATCATTTCCCACTTGGACTGTTTGGTTTCTGGGTTCATCTCTTTGCAAAGAAGCAGGGACATTGCAGTGGCACATCTTCCATTTTCCAGGAGTAGCAGTAGTGGCTCTGTGTTCCCCTGTCCAAAGATACAAGAGAGGATAAGTGGGCAGGACATACTTTACTCTTTTGCCCTATACATAGAGGCCTGCAAATCTATAGATAACTGTTTCATATCTGCCGACCTCTTTTGTGGGTTGCAGATTGGTTATGGATACAAATCTTGAATCCACACAGTGTTCCACAAATACATGCTCCTTTTGTTGAAGAGGTGTTTATCAGAATCCCTCAGACTAATGGATCTAGGTGTGAACACCCAATTGAGAAATAAGGGCATTTCACAGAGCCAGCATTAGGCTGTTAGTAGATTTGAGCAAACATTGTTGCAACAGTTTACAGTTGGGTCAGATTTCATAAGTTTTCTAAACAATAAAAGTGAAATCCCACTTTTTAAAAAATGAAAGCTTGGAAGGTGATCCTAGGGCCACAAGAACTGGGCCCAAGGCATGGGTCTACAGTGCTCTGTACTTTAAACCAGCCCCACTTTTGCCAAATTTCTCCCTCTTTAATTTTAGGTCTTATTAGTGCTATATTGCCTATCTTACAAAAGTAGTTTGTTGAGAAGTAAGGCTGTCAAATGACGTAAAATACATATCAAGATTAAACAACATAGTTGTGATTAATCATAGTTTTAATCATACTGCTAAATAATAAACAGAGTCCTGTGGCACTTAAAGACTAACAAATTTATTTATTGCATGAGCTTTCATGTGAGAAAATCCCACTTTGTCAGAATATCATTTATTTAAATATTTTTGGGTGGTTGGGGGAGAGATATCAGCACACTGTCTCTTACAGGAGAGCACTCACCAGCCTGCAGATTGTACAAACAGCAGCAGCAGCCATCAGCTTTCACTTCTGACCTAGAGATGGCAGCACAGACAGGTTCCTTGTCACCACACCCCAGCTCAGTGGAGAGTGGATAATCAGGCAAGGGGTGAGGGATAGAGCATCCACACATCAGCCCCTCCCACTCCTCTGCACAGCAAACAAGAGGCTCCTGGTTTGATGCAGCTTAGCCAGAGGTGGTGAGAGGGAGTAGCAGGGTGTCCCAGAGGCACACAGTGGCACCCTTGTTAATACAGTGCACTATTATGTGAAATTAATGATCATTTTTAAAAAATGCATTAATTTGTTTGGAATCAGTCACATGCATTAACTGTTATTTGACAGTGTTATTAAAAAGCTCTTATGTTGTGATACAAATCATGTACTATTCTCATTTTTGAGAGTCTAAATGTCACAACCAAATGGGCTTCTAGTGTAAAAAAAAAAAACAAAAAAAAAACACCCTTTCCTTTTATTTGGGTGAATTATTAGGATATTTGAATCTTAGACTCATTTTAAGCACATGATTTTGATTATATGGGTGGAATGTTTTTCAGTATGTAAAAGACTTGAGAGTTAGCAATGCTGTTTTTAATCAGAGAAACAGTAACTATAAAAATCAGAATGCCACCTTATATAACAACGCTTCAGTCTTTGTAGAGGAAGTTGCATGACTTTCTGTGATGCTTACTCACTCATTGATGGTGCTTGAATTGTATTAAAGTTAGCTTGTCGAACATTCTGTCTAGCTTGTCGTGTGAAAAGTAAGCCTACATATGAAAATTTGAAAAATACACTGAGGTAAAATTGACAAATTTGAGTGCATTGCATAAAAGTAAACTAAAGAAGGGGGGCAAATTGTGTAATGAATACAATCTTACTAAATTATATTTTACTTTGCAATGTCATATTTAGGAAGAGACTGTCATAATCTGATAATTTTTTGTGCAAACTATATTTTCTTGAAAATAAGCATTTCAAATAGTGGTTTTAGATTGAGGTGTCAAAGTCATTTGCTATGGCAGGCTGCATTTGACTTAAATGTTCTTTAAGTGGGCCATACATACCATAAATCAAAATACTAGGGCACTCTGATTAGTATCACGGAGTGCTGTGTATGTGAGACTGTGATCAGTGATCCTGTTCTCTGGGGGAAAGTGTAGTTGCACAGAGTGCAGTCTAGCATGCCATGTGTTCTGCAGTGTTGCAAAACCTGACGCTCCTGTGGCATTGCAGAGTGCTGGGCATGCAAGACCACTCTCTCTGTTAGGGGGAGTGTGTGGTCCTGCAGAGTGCAATCAAAAAAAAAAAAAAGTGGAAGAGGTTCGGCTTGGGTCACATGTTTGACACCTTTGTGTAGACTTTAATTCTCTGAGAATATGCTGAATCCCATTTTTGTCTTTTAGATCGGGAAGATGAGGAAATGAACAAGCGAGATGATAGAAGAGAAGGAAACAGACACTGCAAAGAGAGAGCTTCTAAAGATAAAGTACTTTATCTGTAATTTATGATTATATGTAGACTTAATTTTAAAGTAGTCCCACTTAAGGTCACACCTTCACTTTCATTATAAAACCTTTTGTCACCTATTCATTTCCCACAAAAAATTTTCCTTTTTAGTCTGAAGATCTGCATCTTAATAACTTAGAGGGGAGTGCTTCTGATGACTAATTTTAAACATTCTCTTTTGTGAGAATTGAATAGTAATTTAAATTATATCTTAAATTAAATTTTCTCAGGTGGGATACCTGTTAGCCTGAAAAACTTGTGGATAAATGCTGCCCATGCACAAAAGCGACAGCTGGCATGACTTTATAAAGTGCTAATTTGAGGGGGGCAGAAATCCGATGAAGCTGCCTCAATGTATTAGAGAGTAGAAAGCATTGTGGCCTGGCCCAATCCATGCATTTATGCCACATGAGTTTCCTTGTGGACCTTTGAGGTTTCTGTGATTTAATGTCAAATTGGTGGCATTTTTTTAAATTGTTTTCATGTTCATGTCTCGATAAATCAATGTTCTTTTAATGCAAAAAAGATTAAGCAATAAATAATAACTTCCATTATAATGTCTGAAATTCTTCTGGATGTTTCCCCGTAGACCAAAAGAGAGCCTTTTCCTCAGAAATAACCATGGCTCTTCCTTATTCATCAGGTTCAGAAAAATGAAAATTAGGCATAATAAAATAAGTCTAGGATTTATTGATCAAAAAATAAGATTTTAATACCCTTTTTTTCCTCTTAAAATAAGGAGGTATGAGTACAATGGCAAGCCTGCATACAGATTTGCAGACTAATCTCAGGATTTTGATTCTGAAGCTCGTTAATCATAGTGATGGAAATTCTGATTTGAAAATAATTGTCACTTAAAAGATTTGGGACTGTTTCTGAGGGAACATTAAACATGCTCATATATATACTGATGTTGAGCAAATGTCTGTCGTGATAGAGGCATGCTAGCCTGAGCAAAAGGAAACAATAGGTTAAGCTTTTTGGACTATAGCTTGTGTTAAATAAAGCTGTATTATACTTGTGAGCCTAATGTGTAGAATACAGGTAACAGTAGCAACTTTTGACTCCTAGAGTAAATGGCAACAGGGTTGAGGGAAATAATTTTGATAACCTAAGCTTGCTGTTAATTGCTGATAAAGAATTGGAAATGCAGATGTATTAATGACGAAGTTAATACACAATGTATTCTCTATAGGAGAAAGATAAGACGCAGATGATTACCGTTAACAGGGATCTTCTGATGGCTTTTGTTTATTTTGATCAAAGTCATTGTGGATACCTTCTTGAAAAGGACATGGAGGAGATACTGTATACGCTTGGACTACATCTTTCACGTGCTCAGGTTCTGTTTTGTAATTACGTAGAAATATTTTGCAATGAAGCAGGAATGCTGCAGGAAAAAAGTATTTAATCGTATTTTTATATTTAAAAGTTATAAGGTACACATGCAAGAAGGCAGGGTGCACATGCAACTGTAACTTTGTTACTTCCTAACTTTTAAATGCATCAGTTTGCAACCTTTATGATCTTTTAAAGGTAGACATTTTACATGCACACGTGTACACAGAGCCATCCAAAGTAATGTCTTTTTTTTTAAAGAAAAAAAAAACTACATGTATGTAATATGCGGAAATTAATGTTGCTATAAATACTAATTTCCCCTTTCCTTGTTTAAAATTGGTCAGTTAGCTTTTTACATTTTAATGCAATTACTTATTTTAAATATTTTAAATAAACCAAGCATTTTTTTTTAAAAATACTGTTCTCTCTCTCTCTATATGAAATGGTTATCGACTTATTCAACAAGGTAACATCATATTGATCTCCTTTGCTGTACTTTAGGTGAAGAAACTTCTTAATAAGGTAGTACTTCGAGAATCTTGCTTTTACAGAAGATTAACTGATACCTCAAAAGATGAAGAAAATCAGGAAGAGTCTGAAGCCCTGCAGGAAGATATGTTAGGTAGTTAATACTTATTTGCCTGGTGGCAAAATTTCACCAGAAAATCATTGCTGTACTGCAAAGATAGGAGCGGGTAAAATATGTATTTTTGCTCAACCCTTCAAATCATCAGATTTTGTGAGATCCTGAAGGCCCTTGGGCAGTCTGCAGAGCACAGGACTTCTAGCTCCCCATGCTCCTGCTATGTTTACTGTGCAAATCCCATATATTGGAACAAGAAAGTTGGTGAGCTTGATGACTATCACCATTATTTACCTGGGGAGGGGGGGGGGAATGTGCTTTTTAGGAATAATGCTAAAAAGAGCAGCTCCTCTATCCCTCTCCCTTAACATGGAGTCCAGTTCACACAGGCATCCTTTAATAAAAGTGGAGGGTGAGCTTTCCAGTTGGCATAGAGCGTCTTCACCAAATGTGTTAAAGTGGCACAGCTGAGTTGGTATAGCTGTACTCCTGTAGCATTTCTAGTGTAGAGTAGTCCTTAGTGTTCTCACCACTTGAAAACTAACATAATTTTGATGGTTTTACATGTCTTATAACATCTCTTAATTTAATTTAGGAAACAGATTGCTGCTACCATCCCCTGCTATAAAACAGGAATTCAAGGGTACAGAAGAAAATGTTGGTCTAATTGTATACAATGGAGCAATGGTGGATGTAGGAAGCCTCTTGCAAAAACTTGAGAAGAGTGAAAGAGTGCGGGCTGAAATAGAACAAAAACTTCAGTTGTTGGAAGAGAAAACAGGTTTGAGAATGTACTTTGAAGATGTATCATGACTTGTTTTGAAACATTTACTATAAAATATTACATATATAGAAGATAAACCAAATTGCACAGTGTTTGAGTGTTACAACCCAGTGTTTAAAAAACAATAACATTATTAAATTATTCTGTCTCCCTCTCTGTATCCCTTCCACACTTTGGACTTGCACCCCTAACACTTTTGATTGGCAAATCAAATGGATTCAAGTATCATTTGTTAGCCATGTTAGTTTTTCATGGTGTTTGCCTTTTCTGATCAAATTAAATTAAAATCCCTGTTACACAAAAAACAGCAAACAAGGTTAGAGTTCAGTATTGAATTACATTAAAAACTAGTTATTTTGCCAGAGGACCTTTTCTGGAGAGTGAATTATTGAAAGCCCCATGTAAAGCAGTATGACATAAGGCAGTGGTTTCCAGCCTGTGACACATGGATCAGAAGTGGCACAAAGGGTCTTTGAGAGTTGCCTGCAGCTCCCCTTCCACTGGCTGCAGAAGAGAGCAGCTGCCTACCTACACAGGGGGAGCCCATTGTTGATGCAGGTTTCCGGCTGCAGCCAAGGGGACTGGAGATCAGTTCTTTCACTGGCTATTGCAGGGAGCATGCCACAGGACTCTGCCAGAGTTGCTAGACTTCAGGGTCCCTGCTGGAGCTAGAGGGAAGGGAACACTGATCTTCCATCCCCTTGACTTCAGAAGGGAGCTGCTGTCTAGGGACCCAGGTGAAGTGTATGGTTTCCCTGCTGCAGCCAGAGCAATGGGAGGTTTTCCTTACTAAACACCTTCCCTCTTGCTGTAGAGGAGGTTTGGGGGGGTGGGGGTGGGGGCAGGCTGGTGGCCCTTCAGGGTTGTAAAAGTTAATTTTGTAGCCATTTGGCAAAAAGGGTTGGAAACTGCTGATATAGGGTATGTCTTCATCATGTGCTCTGTGGCTATCAGTGCAGTGGAATCAATTGAGCAAGTCATGTAGACCCCCTCAGTCAATCCCAGATGGTGTCTCTGTCAAGTATGGTAATCCACCTCTGAGAAGAATTAAGGATGCATTGATGGGAGGGCATCTCCTACTGACACAGTGCTGTGAAGACACTGGTATGTCAACATAAGTATGTTGATGGGAGATACGAAAGCTACGTTATATAGTTTGTGTATCTCCTGTGGATGACCAACAGCAGTGTAGACCAGGCCATAGAAATTATCATACTACCCAAATGGCAAAGAGCCTAAATATTAATTATCACATTTGATTAGTGCTAATGGTAACAGTGCCTAACACTAGCTATAAAACTTTTTATTAATGTTGTATAGGATGCAGAAAAGAATAGTAAAAGGCAAAGTACAAGGTATAATGACTTCAGATTGATTGATTGTTTTTTTCAGATGAAGATGAAAAGACCATTTTGCATTTGGAGAATTCTAACAAAAGCCTGTCAGCAGAGCTTAAAGAAGTAAAAAAAGACATTAGTCATCTACAAGAGAATTTGAAGACCTCAGAAGATACAAATTTGCAATTTGAGGGCCAGCTGAATAAGACAATCAAAAATTTGACAACTCTTGTGGATGAAATACAGTGTGTTCTTAAAAAGGTTAGAACTGCGCAACTCTCTTTAGTTATAGTATGTAATTATAAGCTGAGTATTTTTAAATGACTTCTCAGAATATAGTCCTGGATCCATATACCTATTAATCTGTAGTAAGTATATATTGGCCATTTGAGTGAAAAACATTAATAGGGTGTGTAATTTAAAAGAAAAAAAGCCAGGAAACGTTTTTAGGTGTAACTGTAACTATGAAAATTAACAGTTCAGGTGTCTAAAACCACCATAACAATGCCTTTATATCACCACCCAGTCACTGGTTGACATCTATCCCAATACACCTCAACACAGCCTTCTATGTTGAGCAAAAGGATCATATTATGGGGATCCTTGTGATGTAAGTAGGTAGAGTATGCCCATTTTATGGGGGAGACAGACAGAGACTTGCAAGGGAGACATTCTGGTGTAGTGTGTAAGGCATGGGACTCTGGGTGTTAGAAGATCTCAGACTAACCCTGTTAGTGACAGTAACTTCCTTTGTGGCCTTGACAAGTATCTTACATCTGTAAGCTTCAGTTTCACTTTATTTATATTTGAGGTGGTATTGTTTACATATTTCACTGGGTGGTTATAAGGCCTAATTATGGAACACTTGAATAAATATAGGTTATTATTGATACTTAGTGGGAGAGATGGTATTAGAACGTGGAGTTTCTTGCTTTCAACTGTATGTTGATTCAGTGGCACCATGTGGCATTTTGCAAAGGTCCGTACAAAATAAAAATTAGAAAACATGCTAGCTTGATTTGACATACTAGAAAAATTCTACTCTGCCACAGAATTATGGAAGTCAGAGGTGTCACACTCATTCAGTGTGGGGGGCCACATAGGAGGGCAAGACACCTGCCGCATGCCTTGTGGCACAGACTCCCCAACCCTTTCCGCTGCCATATTCAGAGCAGCATGGACTCCTCTTTCTCTTCCGCATCCCTGCAGGCTCTGACACCTTCCCCTTTGCCTGTCCTGTGGGCCTGCTTTCCCTAGCTGGTTCCAGGAACACCCCCCCCCTTCCCTTTCCACTTCCCCTATCCCGTGGTGGCAGGCAATCAGTCTCAGTCACAGCGCCAGGCAGTCTGAGCTCCTGCCCTCCCCTAACCCACTCACTGTCGGTCATTCAACATACTGGCCTTTGGTTGGGCTCAGTCCCCGCTGGCCTTTGATTAGCTAGTTCCTCCGTGGGTTCCAGCCACTCTTCCTTTCTTATTTGTGATTTGTGCAGTGTGCTGTCAAGCAGATTAGCATGCTGGCTGGCTGACAGTGAACAGTTGGTGTGGGGGGTGGTGCAGTGGTTCTCTGGGAGCCCAGGGTAGCCTGCTGTGACTGACACTGGGAGACCAGAGCAGAGCTGAGCTGGGAATGGCTGGAGAACTTTCTTTGTGTGCTGCAACTCAGATAATGTGAATGAGTCAGAAGCATGTCTGCCCGTCCTCTGCCTAGGGCAGCCTGTCTGGGCTATTTGCTGCTCCTGCGGCTAGCTCCCAGGCACAGCCGACGCAGTGCTTCTGCAGGCTGGATGCAGCCTGTGGGCCATAAGTTTGACACTCCTGATGTGCGTAAAATCTCAGGAGAATTGTAGTTTTGAAGATTAAGGCAGTGCACAAAGTCAAACTTGTGTAAAGGAAGCTAGCTTCAACTTTATTCCTGAAGAAACAGTAGTTTCTGCATACATTTCACTACCATAAATATCTCTGGTATGGCTTGCAAAAGTGCTGTTTAGATGCGTTGCTGATCTGTGAATCTCCTACTTGCACATGAGAGGAAGGTGATCAGTACTTTAGTGAACACAGTCAAAGACATTGAGTTTTTTTAATGTAATTGACATTTTTAGCTCACTTATTTTCAAGAATCCAATTTGCTTTTTATTATTCATGCTTGTTTAGCTTTTACATTTTTCTTACTTTGAACAATGAAAATAAACAAGCCAGTTTAGTTCATTTTATTTTCAGATTTTCATATATGGTCATGTAACTGGATTTGGATTACAAACATCACACTGAATGTGTTTCTGATTTCTTTTCTAAAAATATCAATGAAAATGTAAAGCAAGTTGTTAAAATATTTTTTTTAAATATTTATTTTTGCAAGATCTAAGTTTATTCCCAGCTTAATCTATAACCCTTTAATTTTTTGGGAAGGAATCGTGTAGCAGAAATAATTTTTTTTTTTTTTTTTTTTTTTTAAACACACACCTGACAGTTTAACAAGTCAAAACAGTGCATCTTATTTTCATTTTAGGTTTCTAGGGCCTTTAAATTGGTTTCTGAGTTATCTTAGGGATACTGCTATCAGAATTTACACTACTGCCTTTCTCGCCTTTTTACAGGATATTGTAAAGAATGAAGATAAAGAACAAAAATCCAAAGAAAATGGAGCAAATGTATGATAAGACTGCTGCTGCTTAGAAGAATGGTGTTACATAATGTAATATAAATCATGATATCAGAGTGTATGGAAGTGATGCATGTTTGATTTTTAGTAGTATAAATATCTTAGTTCTAAAAGATGTATAAAGTTTTATGGATATGAGTCTGCTTCTGAAGATTGCTTGTAATTCATAGCATTCAATTTATTTAGACACTCCTTGAGTGAAAATAATTTTGCATTGCAAGATGTTTTAGGATGAACTTTGTTATAGTTTTAACCCTAATAAAGTTCATCAACTTAATGGACAGTAGCAAGTATTTAATTACCAAATGTTTTTTCATTAAAGTCTAGTGAAATCAAAATTTTCCTTATTTATAGAATTGCCATTTTTAGGGGGTTTATTTTTATTTTGGTCTGATTTAGTCTTTTTAAATTCAAATACAAATCATAAAATAGCATGCGGCTTAATTTTGCAAGTAAAGTTTTTTTTAAAAAATGCTTGAATTTTTTACTTGTCATAACTTTCTTTTCCTTTCCAATTGTGATTTTGTCCTTCAAAGCTGCTCCTATTAAAGCCTCACGACATATAGTAGTTCAGATTAATTAAGAAAGCAATAGAAACCCTCTGCAGTGTTGGTAGGGCTGTGGGATTTATAGGAAAGTATATGGGCCTGTTTTAATGTACATCGTTTGTGTTCCTTTAGCTGTTCTTGTTTCTGGATTAATGGATATGCTACTTTTTAAATAACAAATGCAGTGTATTAAAATGTATGATTTGGATACCAGGCCAGTGGATGGCATATAATGCCTTACATGGAGAAAATGCTGCCATTTAAAATTGTCTCCTTTGATTGAATTTCACTTCTTTCATACTTTATGTAATTCCTTCTAAGACGGAAACAGCCCTAGAAGAATGGATAACTAAATATAAATATTAGCTTAAATTGTAAGGGGCAGGACAGTTCTTGGTTTGATGATAGTGGTTGAGGTACTGCCTTCGTGTGTGTGTGTGTTAATAAATTACCAGGGATCTACATTAAAAGTTGACTTGGCATCTTTGTCAATGGCAACACATCCAAATAATGTGAAGTATGAGAAATCATACTTAGGTTCATCTTTTCAGAAAGAGTGATTTTTTAGAAAACAAAAAAACACAAATTGTTTTTTATTGCTAGAATGGAGAATTTTAGCCAATTGATTTTATACCTAGATACCCTGGGTAAATACCTGTTTAAAAAAAAAAAAAAATCAAAAGTGCCATACTATGTATAAATAACCTACAGGAAACTCTTGTGGAGCTCTTGAAAAACACATTAAAATGCCTGAAATTGTTTTGTAAACCTTAAGTTGGTGCTTTTATCACTTGTCTGTTTTTTTCATTATTTGAAGCCAAACTAGTGCAACATTCTTAACCATTAAAATGGCATGCAGAATCTCCCCCCCCCCTTGTTTTATGTCAATTAAGATTAAATAGTATATACATCTAATACTTTTACTATTTTTTAAAAAGTGAAGAACTCCAACCAAGACAGGCACTAATTACTTTGCTTTAAACACACACACAAAATGAGAAGAAAAATCAGTATTTCAATAAATATCAGGTTTTGTTTAACAAGGATAATAAAACTATCTTTATGAGTAACCTAATGAAATTACAGTAGACTCAGATTAAAGCTTCACTGGCTAAAATTCTTCTGTTGCTAAAAAATAAATGCTCATGCTTTTACCTTTATACAATTTGGCCAATACAATATGTATGTCTATTAAATTTTAAAACTAAAGATTATGCACACTATGTTTTCATAATGGACCAAAGAAAGGAAAAGTCTGTTTGTGTGAAATTTGTTTTAGCTTTTTTCAAAATGCATGTTCAGTAACAACTGCTATACATCCAAAAAGAGATGGAATCCATAATTGGGGAAGATAATGGGCCTTCATAAACACATCAGGAAAGCTAGTTAATTTAAAATCAATAAAAAAAGACAAAGCTGGTGACAGTGGGTAGGAATGAAATACCTGTGGGAATAATTTACCTTGGACTTTTAGGGTACTTACCAGGTGAAGATCTGACAGCACTCACTTAAAATAATCAAGCCTCATCTCTTATGAGGAAGGCAACACAAGGTGGCCAACTGTATATAAACAGAAGCATTGTATCACTGGCAAAGGTGGTCTAGTTCTCCCTGTGCTTTGATGTCACCACATCTGTAAAATGTGAACAGTTCTGGATGCTACTTTACAAGGAAGGAAACTGAAAGGCAAGAAGAATAAAAGACAAATTGTTTGAAGGAAAAATACTGCTGTATACATAAAAACAGGATGAACAGCAGAAAAAAAGCTTTCTTCCGTTACCTTTCACTCAAAATAGTCTTTGTGTGGAAAGTAGTGACTACTCTATTGATAGTTTGCTCAATAGGACTAGACACAATGTGACTATTGCAGGAAGCAATCCTCAGTTATTGGGGAAAAGGAAAAGATCCCAACAGTGAGGATTTGGATACACCATCTTCTGTTCATTATAATGGAAGCTGTGTCTGTTTTGAATACTCTAAAAGTAAGCTGGCTCTTTATTAAGAGAACTACTTACAGAGATGCTGTAAATGCAAGCTCCCATTCTAGCAATGAGTGTATAATATTCCCTTCTGCAATATTTGCTCCTCCAGCTTCCATGCAGGTTGCTATACTTATAACCCATAATCTGCTTTAAGTATGTTACCTCATGTCCTTTGTATCTCTAACTTCTGTGATCTTCATCAAGGAAGGAATAGTCTTTTGAGGCAGACAGGCTGGTAAAAGGGTGATCTGGGCTAGGCCTTATTTTGAAACACCCACACTAAGTTCCAAAGGGGTAGACATGTTAGTCTAATTCAGCAGAACAAACAAGGAGTCCTGTGGCACTGTTAAAGGCTAACAAATTTATTTATTGCATGAGCTTTCATGGGTGACAGATGTTATACATACTAAGGGAGCTATAAAGAATGTAGTCAGCATATAAAATCCTCAGGCTTTCTGAAATAGTTTATCAAGAGGCTCCAACTACTGAAAAATCTAATTCATTTGAGGGTCTGAGCAGTTTGTAGAAGAAATTTTCACATTCTAAACCTTTAGTCTAGAAAGCAGTGAATCGAAAGCTGTTCTTACTCTGTTTTATGGAAGGAGGATAAATCTGGATCAGCATGGTGCTGCACCAGACCAGCAGAGGGAATCTAACCCCCCCCCCCCCCAAGGGGATACATCTGGTTTGCCTCCATTATGAATTTGAATACATAAATCTAGCTCTTGAGGAGTTATGAATAGGCTAATGGATGCCCAAGTGTAATAAAAGTATTACAGATGTTTACTATTTTATTACTAAGATGGAAGCAAAATATACTAGAATAAAATTAAACTTACATGCACTGATATTTATTGTAATAAGGAGGTTGTAAAAGTATCATTTTCAGCTGTGAAGCTACAGTTTCATACATACACACAAAAATAACTTTGGCCTACACCATTTAGAGGCTGAGAGGTACACGAGAAATGGAGGAGAAAAAGCTGAGCTGCACTCAGGAATGGGACAAAAGACAAATGAGGACAGCACATGGATGGGGATTTTCCATATTTGTGGTGACTTTAAACAACGTTGTTGTCCTTAGCTCCACTGATATCCTGGCTCAATGCCTGTGCAGTACCACAACAGTGTATTTGGTGATTGCAAGCTGCAAAGATCACCTTTTGGTGTGGAATTGTGCTCCAGAACGAAGCTTGTTGGAGAAGAGCCTCTAAAAATATGATTCAACTAAATAAATGCAGAGTTAATTCTGCAGATGGATTGTAAATACTGCTCTGAGGTGTAGTGAGTTTCCCATTCATAATCTACAGTGAACTAACTGAATCTGAGAAATGACTATAGTGCATTCACTGCTGATTGGTTATCAGGAACATTCATGTAATATATAAATAATGTGCACATTTTTATTATTGCCTTTCAGCATTTTGGCTTTGGGAACAAAAAAAATGGGCCTAGCATGATGTGCCTGTCATTCTGAAAACTTTAGTTCTGTTTTATTCTCTTTTTCCTCCTCTCTGTTTTTCCCCTTTTTGATCGTAAATGCTTCAGAATAAGGACATTTTGTTCAGCACCTATGGGAAAATGGGTCTTGACTAAGGCCTCTGAAGGTACATCTGCACTGTACTGTGGCTCCAAGCCCACGCTTGAATGTCTGTGCTGCATTGTAAACCTGGGTTTACAATTCCTGGATGTGGGTCTTTCACTCATGCTTATGGATCCATGCTGTGTTATGTGACCCTTCTGACACATCTGGGGCTTGAGCTGTGTCTGCTTGTAAAATAACAAGGCTTGGACCTGAGTCTCAGCAGGACTCAGGTTCAGATCCACCTAGGACCTGGTTCCTTTATGTTTGCTAATTTGGGTCAGATGGATTTATGTATGGATGGTAGGGAGTTATGGGCTCAAACCTGAGGCTGAGTCTGGGTTTACAGAGCAGTGTAGAAATATATATAAAGTGCTGCCATGATATAAATAGTAAATACCCCCTTCCCAGTTGCCAAAATCTTCAGCTTTCCCCCTGCAAACTTGTACAGTGCAGTTAGTTATCTATAGAAAAATCTGTCATTGAAAACATTACAGTAAAATAATTTTGATACAAAAGGCACAGTATGTTTTTATAGTCTTCATTTGCTTTTTTAATAACATCTTCAGATTTTAATTTGCCTACTGTGGAAACCAAAGGATCTTGAGACAGAAATTATGTCCAGTTTCCTATTGAGTACATGGAACATTGTCTATGATCATCCTGATGTTTTGCAGAATTTTGACTTTTTGCTGTTCTACACTATATTTTCACATCTGTTGTTTTCTCCATTCCAGACCCTATTTGGTTGCTTTTTTTCTTCCTTAATTTTGTTATATATGTGCTCTCTTTACTGGATGAATCATACGACTAACGTATAAGTGTATATATAGTTAAAGATGTGAAGAAAATGTACAGGGCTTATGAGAAATGAGAGGTGATGGCAATTACCTTTTTTCACCCCCAAATATCTGTACATGTATTTCAGCAATCCTGTACATGGTGGTAATTTGCTGATTAATAATAGTTCAGTTCTCCTTATCATCCGGCTCCCCAAAACCAGCACAGCAAAACACTAACTGACCTTTTATCTAATACAACAAACAAGGAGTCCTGTGGCACTTTTAAAGACTGACAAATTTATTTATCACATGAGCTTTTGTGGGAGAAAATCCCACTTCATCAGATGCTTGAAGGTGGGGAATTTACAGAAGGAAGGAAAATAAATTAATAAAAATAAACTTATTTTGCTCCCATTCTGTAAATTCCTCATCTTCAAGCATCTGACAAAGTGGGATCTTCTCCCACGAAAGCTCATGTGATAAATAAATTTGTTAGTCTTTAAAAGTGCCACAGGACTCTGTTTGCTTTGCTCAAAAAGACTAACACAGCTGTTCCATTGGGAACAGCAATGATGGGAAACAGAATTCAGGTTAGACTAGAATCATAGGGTTGGAAGGGACCTCATGAGATCACTGAGTCTAACCCCCTGGGACTTGAACCCAGGACTTTCTGCATATTAAGCAAAGGTGCCAGCCACTTGTCACTTCTCTCTAGGTATTTGCATTGCCTCTATCCCTCCTGTATTTGAGCACTTTGCTTATTCTCAGTCGTGGAAATAATGATCACTATACCTTTGCAGCCTGCATGAGAGCTTTATTAGTCTATAGGGGAGTTTGTGAGGGTGGGAGTGGTGCATGTTTGTAATGAACTTCCTGTGGTGAAACTAAATTGAATATGTTTAATTTTGCATTTATCCCTACAAGTTGTCAGGTCCTGATACCTGTTCTTTTAAGAGTGAATGCTGTGATCAAGGTCTGGTTCTAGTGAAAGTTCTGACTCCTGCATTTGTGAATCCCCTACCTTAGTCAACAGAGTGTTACAATAGGTTCTATCTATTTTTGAGAGGTGATGGTGGGAAAGATTTTTAGCTGAGTAAGGCCAGTCCTGCAAAGGGCTTTCACTATCCAAACCGACGACTTGAACTTCAGCCTGTATTCAAGGGGGGGGGGGGGAGTAGAGAGAGCAGAGTAAGAAAGAGGTACATTCATGGTCACATTTATTAATGCACTGCTGCATTTTATATCACTGGGATGTTTCGGCGTGTGATGCTTCATTCCTAGATGAGTTGCAGTAATCCAGCATGGAAGTCATAATGTGTGGACTGCAGGGACCAGGATGGTGCCTGAAAAAGGAGTGCGATTTTCTGGCCAGTTATTGATAAAAGTTAAGTGTGTTTGGTTTTTTTGCTGCCATGGCTGTTGGAAAGTGCAACAGCACTGACAGTTCTAAGAGAGCTCTAACACCACTAAATTATGTAGCAATGGGGGGACAGATGCATTTGATAGTAAGAGAAATTAATACTATCTTGTTCTTCATCAGAAAATGAAGGAGGCCTGTACCATAGTCCCATTTTACAGATGGAGAAATCGGAGCAGAGGGGTAAACTGATTTGGCTATGGTCAACTAGCAGGCCAAGGCAGAGCCAGGACTAGAATTTAAGTCTCCTGAGGCCTACTCCACTGCACCATTTGCCAGGCCATAGTGTGCTACATTTTTCTGATTAGTTCCTTCTTTCCTATCTCATCTTAGTCTTATTTTAGTTCATGTTGTCAGGTGATTTTCATCCAGATGTAAATCTCAGCTCCACTGAGAAATGTAGAAGGGTGCAGCTTGCCTTTATAGAGTCAAATAAATGGAAGATAGTACGGGGCTCAGCAACCCCCGCCACACGTGCCGGCAGAACTGTGCAAGCTGATTTGGAGTGGCATGCGCACCATCTGCTAAAAGTGATACTCCTGCCCCTGGAAAGCGAGCAGTGGTGTCCCAGGCATCCCGCAGAAGGAAGCTGCTTGGACCCGCACCGGCTTCTTCCTATGGCGTGCCTGGGGACCCATGCTATAGAGCAGTGGTTCCCAACCAGTGTGCTGGGGCACACTGGTGTGCCGCAGCAACACCCAAAGTGTGCCACGAGCATCCCTGAGAGCTGGAGTTAGAGTTCCCTCCCTGTTCAGCCCAGCCATGTGGGCTGTGCAGGGCTGGGAAAAGGCAGGGGTGAAAGTAACGGGGAAGGCACTGGAACACAATTCCAGGCCCCCTATTTTCAGGCAGCCAGCTTTCCAGCCCCCGTAAAAATAGAGGAAGACACAGGAATGCAGAGTTCCAGGGGTCCACCTAAAAATAGCAGGAGCCCAGAATGCAGCGTTCTGGTGGCTCCTTAAACCTCGCTCCACATTACCTAGCCAGCAGAGATCTGTGGGAGGCTGGGAGTGTGTGAATCTCCCCCCACAGGGCAGAGCAGCTTGTGTCAGGCAGCCTGCAAACAGCCCAGGTAAGGGCTTGGGTGGGGGAGGGCTGCTGGGGGTTGTGTGGGGCGTGTGTGTGTAGCAGAGGTGGGTGGGAGTGGATGTGCAGCAGAGGGTATGTAGCTGGGGTCGGTGGTGTGTAGCTGGAGGTTGGGGTGGCTGTGTGCGGGGGTGTAACTGGGGCTGGAGACCTAGTTCTGACCCCTGTAGTGATGGGAGGGTCCATCACAGTCACCAGGGGCCTGGGGAGGGGAGGGTGGGACCCACTGGGGTGGGAGGGAGCAGCAGTGGGGTGAGGATTTGCCCTGGGTGGCAGGGAGCCACTGTGGAGAAGGGGGAAGTGGGTGCTGAGCCGTGCTCCCCTGCCCTACCTTCCCCCTCCCCAGGTTCCCCGTCCCGCACAAAGCCACTCCTGTTCTCCCTTCCTCTCTCCTCTCTTGCCACCCTTGTGCTGTTTCCACATGGCTGCCCTTATCCTCTTTTCCACCCCTGCCCTGCTCTGCTCCGCTCCGCTCCCCACACTCCTGCCACTGCAGATGACTCCTGACCTCCCCTGTTTTGCCACCCCTGCTACCCCACTTAGCAGCATTTCTGAAACACTGTGCCATGGTTCATGAATATTGATAAGTAAGTTAATTTGAATATTCATTAGTTTTTTAATGGTGGTGTGCCTTGAAAAATTTGAAGGTATCAAGGTGTGCCATGGCAGAGAAAAGGTTGGGAACCACTGCTATAGAGAGGAGATGCTTTGAGCAGCTTCTTTCCAGGACATGCCTAGAAACCTCCCCCTACCCCTCCAGCCATGGAAGCTGTGATTTTTTTTTGGGTGGCAGCCACCATTTTTTTTTTTTTTTTTTTTTTTTGGGCAGAGGGGGCTGTTAGCACTAGCTGAGAGTTAGGAAGGAGGGGCTGGCGTAGGGGTCAGTAAAGGCAGGGGTTAAAGTAAGCTGGAATGCAGTTCCAGGGCCCACCATTTTTAGGGGACCAATGTGCCGGGGCCCCCAAACATAGAAACAGCAGCTGGAACGCAGCATTCCAGTGCATTCCTCCTACTACCCCTGTGAAGTTTTAAAAGCTCCCACACAATCTTCTGGCTGGCAGAGAGCTTCCCCTACTCTGGGAGCTTTTAAAACTCAGAGCAGCCTCAGGGCAGAGGGAGCAGCCAGTGGGGTGGCTGCTCCAGTCCAGCAGGCAGGTAAGGGGCCCTGGAGGTGGGTCTAGGCTAGAAGAGGAGCAGAAGTGAGGATCGAGGCTGCTGCAGCTCCACAGGCACCAGGGTGGTGGGGTGGGCCAGGGCCAGAGCTAAGAGTGTGGGGCTGAGGCAGGGGCTGCTCAGGCTCCACAGCGCAGGCCCTGGGGTAGCAAGGTGGTCTGGGGCTGGCATGGGGAGCGGTGGGGCAGACTAACTATTATCTGAATAATGCCATCTGGCAACCATATAGTTCTTACAAGGGAACTGATACCTGGTTTAGATACCTAACTCCTAAAATAAGTCAGAATGCAGATGTAGTCAAGTCAGCCATCATGGTGATCATTTTGTTTATCTTGTTAAATATTGATACCATTCAGCTTGAAGTATTTTTCAGAGTTCCCTCTTGGCATCAGTATCTAACAGAACAGAAGGCTTCTTACTTCAACATACGCAAGCACATGTATCTTTAAGAATTATTTCAATAGATATATATATATTTCAATATATAATATATTTAATTTTTCCTCCTTAAGGGACTACTGATGATTTATTGTTATTAACAGGTGGGGTTTTGTTAACAAGTTTCCTTTCTATTTAATTACCTTTCGAGTGCTGAAATTTGATTAATTTAGATTTTATTAGAATTTGAAAGCTTTTTCCAATACTGTGTATTTTAAGTGATTATTTTTATAGCTAGTTAAGACTATGCCAGAAGAGCTTAATAAAAGATGGTATTCTGTACCACAAAGGATTTTGTAGAAACTAGCAAGGAGTCCTGTGGCACTTAAAGACTAACAAATTTATTTATTGCATGAGCTTTCAGGGGAGAAAATCCCACTTCATTTGAAGACGGGGGAAGTTTCCAGAATAGGGGCAAAATAAATGCAAGGAAGTGTAAGTCATGGAATCATGTCCCACTGTAATAGCAAATCAAAGCACTTAAGATTCAAACCCTGGGAAACAGCACATAGAGGAAGGTGAGGTCAACTCATCTGTTGTACTGGGAGAAGAAACCATAGTCACAATTTAATCCTGATTTCACATAATCAAACCTGTGTATCAGTTCCAGTAGAAAGTAAAATCTCATTAGGCTGAAGAATTAATTGAATAGTTTTACTATGCTGCTGCAAGGACTATAACAGTTCCATGGTCCAGAAAAATATTGATTCTCTCTCCCCTTCCCTCCTTGCAAAAAAACAAACAGACGCAGCACACAGTGTGTGCTGCTGGGCAGTTTGTATGACTCTGTCACCCAGCAAAGTTCCACACTAACAATACCTGCAAGGCCACACCATGGCTCAAGTGTTGAATAGCAGGTGGACCAGCGTGCCTATGACAGTATTTCAGCTTCTGGGTGGCTTAGAAAAGCCATGTGATCCGATTCAGTATCCACCTTCACCAGGCACACCAGGACAATGTGGCGATGTTCACACATTTGCAGTTAAATCAATTTAATAAAATCACTATAAAAATCATTGTTAAATCAATTTAACATGTCCCCACTAGAAATTTAAACTGAACTAGCATATCCATTGACAAGACCTGCTAGTTTGGTTTAGGAGAGGGGCACCATGGGAGGTGTGGCAAGATGGCCCCCAAAAGAGCCATGCCCCCACACATTATCTAGAAAAAGGACAGCACCCTGGGAAGGAGAAGGGCAAAAGTGTTAAATCAAAATAACAGTTAATTGAAATAACACGTCCACATAGCATTATTTTGAAATAAGTTTTGATTTAACCATCACTTTGATATAGTAGTAGGTTCATTATATCAAAATGGCTTTCTTTATTGTGAGATAAAGGAGCTCCTTATCTTGATATAAAGAAATGTAGTGTGGACCTGCAATCTTAAACTGAAATAATCTGCATTATTTTGATTTAAAGACTGTGTGGACTTATCCTGTATGTTCAGTGCCTCCCCCAGCTCTCTCTTCACCATCTGCTGTCACTTGTTTTCATGCCAACATTTGATATTTTTTTCATTCTGTACCGTGACCTCTGTGTTTTTTGTATTACCTGCTTATACTCTTCCTTTCTTCCCTGTTGCTGTAACCAACCTGTCATTTTTCCTGTCTCTCTCAATCCTGTCAACTCCCTTACTTCTATTAAAAATACATTAGTTTATGAACTATGCCAGGCATAGGCAACCCCCAGCAATTGTTCCAACAGTGGCATAAGCACCCATTCAGAGCAGCACGGGGCACTCTCTGCAAAGCCACAGAAATCGTGGTTCCTGCCAATGTGCCATCTAAGCTGCATGGCCACGTGGACCCTGGGGCTGCCCGGTGCAGGGAAGGCTGCCAGTTGCACATGGCCGGCAGCTGCAGGTCCCTGGGGGGAGAGAGACTCTGAGCTGGGAGTTTTTAAAACTCCTGCTCAGAGGCAGCTGTCACCAAGCCTGCGCAGACTCTCTGCACAGGCTCAGTGAGAGCTCCCCCAGCCAGTGGCCAGGGAAAAGGGGCCCTAACCACCCCTTTTCCAACTCCCGTGGGGAGGGGAATGGGGGTCAGACACTGCTCCGCCTGCCCAGCCTCACTGTAGTGGGGTGGAGCAGCCAGCCCAGCCTACCCCCAGCCAGCTGCGCCTCCCCAGGGGGCGGAGGGGGCTGGTGCTGAGCTCCAGGGTGCGAGATCGGCGTGCTGGAGCCGCCTGTCCCGCTCCCAAAGAGTTTTGGCTGCTTCGTCCCTGCCCCCCCGGCCTGAATGGGCCTGCTCCATGGCCTTGGGGGGGGCTGGGGGTGAAGTGGCCGAAACTCTTTGGGAGTGGGGTGGGCCACTCCAGCACCCTGACCCCACACGCCAGAGCTCAGCGCCTGCCCACTCCGCCCCCTGGGGAGGCGTGGCCGGCTGGGGGTAGGCTGGGCTGGCTACCCCGCCCCGCTGCAGTGAGGTTGGGGGGGGATGCAGCGAGCAACATATGTCTCTGAGCTGCATCGGCCCCTTAGAGGGAACGTTGCCTCGTGCCACTGAAAGCCATTCTGGGCAGCTTCTTTCAGGAGCAGCTAGGATGTGGAGGATCCCTACTATGCCTGTGTTCCAGGCATGGTGCGGAAAGAAGATGCCTGGAATGGCCTCTCTCCATAGCGTGCAGCTGCCAAGGAGCCACTCTGGGTAGCTTCTTTCCTCAGCATGTCTGGGCACCCTTGTCCCCTGGCATGCTGCCAAGAGGAGCCACTGCAGGCAGCTGATTTCCACAAGTGGCTCCTTTCAGCAGCATGCCAGGGAAGTGCCCCCCAGCCCCCCCAATCTCAAGCCTGGCTGCCACCAGAGCCATAACTATGCATTTTGGTGCTCAGGGCACATTCCACTCAGCATGTGCCCTTTACAGTGAGTGGTGCCTGCAGTGAGTGGCATGCAAGCACCCTTTAATAGAGTAGCTCAGTGGAGCCTCTCCAGCGTGCACAGGACAAAGCCCCATTCTCCATGCTGTAGTTACAGCCCTTGCTGCCACCAAATTTTCAGGCAGCCACCACTTGTATTTCTATGGAGGGAGCCACTGGCACTGGCTCACAGTCAAGGCGGAGGGTACGGCACAGGGGGTCAGCAAAGATTGCTGACCCCCTGAACTATGCATATTTCAAACAAATATAAACTTAAAACTACTAACTAGTATCCAGGGGTTAAAATAAGGCAGAACGCACCAGAACACCATTCCATGGTCCACCATTTTTAGGGGGTCAGTGTTCCAGGGCCCCTCAAAATAGAAATACGGGGTGGAACGCAGTTTTCCAATCCGCTCTGCCTACTACCCTGCAGCAGTTTTAAAAGATCTCGGACTGGGGGAAGCTCCCTGCTGCTGAGAGTGTTTTCTGGCTGGCAGGGAGCTTCCCCCAAGCTGGGAGCTTTTAAATCTCCCAGCCTTAGCATATTTAGAGCATGCTTGGGATGGGGTGGCGGGGGAGACGAGCCAAGCGCAGCCCAGTTCAGCCTAGCCTATGGTTTGGCTGTTAATGCTCCCCCCTGCTTGGCTCTGGTGGCCAGGTAAGGGGGCCCAGTGGTGGGCCTGAGCCAGACCCAGAGAAGGAATGGGAACTGGACCTTCCCCAGCCACCTGGGGCTGGGACTGGGGTTGGAGCTGGGGCTGGGGCCGGCAGCACAGTGCCGCTCCAAGGCTGCTCTGACCCCACAGGTGGCAAGGCGGGCTAGGGCTGGCCCTGGCGCGGGAGGCAGCAGGGTGCATTTGCTCGGGGTCCCCAAGCTCCCTGCCACTGCAGAAGGGTGCTGGCTGGGTGAGCAGCCCAGTGTTCTCTCTGTGTATGGCCCCTGCCCCAGGCCCCCAAATCCCCTGCTCCAACACCTCTCTGCTCCAGCCCCCCCACCTTTGACAGCTACCATCTCTTGCCCCTACCCCCTTCACCACCCCCACCTCCTGCCCCTGCTCCACCCACCCACCTTTCTTAGCCCCACTTCCTGCCCCAGCCCCCCATCTCCTGCCACCACCTATCCTCTCTCTGCCCCATCTCCTGCCCATGCCCCTCCTTCACCACCCTGACTCCTCCTGCTTCCCACGCTCCCCTTCACTGCCCCTGCCACCAGCCACCCCTTCTACACCCTCACCTCCTGCCCCTGCTCCATTCCTCCACATCCCATGCCCATGTCCTATCTGGGCTGGGGCCTGGATGATACAGGAAGGGGGCCTGCCAGTTAGGGGCTGTGGCAGCTCCCTGGCAGGGGCAAGGGCAGGGGGCCATAGCTGCCGCGTCTTGGCTCCCCAGTGGTGTGGGCAATGGTGGCAGCAGCGCTGCTTGCCGGCTGTCCCAGTGGTGTGGGCCAGATTACATAATCAGCCCGGGGGGGGGGGGAGATTTTTTTTTGTTAAAAAGGGGTCTCCAGCCTGGAAAAGGTTGGGAACCACTGGACTAGACAAAGCCCAGTGACTTTTTTTTCTTACGTTTCTTTGAAGTATGTTGAATGAGAACCAGCCATATTTGCATATGAAGAAGCAGAAATTGCTGCCAAATGCCATACCGGAGGGTTGGACAATTGGAAACCAAACAGACATGCATTCCAGTTTCAATTAACTAAATCAGAAGGGTGGGGATGAGATTACTAGGCAATTTTACTGCATGTTCCTTTTAGCACATCACAAGGACACTTGTAACTGAAACATATACTAGAATTGTGGAAGCTGACTGAAGTGTCCCAACCCAGACACAAGCACTACATTAGTTCTGAGTGTGGGCTTCTCTCAGAAACAGAAATAACTTTGCAAAGCAACAGAAGGCCTAATCCAGCTCACTTCAGATCACTACAAAGAGACCCATTTACTTCAGCTGGTATTAGAATAGCTTCCAGCAAGTAATACTTTCCCTTTTGATCCATCTGCTGGTACCTCTTGTGTTAGTACAATTCAACATGTTGGATAGTTTCTTAGTGAATTTACTATTCCACCACCCACAAATTCCTAAATATATCTTGGGAATTATTTGGCATTTGGTGGTCTTTAAGTACCACAGGACTTCTTGTTTGTTTCTTTTACAAAAAAATAAGACATTCCTGTATGAGAGTTGTATAAAACCCACATAGAGGAAAGGAAAAGGTGGTGTCTTTATAGCAATATTGAACCATAACTTTTTCATATCCTAATATCCTTCCTGAAATAAACATAGTGACTATTTATGTTTGGATTGGAAGCTCGCTTTTCCTTTAGTGTCTTTTTTTCCCCAAACATACTTTCTGTACTGAGGTAAAAGAAATTGCTGTTAGACAAAAACATGACCAAGTGATGAAATAGCTTGTAAATCTGTGTGTTGTAGCTACATGCTCTGATTCTTCATTGTATTCAATTTAATGTCTGTAAACAGCATACTGCTTGCTTTTTTTCCCCTTCCTTCTTACTGGACACTTCGTGATGGACAGCACAAAACATCACTTGCATGACAAAGAATTATAGTCATTGTAGTTATGACCCACTGACAAAAACAGAAGTTGCTTTACAGTGTGTAGTTTGACCTTTGGGGTTGCCAGGGCTTGGAGTATGTGGGCTTAATCAGAGATGGCAATGCCTGTACAGTGTATTAAACATATGTGCAATAAACGTATCCTTGCATTTATTTAACATAAATGGAGTCAGTTAATCCTTTCTTCAAGAACAGGAAAGTGAATCCACTTCAAGGTAGATTTAGATCCTGGTCACAATCAGGTAGTTTTATGAAAAGAGGATTAATCTAATGGATGCTACAACTTAATGTACAACTCTCTCCACCCCAAGATAGCACTTCACTCAGAATTTAAATACAGACAAACTCCAGGGCTACTTTCTGAAATGAGCAAGACAATAAACTGCTGCTAGGATATTCTGTGCAAACATTTTACTGCAAAACGTTCAAACAAGTTTGAGCTTCCTTAAACTGCCCCTAGCCATAAAATTCATTGTTAAGGCTGAAACAAAGTGCTTAGTTCATAGTCTGGCCACGTATTACAACACTAAGGCACCAGTTCAGCACAGTGCTCAGCCCCATCCCTACTGGGGCTTAAGCCTGAGGCACAAGCACTTTTCCCGCCTCACCCCACAATGAAAAACTGCATTTTCCCTCATTTCCTCCCAAATAAAGAGAACCTCAAAGTACTACAAAGTGGCTCTCTTTCCCACTATAGCAATCTCAGTTAGAAAGGCTGCTGACATAATTTCCTTGCCCTTTCTTGCTTGAACGCACTTTATTACACTTCAGACTCAACACATCAAACAAAATTCTTCTGAAACCATTTAAGGTTTAGATTGAGCCCTGAACTAAACCAGCCTCCCCATGCTCTGCTCTTCACTGAAAGCTAAGTAGATGCTCTCTTGGATTAAGTGCTGAGAGAACATTGTACCAGTTTAGAAAATGGTTGTTTTTCATACAGACTTTCCAAAATATTTGCTTTGGGGCAAAGGTGTGGGAAATCTCACCTTCACCACCAGTGCTTGCTTGACAGTAGCCAGCAGGATCGCAAACAGCTTTGATTCATCTCTCAGGCCAGGTTTTGCAACCCTACAACTGCCTCTAGCTAGAGCCATGAGGCTTGGCTGGAATGAAGCAGCCTCCATAATGAACAAAGCAGGGGGAACGTGACAACCAGCAGGTTAGCCCTCACTGCAAGTTTTCCTGGATTTCATGCCAGAAGGAGTCCTGGACTCTGTAGTGTAGGGCAGTCATTTTCAAACTTGGGGTTGGGACACAATACTGTCTTGCAGACCCTCAAGCACTGGGTTGTGGCATGCCCTGCTGCCACTGCCAAAACACTGAAGTGCATTGCTCAAAAATGTATCGCTGGGTGGTGGACATAAATGATTTTTTTAAACTGGGTCCCAAAGGAGAAAGTTTGAAAATGACTGCTGTAGGGTGAGCAGATGGTGTGAAAATTGGGTCATTTTTAGGTGGGGGGGGTCAGTGGGGGCACAGTCCCACATGTAATAAGGCGGACTCTCAATAGTGGGATGCCTGGTCACCCTGGAGTAGGGCTACCAGATCTCAAAGCCTGGAAAGGAGGACATTGGAGGGCACATGGAGAAAATGTAGTATTAATGTCATATTCTTCTGTGTTTAGGGGGCCCTGGAATGCTTCCCCCTAAAAATAGGGTGTTCTGGGGTGTTCCAGTATCCTTTAACCCTTATAAGTAAAAAGCCAGACAAAATCATGCCTTTTAAAATGCCTGCCAGATGGAGGATGCAAAGGTAATGGACATGTCCTCCTTTTGCCAGACATCTGGTAACCCTACCCTGGTGTACAGCCCTGCAAATCGGCAGATATCCGTGGATATCTGTATTATAACCGCATCCACAGGTACAACATGGATATCTGCGGACCACTTCTTGCAGATGCAGGTCAGGTACGGACCCACATATTTTTATCTGCACAGAGCTAGAGCCTTGCAAAT
>ML681981.1:24553810-24588154 GCA_007922195.1 Podocnemis expansa | reverse complement strand
GGATACAACATGGATATCCGCGGACCATTTCTTGCGGATGCATTTTGGATAGGGATGCACATCTTTTTATCAGCACAGAGCTAGAGCCCTGCGGAGACGCTGATGTCCGTGGCTATCTGCATCCACGGATATCTGCGGACCATTTCTTGCGGATGCAGGTCGCCTACAGATCCACTTATGTGTATGGGTGCAGGAGCGTAGCCTGGAGTCCCCGACGGGGGCAGGCGCTGACCCCGAGGCTGGCTCAGCCGGGCGCCGGAGGCGGGGCAGGGAGCCAGGCTGGGGGCGCGGCTCCGCAGGCTGCCCGGCGGCGGCCGGGAGGATGGGGCGGCGGGGCGCGGCGGAGCTGGCCCCGGGCTCGCTGGCGCTGGTGCTGGGGCGGGGGCCGGGCGAGGAGCGCGGGGGCGCGGCGCTGTTCCGGGCCTTCCGCCGGGCCAACGCGGGGCTGGTGCGCGGGGGCGGCTGCCGCCTGCGGCTGCAGGGCTGGCTGCGGGGCGGCGTCCTGCTGCTGCGGGGCCCGGCCGCCCCCCTGCGGCGGCTGCGGGAGGCCTGGCGGTGCGGGGCGCTGCGGCCGCCCCCCGGCTTCGTGCTCCGGGCGGCGGGTGAGTGGCGGGGCGCCCGGGTCCTGCAGCTGCCGGGCGCGGGGCGGAGGCGGGGTCCGGGCTGGGGCTGGTTCGGTGAAGAGAGGCGGGACGCGGTGCCGACAGCTGGTGATTTGCGGCGGGAGTCTGAGCCCAGCCTGACACTCGCGCCTCGCTGCCTTTCTCTTTGGCTCCCGTGCTATGAGTTGTCCGTTCTCAAGTGTCTGTGTCACCAGGCGGGACGCTCCCAAGAAAGCTCCTGCGTCCTGCCCCGCCTCGCCTCTTGGCCCTGATCCGCAGCCACCAGGCTCCCGCTGCTGCCACCCCGGCCCCCCGTTCCCAGCCAGGGATGGGGCCGGGTGAGACGGTGGCTGCTGCAGGCGGCCCAGCCCGGGAGAGGCAGGTGCCCTCACAGCCAGCCCAGCCCAGCCCAGCCCCAGTCACCGGGCTGGGAGAGGCAGATGTTGCTGTGAGCCGCCAGCTCCAGGTAACCAGCAGCAGATGGGGCCAGGAGAGGCAGGGGGCACCCCAGGCGCTCAGGGCCCTCGAGGCATGTGCCCTGCGTGCCAGGCACCAGCGAGGTCAGTTTGTTAGTCTTTGAAAGTGCACAGGACACATTGTTCATTTTGCTAAACTAAATTAACACGGCTGCCCCGCAGAAACTTTGTTGAAATAAGTGACAACTACCTTACTTTTTTTCCTCAGTGGTGTAATCTTCCTAATTTAAATGTATTCTTTGCCTGCTGTATTTGCTTTCACTTCTATTGTATTGTATATATTTGCTACCTTTTTTTAAAGGATGAACTAAATTAGTGGGAAGGTGCCATCTTGTTTCTGTTTAATTCAAAGAGTATGGTGAAATAAGTTAATTGCTGTGAGGAGCAAGAGGTTTCAGTAACAAATCCAGATCCTTTCTCATTGCAGGCCTGGTTAAAATACCTCGCCTGCGGGACTAACACTATCACAAAGAGAGTAGGTGGCAGTAAACAAGGAAAGAGAATATGGAGCCAGGCATGAACTCATTGGAAACTGCCATTGACTTCTGAGAAGTCAGGATTTCATCCCATGCGTACAATAAAGAGGGAAAACTATGTGTAAATCAAAGATAAGTCTCTTGTATGGAGCACTGATTTGGGGTTAACTAAAACATTTTGGATATTAATTAGAATTTAAGAAAGGTGTGGAAGGCTTAAAGGGCAGCAGATGGATTGGGTGAAGAATTCTGGAGGAGCTGACTCTATAGTGTGGTTTGGGAGAATGATAGATGGGATGGTGAACTCAGCAAAGTGAGAATGAACTTGTTTGCGTTACTGGTTATGTAAAGGAGGTTTAAAGATGGCGTAAGTTTGGTCTGGAAGTTCTGTGTCCAAAGCTCTGTGTTTGCTCACACAAGTTTATTAAGGCATAAGTCAGGAGAGCTAGGGGTTTAGATTGATAAGAAGGAGACTGTTTCTATAGATACAAGAGGTAAACCACAAAGGTTGATTATAAGACAATCCCTCCTGTCTGGACCCTGATGGGAAGCTATCACTCTAGTCTGGTAAACAGGTTGGCAGGGGCTAGGTAGCTGAGGGGTCACAGGAGTCTGGCCACTCTCATTGGTCAAGGACAGTAACTGTTACCCAAATAAGCTGTAAACAACAACAGAGGTGGGCTAACTATATGCTGCCTATTAAGTATAATCTAATTATGTAACCTGCATATTAAAAGTAGTAATACCATGTATGGATTTTAGGGATGATGTAACTTGTATTATGCATGAGCTTGTTGCATTACGTATATTGTATTTTGCATGTTAGAAGGTATATGTGACTAGTAACCCCTATACTGGGGGTTCTTGCTCAGAGAGGCGAGCTTCTCTTTGCTTCCCTCTGCTGCAGTTCCTTTTATTATTCAGCTGAATAATAAACTTTGAACCACACCTCGTTCTCTGCCTATTGGAGTCTCGGCTGGGAACGGGTCTGCTTCATTGGGAAGGCTCTGGTGTGCCTCTTTCTGAAGTTGAGGGCCAGAGTTAGATTTTCCCCTACAGTTAATAGTGAACATCTATGTAGATCAATGGTTCCCAGCCTTTTCTCTGCCATGGCACATCGTGATACCTTTAATTATTTTGAGGCACTCCACCATATAGCCTCCAAATGAACTTATGAATATTAATAAGCCAATTCAGAACTCTGAAGAGTTTTTTGAAAAAGTCTGTGGCACACCTGCTGAGGCCTGATGGCACGCACGTGCACGGTGGCACACTGGCTGGGAAACACTGACTTAGACTGTAAACTCTGTGCAGCAAGGACTGCCCTTTGTTCTGGCTTTGTACAGCACCTTGCACAGTGGAGTCATGGTTCAAGCTTGAAGCTACCAGTCTCTATAATATATAATAATTAGACACTAAGTATAATGTTTAAAAAGAGAAATTTAATCTGGATATGACAAATAGACCTCATTCAGCAGGCTAGAGATACAGACTATAGGGCAAGCTATCAAAAACAACTGCATCATCAAAGAGAGACTTAAATACAGTATTTTGGGATTTGTAGCACCTTTGGGAGTTATGCTACTGGAAAAGGGATTTTGGTAGTTGGTAAGGTAGAATGAACCAGTGGTGGTTTCCTGCTTTGATCTTTTGATTTCCCTTTTGAAACTGCAAAAAAAGTGGGGAAGGACAGCAAGAAGTTGCCATCTTATAATTCTAAAGAGTAGTGAAGTTGATGGAGGATTTAAAAACAGAGTGTGGTCTGCCAGTACACTCGGATCATATGTGCACAATGGGCACTATAGTGATATGGGCATAATCTTGTGGTGTAGACGCAAGAACACTGCTTGCTCAAGCAACAGGAGCTAGGCTGAAGAAAGTGTTACTTCTGTTGAGAGAGCTCCTGGTATATCAGGGATTAGTTAGATCAGCCTAGCTATGGTGGTCAGTGGTGTGGATTTGTCATTTAGCTAAGCACTGTAGCTCTGCCAATCTGTGTTTTTAAGTGTGGACTAGGTCATGGTTGCAGCCAGCACTGTGGCCTCTTCATGTAAATAAAGTGTTCAGTTCTTTGGTGTTAGTCACTTAGATGAGAGAGACTAAGTAGATAAAGAAATATCTTTGGAACAGTGATTCCTAGACTACAGGGCTGACCCGTCTAGGGGTGTGTGGAAGAACATTTGCGGTAAGGTGTGGCAGGGCCCGGGACCACCCCCATGTGAGGAAGAGAGGGAGCACCACCCTGTCCCACTCTGCCCCCAGTTTGTCCTTGGCTTGGCCCGTCCCTCAGCTCCCAGCCCTGTTCGTGGCCCTGTCCGTGTTCCAGGCCCCAGCAGCACCCCTGGCTCCCAGCCCCTGACCATGCCTCTCTACTAAAAAACTGAACACAAATTCTTAAGTATTCTTAGCAGATTGCGTTATAGAGAGCAGCGTGCTTCGATGCCATTTGACTTGTGCAATTAGTTGATATTAAATTGACTAAACTAATGACTTGAGCAATCTAGTAAGATCAGCCTGCAATCGTGGTTGTTAAGTATAAAAATATTGTAGGCAGATTCTTGAAGTGCCCTATATACAGAGCTACTGTTGAAGAACACTTAGAAATATATAAGCCAAAGCAGAATATGGCAGCTCAAGTCTTTCATTGTGGTTCACACATGGAGCACGTTACACTTACACTCCAACGATTGCATTGACTCTATGTTTCCAGATTGAATTCAAGGTGTTTATTTTCATCAAAACAGCCCTTTAATGCTTTGCATCCTGTGTCTTTCAAAAAGTACTTTGTGCTTTAACCTGACAATAGAGAGAAACGGGGACAAAGGACGTGCTAATCCCTTCATTTGTATATCTATAGTTTGGAGGCACTAGGTTCTCAGGGGAGCCCTCAGTACTAGAATTTTGTTTCACCCTTGCTCCACTGGAACCTACCTTTGTTTGATCTAAAAAACATGTTAGGAGGTCTGTCTGTTCAGGCTTTTTTGAGATGATATGAAAGCTGTTTTTTTCAGTAGGTGGTTTGGGGAGTTCTTTAGGTCATTTGATATAGTTAATTGGACTAATTCTTGGCTCTTTGCCTGTGGTTGTAGATACTACTAAATTTGCTAAAAGAATTTATGAATATCCAAGTATTTAATAAGTTAGATACACTTAAGGTTATCCTTGCTCTTTGTCAGAATTTGTGTTTGCTTGTTTAATCCTTTGATCTGAGTTACTTGCTTTTAACTTTTGTCTGACCATTGTATGCTGGTAATCACTGGTATCCATGTAAGAAATGTTGTTAATAGGAAAATGAGCTCAATTTTGCTAACGTGAAGATTTTCATCCGTTCAATGGTAATATTTTCTGTTTAGTTAAACTAAGATTTTTTGGACATGTTTTAAAGTTGTCTCATGTTTTTTTCTTTTAGGGACCTAATAATTCTTTTTTCCACTTTGGTAATAGTCCTCTGTCCTGCTTCCCTTAGCTGTTCTCTTATCCATTTAACATAGATTGGGGGAGTTGGGGAATAATGTTCTTAAGTCTACATTTACCAAAGTAACCGATTTGGCACTTTTGTCACAGGGATTGTGTGAGAGCAGAGTTAGCTAGAGAAGTAACAAGATTCCCTGGCCTGTATAAAGAGGACTGTATTTAATTAAACTTATGATTTCATGGCATTAATAGCAAAAGGTATTTTACTGTTACAATTCTTATTTTGTTATTGAGGGAAATATTCATCAGGTGGGTAACTGCAGGGAGGCTGGATGGTGTCTGTAAGTTAAACTTTCCTGCTTTTCCTAATATCCCTGGTTTACTGTCATTAGCATAAGTATTTAAAGTGCAGTTCTACCTGAAAGTGACTGTAAAAATGACATCATTGCATGGGTATTGCAGTTTTTCTGATTTCAGATTAAATGTGTTCTTGTGAGTAAAATTCTTTGTATAAAATCAGGCCTGCAAATTCAGCTCTGTTCATGACAGTCAGCAGCATACAAAGGAGCGGTGTGGCCAGCATCACTTCTGACCATCTTTACTTGCTATGAACCCAATAGATCAGGTACCCAATTTGGAGCTATTAGCTTGGGGGAACTTTGGCAGTTGATGCTTGAGCCAGACTAGAATCCAATTCACTGTCTCCAAGCTGTTACCATACTGTAGTGCTAACTTTGTTACTGTATTGTGCTGCCGACTTTGGCAGTGCATGCTTGAGCCAGACTGGAATCTAATTTACTGTCTCCGAGCTGTTACTATGCTCTAGTGCCAAGTGTAGTAAATCCGTGGGTGGAATTTATGGGGGTGCATAAAGGGGGGAATGCTCCTCCAAACTTTTTAACCCCCTACTCTCCGTGTCACCCAGTACTGCTCTAGCCAGGCTTTCCCGGCCATAGTGGCGTACCTAGAGAGAGGGCGCAAAGGGTCCAAGCCCCTGGTATTGCCTGGGTGGTGGGTGGGACCTGCCGGGCCCTCCTGGGAGGAACTGATCCCCCACCACCACTCGTTGACATCTCCAGTATGCTGATCCCTTCCATGCACCTCTTGCTGCCATGCTATATTCAAAAGGGAGCCTGGGGTCAGGTTGGCACTGCCACTGGGGGTATCAGCAGAGGCAGCTTCTCCTCCAAGGGCTCACCCCAGGCTGGTGTCAGGGGCATGCATGCTGCCCCCAATATGCTGCTGTTTCCCTGGCTGGCAGAGTCCCCTGGCTGACTGCTAATACTGCTCCCCTGCCCAAGGTGCAGTGGCAGAGCCGTAATGCCAGTTTTTGGTGCCCCAGGCATGCTCCGATTGGAATGCGCCCCATCCCATCAGTGGTGCTTGGAGCTGCTGCCGCAGAAGGCACCCCTTTAATAGAGTGGCTCCATTGGGCCACCAGGGCTTTTGCCCTGTTGGCCCCACCATAGTTACGGCTGTGTGCAGTGGCATACTGAGAGTGGGGTGATGGTGCCAGCTTGGAGGGCACCAGCTGCGTCCCTGCTTGGAGGAACTGACCCCCATCATCCCCAGGGACCATCTGCCCTCCCATATTGAAATGGTAAAATCTTATTTCAGAGGATAAAGTAAGCTTTGGTTTGCACTTGGAATAGCTTTGTTGGTCAGGGGTGTGTAACAATGACATCCCTGACTGACATATTATGCCGATGCAGCTCCCATGGTAGACTCAGCTATGTTGTGACAAGAGGGATGTTAATGGGGAGTTTTACCCAAGGCTTAGCGGCAACATGGGGGAAAGCATGGAGCTGTCTGTGATGATGTAATGAAGAATCATAGAATTTGGAAGGGTCCATGAGAGGTCATTGAGTCCAGGTCCCTGTACCCATGGCAGGACCAAGTAGACTCTTAAACCATCCCCAACAGGTGTTTGTCTAACCTGCTCTTAAACCCTTCCAATGATGGAGATTCCACAACCTGCCTAGGTAACTTATTCTAGTGGTTAATTGCTGACAGTTAGGAATTTTTCCTAATGTCCATCCTAAATCTTCCTTGCTGTAACTCAAGCCCATTGCTTCTTGTCCTGTCATCGGTGGTTAAGGGGAACAATTTTTCTCCCTCCTCCTCATAACTCTTTTTAGGTACTTGAAAACTGTTATGTCCCCTTTCAGTCTCCCCTTTTCCAGACTAAACAAACTCAGCTCTTTCAATCTTCCCTCATAGGTCAAGTGTTCCAGACCTTTAATCATTTTTGTTGCTCTTCCCTGGACTTTCTCCAGTTTGTCCACATCTTTCTTGAAATGAGGCACCCAGCTTTGAGAAGCGTAGACTCTTTTTTTGAGAGAGAGAGAGTAGAATAGGACTATTTGAGTACCTGAGTTAGAGAATCTGCTAACTCTACAGCAGTGGATCTGAAATGTTGAAATTCTTCACAAGCAGCCCATTTAGAGCATCTAGGAGTCCAAAGAGACACGTGTTCTTCCACTTGGAGAAATGGAGACTTGATTTGATCTGATGCCTGATTTGAATCAACAGGCTAAATGTAATAAGTTCATCTCTCCTGAAAATATCCCATAGGATGAATGTCATTATTTAACATGTCTGCACAAGGGTATTTTACAGGTCTAAGAACACCACTTTAGTATACCAGCAAAGCATTCCTAGTGTGGATGCAGCATATACCAACAAAGCTCTGCTTTGTGTTGGTAAAGTACAGCCCTGGTCTGTCCCTCTTTGAGTGAGTCATATGGGTCAAAGAACACTTTGCTCATACAGGCGTTTCTGCTAACACTGCTATGTTAGTTTTCATACTGTAACTGACATGGCTATTGTGGCAAAAGTCTGTAGTGTAGAGCTAGCCTAAACAGAAATGCTGATATTTGGGAATTGGCATTATGTTGTCTGTACATTGTATAGTTTATTTAACAACCCATACACTGATAGTATCGACAACAATTCTACAAATTCTAGTGTAACCCTTCTGCTAGGGCAGGCTGGCAGAACAAGGGCCAGGTTCTATACCTAGGGGTTTCCCAATAATGTAGCACCACCAACCAGCTTGAGCCCCCACCCAGATTTCTGGGAATCCTGCACTGTTTCCTGGGCACCCCAAAGAGGTAAGGCTTCCCCACTTGCAAGCATGAGACTGAGTGTAGTAAACAAAACTTTTAATAGCAGTAAAACGAAGTATAAAAGGCCAAATAACAAATCAGTGCTGATCTAGCTAATCAGTACAGATCAAAGTTCTCAACAACCCACACCGCGTAACAACATAAAGGCTTAATGGCCAAACCAGCACTGATGTGGCGAATCAGTGCTAACTAGGCTCCCAACCAGCCCTAGGGTTCGTAGGGCGTGTCTTTCATGCCAGCTGTCCACCGAGGCCACCTACTGGCCACTTACTCCATCCAATAGCACCATCTGTTGGCTCCGCCAGCTCCACTCACTGGTCACTCACGCCGCCCAGCTCACTGCTGGCCCCGCTTGCTGTCCGCTGGCTCCACCCATCAGTCACTTGCACTGCCCAGCTCACCACTGGTTGCTCTCACCATCCACTGGCTCCACTCACTGTCCATCGGCTCCACCCATCGGTCACCTGTGCTGCCCAGCTAGCTGCTGGTTGTTCTCACCTTCTCCTGGCTCTGCCCCAGTGATCTCAGCTCAGAGAGAGGTTTTTCTCTCTATTGATTTAGTTCAGAGAGTTTGCTTTTCTCCTAATGGTTTCAGCACTTAAGTAGCTGCAAATAACAACCTCTAGCTAAACGACAAAGGCCTCAGAAGAAGCCTATTTATTGCCATCATTAGACAGGGGAAGCAATAGGGGCATGGGCCAAAATAGCTTCAAACCCCCACCCCTGTCTTTTTTTTAATTTCAGACTGAAACTTGCAGTTGCCTTTCCTACAAGCCTCTTAACGAAGGGTAGTTTTTACCATTTAAATAACCCAGACAGATTTGAAACAGAGTAGCAATTCACAAAAAGACAGTATTTTATATATCCCTTCAGTAGAATTACAGATATTGACAGATTTGTGATCAGATTAACCCCAAATACCATTTACCCAGTATGCCCTGCATCCAGTATGAAAACACCTAATTGTGCTTTTTGTGTTCATGCTAATACAGGACAGATTAGTTGCCTCCCTTCAAAAGCTGTTTAGCACAGCTTTCTAAGCTCTGCCTTACAGTAGTAACCCCCTTTACATGGGTTTTTGACTTCTTAACCTTTTTGCATCAGTTGCTTATACTTATTAAATGTTGAAATTGCACTTCAATTTATATAATTCTGCAAATTTACATGCAAAGTAAACTTGTTGCATTCTGGAAGTTGCCTTATCTTCAGAGTGTCTGATGAAGTGGTTTTTTCCCCCCACAAAAGTTCATGCGATAGATGAATTTTAGTCTTCAGGTGCCGCAGGACTTCTTGTTTGTCCTGATTTTAATCTCTTTAAACCCATTTCTATTTTTAAACACTTTTAAAACACAAATGAAAATAAATGATGCTTTTTTTCAAAGCATTGTAAATAAGCTGTTGAGAGATTTCAAAGCTTTTTCTTCAGTTTAATATGTAAACTATGTATACAGTAATTAACATAAATATTAACATAAAATGTTATATCATCAAGGAAATCCTAGATGAAATTACTGCTTTTTGAGCAGCATACACTAATATTTTGAGACTTTTTTTTGTTGGTCAGCCAAATTCATGATTCTTGAGGCCTTCATGTTTGCAGAATTGCTCTGTGGTGGTGTTGCACATGGGAATGCATAAACTTAATGAGGATAGCAACTCAGCAGGAGATTGTTTATGTGCTTCTTGGATTCCTTTCTCTTGGATTTCCTTACCATGCAGTTCTTTCATCTTTGTTCCACACTTTGATGTGCTCTGGTAAACAAGGTTACAGGTTAAAAAAAAGTCAAAGTTTAATTTTGGAACCAAATAAGTTAGTGTGTCTTTTCTTTCTGTGCAGACTTGAAAAGTTTTGATGGCCTAAGGAAAGTGTTGCTGTATTTTATACAACTGTATATAGGTCATCAAATTATAAAGAATATTTTGTAACTCATCTCAATTCTTTTAACTGTTACATACAAATTTTTCAGATCTAGGACTATTTACAGTGGTAAATATATTCATTTGAGGTGGAATGAGTCTGAAACTGTCAACTTATGTATTCTGATGTTTGATCTCTGTGACTATTATAGTTGTTTCTATAAATCCTGTGTTGCTAAATCTCAGGAAGAATGTCCTGGGTTTTCTTTGAAAGATGCCTTGCTCCGAAGCAAGATGGCTTTGAAAACTTACATGTCCATAATGCAGTGTTTCCCAACTGGTGTGCAGTGACACGCAGGTGTGCCCTGAGGCCTGAGCAAGTATAGGATGGGATTTTTTGAGAAATTACTCAGAGTTCTGGATGGCTTATGAATATTCATGAGGTCATTGGGAGACTATATAGTGGTGTGCCTCAAAATAATTAAAGGTATCAAGGTGTGCCACAGCAGAGGAAAGAGTGGGAATGACTGCTATAACATACTCACCTGATTCTTCACAAGAGCCTGTATATGTTTTCAGACTTATTTTCGGTGGCTGTGAACACTCACAAGTCAGTGGCAGCTCTGGATGCTCAGCACAATTGAAAATTTATCTCTTTATTAGAAAAACAATCAAACCAGTAGAAATGTTACTACATGTTAGTGGTGGCCTAGAGCAAAGATTGTTTAACAAATGAATAATTGTCACTGTTCATAAACGCTTATGCTTGATATGTAGTGTGGTTATTGAATTTAATTTGGCTTGAAATGAAAACACTTTTCTTTAAAAATTACTGTCTAGAAAAATTAAGTGTGTGATCAGTCTGTTTCTTTTGCTAGAAACATCAAGCCCTTATAAAATAAACAAGGAGTCCTGTGGCACTTTTTAAAAGTAACAAATTTATTTTTTGCACGAGCTTTAATGGGTGGAATCCCACTTTGTCAGAGAGTTCAGAAAACTTACATTGGGAAAAAAAAACTTGCAGTGATGGAGGGGAAGATAAATCCTATGTGCTTCCTTACTTTCAAGATTATTCTGATTTTTAAAAATCAAATGAAATACTGCTTGAATTTTGTTCTCATTTCTAGTTCACTGAACTGGGAATTTCTGAATGGCAGACTTCAGCGATGTTAATTGCCCAACTCAGAAAGTTGTAGTTTGTACTCAGTGTTTGTTTTGTGTAGGTCTTTTTCATTTTCTAGCATGCAAATAAGGGTATAAAATGTGGGATTACAGAATACTGATTTTTAAAAAGTACATTTCAGCTGTTGGAAATTGTGAATGTTTGTTGAAGGCCCAGAGGAAATGCGCTCTCTTCCAGATGATTGGTGTGTTGCATGGCCTCATTAACAACATGGTATGAATATAACCCTCCCCTTTCTTCTTTAAATCAGTGTGATCCATAGGAACTTCACAGGTACTATAGGTCAAAAGTGGTAAGAATGGCTGGAGTTGTGTAAAGCAGCAGGGTCAGAGCTAGAAATATAATTGACTTCATTGCTTTCAGAAAGATAGCCAGCAAGTTCAATGGTC
The DNA here is from genome assembly GCA_007922195.1 of Podocnemis expansa. Classification (NCBI taxonomy): domain Eukaryota; kingdom Metazoa; phylum Chordata; order Testudines; family Podocnemididae; genus Podocnemis; species Podocnemis expansa. Next base: position 24,576,629 of record ML681981.1, on the reverse strand, counting down.
AGTCAGTCTTAAGAAGCTAACATGTGGGATGGTAAATGCAGTTTCTAACAAACTTTGTTTATGAAGACCCAAGCAAAAAGCCCAGTGTTCCTCAAGCAGGTTTAGCGTACAGATGTGCATGCATGTTATTTTGTTATTTACCCTATTTTTTAAACTATATTTTATTTTATTGTAGTGTATCAAGATAAACTTTACTGAATCAATTTAAAACTTCTTGCATTAGAGTTAATAGCTTTGGGGTATGTTGTGTTAAAATAAAATTGTATGGCTATGTCTACACTTAGGAAGGTTAGTTCGAATTAACATAATCGTTAATTCAAACGAAATTAATCTGAACTAACATGGCCCCACTAGAAGCCCAAATCAAACTAGCATGTCCATGGACAGGACTTGCCCGTTCAATTAGGGAGGGGGCACCATGGGAAGTGTGGCAACATGGTGCCCATGAAGGGCCATACCCCCACCCAATACGTAGAAAGAGGAAGGCTCCCTGGGAGGAGGGAAGGGCACACTGTTTTAGTTCGATCTAATGGTTGGTTCAAATTAATGTGGTTCCATTTGGTTAGTTTGAACTAATAAGTTTGAACTAACCATTACTTTGAAGTTAAGGGAGATTTTATAACTTTGAAGTAAGTGTTCATTACTTTGAATTAAAAACTTCCTTAGTTCAAAGTAATGAAAGTCAGTGTAGCCATGTACTAATTTAGTTTGAATTAATCTTCATTAATTCAAACTAAATTCCAAGTGTACACATGGCCTATATGTGTTACTGTGGAATTGTATGTATTTCCATGGGAAGGGTGAAATTAGACAAAATTAGTCAGGTTATAGCAATTCCAGGGAAATCGTCTCTTTGGAAAGGTGTGCATATATTAGTTCAGGAGTCTGGGTATTTTTAATACATTTGCTTTGGTAGGTTTGTGTGTGTGTGTGTGTGTGTGTGTGTGTGTGTGTGTGTGTGTGTGTGTGTGTGTGTGTGTGTGAGAGAGAGAGAGAGAGAGAGAGAGAGAGAGAGAGAGAGAGAGAATTTAAAAAACAAAACAGAACACAAACTCTTGAGTGTATTCAGTGAACCTCTGAAATTTTTACCAGAACCAAATGAAGCTCTGCTCCCCCTTGACATCACAACACATGATTACAATTGGTTGGATCAGATAGAATAGGGACCACTGTTGGGACTACTTAAGTTTCAGAGGTTGCCACGGGGATGCCATTAAATCCTTCAAGTGACATTTATATCAGGAATAGAAGACGATTGTAGCACAAAACTGCTCTTGGTGCTTGAATGTAATAGAGGAAAACTTAAGAGAAATAAAATGGCATTTTTATAGAATATGTATTTCCAAGCCATCTGGACAGTTTTGAGTTGAGTACGATTATTTTCATAGATGTTGGGCTGCACAATCTGAATTGCCAGGAGATTACAGAATGAAGTCAAAACCCCAACAAAGGGTAAACAAAGGGTAAGGGATTAACTTTTTAATGGAACTAGCTTTAGTCATTATTTGCTTCTTTAAATCCTATGTTAATCCTATACTGATGTTAATGGATTATGCTGATTTATTTGCTCCATTTGACAGGCTTCCCTTTAAAGCAGGAGGAACCCATTCTAATCTATTGAAAGAAGGTGACTTAGTATATAATACTGGTGATATAAAAAGACAATAATTGTGTAAATGTGCATCCTTTTACAAGTTTTAATCACTCATACTATAACTGGAGATATTGCAGAAGCTTAATTTTCCTACGCCACTACAGAAAAGGATAGAGCAGGGGTCTCAAACACGCAGCCCCTAAAGCTGTTTCCTGTGGCCCACAATGAGACTATTGTCACCAATATTTGCAATATCTTTGTATGAAAAGTTTTCAGTGGCGTATGGCCTTCAGGCTAATGTGCTAGTCCTCATGGGGCCTTGTATTAGTCCTCATGCATGCCTCATGGTGATTTGAGTTTGAGACCCCTGGCATAGAGAAATGGTGCAAAACTGATTCTGCTGAAATCAAGCTGATTTTATTTATTTTAGTTAGTTAGTTAGTTAGTTCGAATGATCTGGCGCTGAACTGGAGTCTTACCTTTGTTAATGTAACAGCTGCCCAGACACTGAGTAATGAGACAGTGAGTAATGAGGGACATACAAGTACCAACCATTAGAACGAAGATAATTCTGAGGTCAGAAATGTAAGCCAAATTCATAATATAGGCTTCTTTGCTCGGTTTACATTTTCACTCTTGACACTCCATTATACATGGTATCTGATAGTTTTCTTGGAAATATTTAATCTTGCAAAACCACAAAACTGAGGGTAAAAAGAGCAAATATATCAGAAGACTGTTGGTGAATGAGTAGCCTTATTATTAAAATAATTTTGCCAGCAATTTTGGACTCAGAAGGAGCTGTGGTGGTTCTGTGGGCTATATAGTCGCCCAGGCCAGCTAATGTACACTGGAGATGAACAGTGACAATGACTAGGAAGCTTGAAGTCAGTACCCTAAGCAGGGTAAATGTGGCAGATGGCTTTTAAAGAGAGAGTGGACTTTTCTATATCCTTTTTTCAAAAACAGTCAAGCTTAGAAGAATGTTTGCCATCTTTATGATCAAGACAAAACATACCTAGGGTTAAATTTCACCAATAATTTTCAGTAAATTTCATAAAACTTGTCATGCAGAAGTGTCTTGAGTTCTGTGTATGGTTACTTAATGTGGCTGGTGCATTGTTCTCTTGTGTTTAGAGTATCACTAATGTAAGAGCAAAGTTTAATGACGGCCAAGATTCAGAAAATTATCCAGCAGTGATGAAAATCTGGAGATGTTTTGAATTAGTTAATGATAAAAATTAATTTATTTTATTCCAATTTGGCTTCTCATATATTGATCTATTATTTTTAGTATAGAGTTCAGTGAATGTAGAGTATGTAGTTGGTTAGTAAATATTGGGATGTATCGGATGCTAGAGCAGATGGTTGGGGAAAAGGCATATGAAATAGAAATGTTTGTAATTCAACAGTTTACCCCATTTTAAAACCATTATAGTACCACATAGAAATGTGTTGCTAGTTTGGGTTTGCAAAAATTGTAATTCTTTTGCAAAATCTGGTCTTTACCTACATTTATAGTCTAGTACTGGACTTCTTAGATTTATTTTACTATAATATGCCTTTTTGAGATAGATGAGTGTATTGAAATTCCATTAAATCATAAAATTCTTTAATTATTACTAGGAGAAAATTTCTGTAAATTAATGCTGCAGAACATTCACTAGATACCATGAAGTGGGATTTTCTCCCACAAAAGCTCATGTGATAAATTTGTTAGTCTTTGAGTGCCACTGGACTCCTTGCTTGTTTCATATTTACGGTGTAGTTGGTTTTTCTGATATACTGCAAAACTCTCCCTGCATCTGCAAAAACTGGCCAATTCTGCTAAAGATGCCTCCTAAAACAGAGATACTGCAGACCAATACATCTATATTTCTAGCTCTAAGAGACTGGTAGTTGCAAAGGTATTTACCAAGTCCCCAGAAATTTAGCAGAGAACTTGTCTTGCTACATTTTCTCCATTTATGCTCCCAGTAACCAGACAGCAGAAATGCTAATGTCCTCTGGTAAAAATAAATAAGTTGAAACTGCCCTCTGGAATAGAAGAGACAAGGGGTGTGAGGTCATACCTTTTAAGGGACTAACATCTGTTGGTGAGAAACAAGCTTTCTTCAGACCTGAAGAATTGCTCTGTGTGGCTTGAAAGCTTGTCTCTGTCATCAACAGAAGCTGGTTTAATAAAAGATAAGACTTCACCCACCTTGCCTCTCCATCCTGGGATCAACATGGCTACAAATACATTTTATACAGCTGCAGAATGGAAGACTTATTGCTGATGTCAAGAGAAAGAGACAGGAAAACCTCAATTACTATTCTACAGTCTGAACTCAAGGTTCAAAATAATTTCTCACTGAACTTCTATATGGTGGCCATGACACAGCTCATCACTCATGGCCTGGTCTTTCAGCAATGCTTTCTAGCCTAAGACTAGAAGACTCTGTGTCAAAACCTGACTACCAAGTTCCTCCATGCTGGGCCCTGCACCATGTGACCTGATATAATTTTTGACATATCTTATCTTTTTAAAAAAAACTATTTGATTTTGTTCCTGTTGACTAGTCATACTTTAAAACTGTCCTAGGCAATTCAGTTTATAAACCGTCTATGTGTTTAGAGGTGTAAGTCAGTAGAGTATCTGCTCTGTATCCAGGTGTGGACCTCTTGCCCCAGGGTCAGCCGCAGGTGAATGAAGACATCAATTTTGTATGTTCTTGACCAGCAGTAAGGTGCCAACATACAACCATTTCCTTCCTGCTGGGGTTTTTACTAGATGGAGGATACTTCCTGGGCTCAAAAATGGGGAGCTGTCAATCCCTATTCAGGCTGAGGTTGGAGAGAGAGGTGAATCAGTTATATTTGAGAAAAGGTGTGTACAGCCAGGAAAGCAAAGCTTGGGAGATCTTGTTAGACAGAGTGGCCAGTAGGAGAGGTGGTATGTGTGCCCATTGTGTTGCTGCAGGGCCAAATCCCCCTTCTGCTAAAGCTGCTGAAGGCTCGGTTGTTAAATCACTAGTGTAGACCTGATGAAAGCTTAACCCAGGGGTAGGCAACCGCCAGCATGTGTGCCGACAGTGGCACGAGAGCCCATTCGGAGTGGCATGTGGCTCCGTCTGCAATGCCATAGAAATTGTGGCTCCTGCCACTGACTGCTCCAGCCAGCTTCCTTCTGGGGTGTGGAGGGTCCCCACCATGCTCGTGTTCCAGGAATGGGGTGGAAAGAAGATGCCTGAAATGGCTTCTCTGTGGTGTGCAGCTGCTAAGGAGCCACTCTGGGTTGGGTAGCTTCTTTACTCAGCATGCCTGGGGACCCCCGCAAGAGGAGCTGCTCCAGGCAGCTTCTTTCCATGGCATCCATGGGGATCCCTGTCCCACAGCATGCTCCCAAGAGGAGCCACTCAGGCAGCTTCTTTCTGTGAGTGGCTCCTTTCAGCATCATGCCAGGGAAGTGTCCCCCACCCTGCCCCCCAACCTCCAGCCATGGCTGCCACCAAAGAGGAGTGCTGCTGGCTCAGAAAGAGACCCAGGGCTTGGCGTGCTCAGACTTGGGGCTCATGCCCCGCCGCTGCAGCTGGCGGTGGACCTGGGAGTCAGGGCTCAAGCCCCGTAAGCCTGGTGCTAGCGATGCCCCTGCCACCAGATTTTCAGGCAGCTGCCTCTTTTATTTCTGTGGAAGGAGCCACCGCACTAGCTGACAGTTGACGAGGAGGAGCCAGTACAAGGGTCGGCAAAGGTTGCTGACCCCTGAAACCCTTATGCTGTGTAAAGCTGTCAGGGCGTAAACGGGATACTGGCCCCTTTAAGAACTCAAATCTACATCTGTCTTTGATTGGAAGCTCATTTGGCAGGTACAAAGAGGAGGCCAGCATATTGAAAGTATACTCCATAACCTTTGTAGTACAAATGGCAGTTCTGTTACTTCAGTTTAATGGCATGAAGGGGATGTATTGATGGAAATAGGTAATACTTACATACCTACTGAAAGAAAGGTGATACTGATCAACATTCAGAAAAGGAGGGAAGTAGCTGGAAATACTTTTAACACTGAAAATTCTCCAGTGTATATTAAATATATTAAGAGGTACAGCCTAGGTTATTGATGGACCTGAAACAACCTTGGTAGTCAATTTACTAGGAAAGATAAATCTTTTTATATTGAAAATGACAACATTGTCCCTTCTTTCTTCCTTCTAGATCCCTTGTACTCTCTCCCCAAAGCTTGCTATTAAACAACTCCAACATAAGTGCTGTGCCTGTGTATTAGACCCCAACTTCTGAATGCTTTTTTGTATTTATATATAATATACATTTCTCTAAATCTGAAAAACAGATGTGATCCAAATTGTCTTTACCTTTTTGACTGTCAAAATAGTTTGCTGTCCATCTCATTTACTGAGGTATCGAGAGCTTGTGAAATTAGAAGCAGAATTCTTTGATGCTTTGCATGCTAATTATTTTGTCAATGGTTGTAGGTGGAAAACAGAACTTTGAGCTTCTGCGCTAATAAGTAAACATGAAAACAATAAAAAAAAATCTCCATTTTCTTTTATAATGTCCTTATCTGTGTTTAGAAGATATCTAGCCATGTCTTTTGTTAATGCTTAGGAGCTTGAAATCAGCTTTGGAATAATTTCTGAAGAGTTTAATTAAGTAGCCCATTGCCATATGTGGGCTTTGGACCACATTTAACACACACAGGCTCTGAAAGGCAAAAATGTGTTCCAGCCGGACACAGTTCCTCTCCTCTTGGCGCTTGTATGGCATGACCATCAAACTTCATTAGTATTTCCTACATCGTTACGTCACTGTTGTTTCTCTTTTGGAGCCTGACCCAAAATTAATTAACTCTGAATTGTTACTTTGGACTAAGGATAATTGAAATGTTAACCTAGCATTTCACCTGGTTTCGAGTATCTGTTGTAAGTCATATAACAGATATAAATATATCAGGAAATGTGGATTATTGTTGGTTGTGTTTTGTTTCATTTTGAATGAAACAAATGAATTATTCATTTTTATCTGAATATACCAGGTTTTTTAAAGCTAAGGATTAAATTGAGCTCTTGCATGAGTAGATGCCACTTTACTGGAATTATGTTGGCTTACACAAAAACTAAATGTAGACATAAGTATTTATTTTAATACCAGAATGAGCAGAAAAGCTTTATCTGTTCTGTACTGTTAAAACTGAATAAACAACCCTTTAAGGAGATGAAACAAATAATCTTTTTACACCAGTCAAGAGTATCTGGAGGCTTTTCTGTTCACTGAGTATTGTTAGGCTTCTGTTACAGATGACTTTCCCACATTGTGAACCAGCCATACTCAAGAAAGGTAGTCTCAGATTTCATGTGTCCGGGTAGTTAGCTGAGCTTGAATAGACTGGTAAGAACCCTTTGAACATAAGTACTGGACTTCCTGGCAGACTGCCTGGTTTGGAATCAGTAAACATGCTTCTATAAAAGTTATTGTATGCAGTAGAAACATTATAGCATTTAATAAATCAGCAGGATTAGTATGTATTTCACCTGATTTGTGGCATATTCTTTAATTCTGGGTCAGAGCAGCTCTTTTTGTGTATACTACAAGGAAACTGAGAAAATTAGTTTTATCAATCGGAATGTCTAGAAAAGGAAGTGTGCACTTTGTTCTGTGAAGAATTTGAAAAGTGTGCCTTTTTGATGTGCGAAAGGAGCAATATATTACTAGTTCTGGGATAGAATTGCAGGACTGGAAGGGACATTGAGGTCATTTAGTTTAGTCCTCTGCACTGATGGCAGGACTAAGTATGATCTCTAGACTGTGAAGGAATTCATCCTGCTTTCACTGAAGTGAATTTAAAACTCCTATTGACTTCAGTGATGCAGGATTAGACCCAGAGAACACCCAACATGCTAACTATGAAAGGAGTATTTTCCCATACAAATCTAAGGTTGGTCCCCCCCCCCCCAATAAAATGAGGATTCTATACTTAAACTGCATTTTCAATAACGGTCAATTTGTGTTATAAATATGCCAAATATTCTGCTGCTGTTTCAAGAAGTTTATGTACATTTTAATCCATTAGAGTGGCGTGTTCTCCTATGAAGGTGTGTTGATTGAGACAGTAATGCACATAATAGTTGTCAGAATGCAATAGCCGCATTACCTGTGTTCTGTTATGTTGCCTGCCCTCTGGAATGGCAACCTGATTCTTCATGGAAAAAAATTATAGAACTGGCTTAAACAAAGTAAAAAACAAAACAAAGAAAACAACCCCTCCAACATAGAAATAAGTTGCAAAAAGAATTCTGTAACCAGTTGGCTTGCTTAAACCTAAAAAACAGAAATGGTCAATTGTTTTTCTTTTCTGTACAAAGAATGCTTGCAATAGTTTGTGTACCTGCAAGCAGTATTTAGCAACATCAGTGAGGAAGTAATGCTCAGAGCTTCTTTGAAACAGTTTTTGTTGAACATAATTGTAAGATGTGAAACAAAGATCCAGAGCAATCGGACAAAGTTCTTCAAAATATTGCTCCTTTATTCCATTTATGTAAGAGAAATATGCAGTATTGAGTATTTTTCTGGCTGCAGTGCAAGAGCCAGATTACATGGTCATCCAGCTATCCAGAGAGTTCAGTTAAACCTGAATTATTTCTTAACCTGATCTATGCGAACTTTGCATGTAAAGTCACACTTCTTTCTCTTTAAAAGAAAATTTAACTTCTTTGGTATGGAAGTCAGCTCTGTGCGTCAGGTACCCAGTGGAGATTTGCTGTTATATTATGCTTGCTTTGGAAGCTGCTATTAGTTTGGGATAAATGTGCAACATACACAAATACCAACAGATGACAGAAGAGAATAATTTAGATAATTAGAAACATACAATTTCACTTAAGGAAATATGCTGTTAATCTTACTATGTACACAAACCTCAGCTATATCGTGTTGTGGCTACGTAACACAGTGATGCAAATATAGGATAATCAGTGTTTGTGCTGGGTATATATTTAACTAATTAATTGTTGTTTATAGACTTTCATTTACCACTCATCACTAAAACATCAGAACCTGTTATAAATGTCAGTGTACATGGTCTTATCCCTATAAGAAAAGAGGAAGTAGTATTTCCAGTTCACCAGTGGGGAAATTGAGGCTAACTCAGATTAATTGATCTTAATATTTGTGCCTGCAATGGTGTAGACAGCCTTATATTTCTCTTTCTCTTCCATCCCAATTTTGTGAAACTTTAGTACGCAACTCATCTATTCGGAGAAGTTGGTAGGTGTTCTGTTTTCTGGAGAGCTTTTCAGTGAAACATAGATTCTACATTTTATTGCCTGTAAATTGTCATTCAGACAAGTCAGAAGTAGTCAGACATCATTTTCTCTATTTTTAACTCCCCACTTAGTATATACACAATTTTACATTGAATTAAAAATATCTAAGGCAAACCTCATTTTGCTTTAAAATATTTCTTCTCTTATTGCCAACGTCAGTGCATTACCAACAGCTTGCTAAAAGTCATATTTGTATTCCTTGAAAAATATTCCTATTAATTAGTTGATACAAAATAAGGAGGAAAGGAGAAAGTGAAGGTCATGACGATAACTGAAACAACACAGAAATATAAAGGGGAGGCAGTGGCAGCTTATGTTCATGTATAAGTAACCATACTGTACAGTAAATAATAATAATAATAAACTGAACAATATCCCAAAAAAACCAACTTTTTAAAAACATTTTAGGTGATGTATCTCCGGTTCACATGAATCCTATTTCTCAGTCCCAGTGTGTTCCTTTGGGAGAAATTCTTTGCTGTGCTATATCTGAGATGAATGCAGCTCATGTTACTGTTACCCAGGAAACATTAATGGATCAGCTGGTGAAACATTATCCAGGTAACATGTTAATTTTTTTCCCTTTAGAAGCTAATAGATTGCAATGCATGTATTGGTGACAATGGATGTAAACATTATAACAATATACCTGAAGCTGCCAAGATGGAAGGATATAAACAAACAGGTAATCACTAAGGAATTTACGTAGCCACATATACGACCTTTGTAAATCTATGTATAGTGTGGGGAAAAATGTATTTTATTTTTATATAGAATTCTTACAAAGTTTCATTTTTACATTGAGAAATAGAAAGAAAATAAGAATGCAATGAAAGTATGTCAGTGACTGTGTCCTAAGGAGGGAGAACACGTGGGAATTGGAAGAGGTTTTAAAAGAGATCAAAATGGAGATGTGTGTGAAAGCATAGAGTTCCTAACAGGAGGTTCTGAAACTTTTAGTTGCTTTCTTGAATGCATAGAATTGTGATATTTGACTTTTGTAAAAGGCATAGGATTGGCAAAGAAGAATCCATATTCAGGGTTTGTGATCACACACCAGATTGGCCTTAAGTTCAGCTTTGGTAGCCAAATATTTCTTTGGAAATTGACAAATATTTCTTTGCCCCTCCAAAAAGGAAATTCTAAATCACTCACTGTAAATGAGTATTACTCTTTACCCTGCATGTCTAACAAGGGAATGGCAATTTCCGAGTTCACATGGTTGGAGCACTTAATTTAAAATAAAAAATTTGGAAAGCTGAGCTCCATTCTCGTGTTAGGATGTGTTCCCCTAAGTCTCTTCCACTTAGCTCCTAAGAGTTCACTCTAAATCCAGTCTTGCCAAAAAGGTTTCTTTATCTGGCACGACGAAGGTATGCTAAATTGATCAGAGTTAAGCATAGGAAATGAGCATATGGCATACCACACACCCAAAGTTGGGCAGAAAATCTCTTCCTTCCAATAGAGATTCACCTGGCCTCTTCTCTTCTTCCTTTTCAAAGTTGGCTTCTCTCATTACTCAGGAGGAGTTGTTGATGTTATTACAGCTCTTCCACATGTGATTGGTGAATTCAGAATACTGGCTAGTATAGCTTGTGCACTGCTCTCTGCTGGAGAGAATTAATAATTGCTGTCCTTTACTGAGCTGGCCTGTAGAAGAGCCCTTCATGCCCTTAACAGCGGCAAGAGTATTTGTTAGTACTATGTAAAAACTCTGTACAAAGCACCAGGTATTTAGTTCTGTTCATAATTCTGCATCTGGAAGTTTAGATCACAACTGTTACATCTCTGTCCTGTATACAACCATGAGATTTTTTGGGGGGTACTTTTTGCTGAGGGACAACTGATTGATTGTGTCATTCTTTTGATTCTGGCTCTTAAAGCTGAGCACTGTGACCTGTCTTTAAAACCTCTAGTTAAGAATTACATGCCATGATAGGAATTATTGAAGTTTTTATTTTTAAGATTCACTTTGTACTACTCAAATTCTTAGAACCTGAATAGTCTTCAACTCTCTTGTAAATCCTTCATGCTTATCAGTTTGGTTCCTTTATGTCTGAGTCATTTCCAAATTTGTTATAGTTCAGGAAATTGCTGTTAAGTTCTAATGTTTCATGATTTCTGTATTAATGTCTTTCTGATTGAACTACTTATATACTATATCTTAATTGTAGGTATAGCAACTCCCTCACAAGCAATTCTATATAATACGCTTGGAACTCTAATTAGAGAACGGAAGATATATCACACTGGAGAAGGCTACTTCATAGTGACCCCTCACACCAACTTTATCACAGATAACGTCATGAAAGACAATAAGAAGTCCCTGTTAGAGGACAATTGTCCTTTACTGCTGTCTACCTCGTATCTAGTAAGCATGGAAAGCTGTGCAGATCTAAAAGAAAATGTTCCTGTGGTGTCTCATTGCAGATCCTGCCGTTGTTTTGCTTCTCAGGCTACATTCAGTGAACAAAGACATCAGCAAGTAATTAACCATGAACCTAATGGAAGAGGTCAAAAAGACTCTGGTAAGTTGAAGCCTTCGGTTCAGAATCAGCCTGTCTCAGCATCACTTAAAACTCATTCATGTGACACAACCAAGCCCTTAACTTTAATGAAAGAAAAAGAGAAATGTAAAAAGTTTGGACTTAGCCTTTTCTGGCGTAACATATCAAAAAGAGAAAAACCTAAGAAAAAATACTCCTCTTTTTCTGCCCAATTTCCTCCTGAAGAATGGCCAGTCAGGGATGAAGATAATGTAGATAATATTCCACGTGACATTGAACATGAAATCATCAAGCATATTAACCCAGTGCTAACAGTAGATAATTTAGTTAAACATGCAGTATTAATGAAGAAATTTGAAGAACAGAACAAATATATTAGTAAAGGCACCTCAACTGAAATGTTGACAGTCAAGCAAAAACATATTTCAAAACAGTGCGTTCATAAAAAGCAAAGTAACGCGGGAAAGCATCACAGGAAAGTTCAATCCAACAACAAAGAAAAGCAGATAAGCAAAACCCAGAGAAAATCTCAATTCAATGAAGTAATGTCTGAAAATGACAAACGGGACAAATGTGCAGAGCATCTGTTACCATATGTTACAAATGAAGTCATAGCTCATGAACATCTATATAAGGATGCAACAGTTGTTGAATCCCATTTTATATATAAAAAGCAAATTGAGAACCCTTTTCAAGGTCTACCATGTAGAGAGAAACATTCTACAAAAGGGCACAAAGGTCAAAAAACCAATCAATTTAAGTCCAGGATTCAAAAGCAAGAGTGGAATTTTCAAAGGTCAAGGTTTTTGGATTCTTCAGGAACCTTTGACCATGAAGCCATACAATCAAGTCGTGAAAAATGTGGTGACAAGGCCAAGCAAAACAAATTGTTTCACATTAACAATTCTTCCTTCCAACCCATCAAAGACCATTACAGTGAATGCTCTAATCATCCACAGTGCAGTACTTTACGAATAGATGATAAATGTAAGTACTCTAGAGGGAATAGCTTTTCTGACTATATTTACAGAGGGGCAAACAAAAAAGTTACTGGAGATGTTCCAAAAACTCACCTCTCTTCCATTAAAGATGAATTCGAGTTAAAAGAAGAAAACAAGTATTCAGTAAGTTCAAAAGATACCAGTCACTGTGACAAACCTGCCATTACATGTGAGTTACTAGATCAAACATCAAATTGGTTTCAGGATTTCAGTCTTTCTAATGATCCAGCTAATGCTAGCCAGTTTAAACAACCTGAAAATGATGCAACTCAAAGACCAAGTACTGAAAGAAGAAAAGAACTAACGTTTAACAGTAATAATGCTAAATGGCCTGAGTCTGTTAACCTAGAAGAAGAAGGATTTACTGAGGATCAAATTTTGTATAAAAAAGTAGATGATTATGATGATGATGATTTTTGTAGTTCATTATCTTTTGGGGAGGGTTGCTCTGAATCATATCAACAGCAGCACAGCCATTGTTTTTCAGAAACAGGAGAATGGAATAAGATGGTACAACAAATAGGAACTAAAGTGTCTCTTGAAAACCAGGATCATCATATTCATGCAGCTGAATGCAATATTAATGTAAGTAGATTAGATTCTTGTGGACATGAACTAAATGAACAACATAGTTTTCCTGAGTCAATAGATAGCTCACAAAACAGCCAGAAAATTACTCTTGTGGGAGAAAATGGTTTCCACGATCAGATGTCTCAGTATGTTGACAAAGAGGAAGCTGACCTTGATGAACATGTTCAGGATTCAGATATTGATGTCAATATATTTAATTTCTCCAAAACAAATGAAAGTGACTCAAATGCTGAAATTCTGCAGAATACTCTGAGCGAAAAGGGAGAAAAATCAGCATGCTGGACACTAGGGCTACAGACCAACCAAATGAGAGAAATCTTTGGAGAAAAGCAACAGCTTTTTAATAGTACACATAGTACATTCCTAAGGTCAACTATACAACAAGAACCAAATAAGTTAGAAGGAACAGAAAACCAGAGTATTACAGGAGACAGCGGAATTGATTCTCCAAGGTAAGACCACAAAAGTCAATGATGTTCTTGTACTACTACTCATACTAGGAAGAAGAAGTAGATTTACGTAGAATTGCTGGAACAGATAATTGTCCATTGAGAGCTTACTCATGTTGATTCCAAGAGAGTGTGTGCATGCTGTATGCACTTTCATCAAAAGGCTTTTTCCACTAGTGGTACTTTTGGCTCAGTGCAGCCCCCCCCCCCCGGAGTCTCATCTCTGGTTTTGTATATAGGGCCCTGATGGTCATTGGAACATCTATCTTCTCTTACTTCAACAAGCATTTCCCCTAATGGTATTCTATTTACAGGTTAAGTATTAGTAGTTAGCTAGTTAGTTAAAGTTTTCTTGGGGGCTTCCCCCTCATCACTGTGTTTCCTGCAGGAGCCAGGGCATGCCTTTGTCCCAAAGTCTGTGGAATTACCAGAAGCCTGTGCCAAGGGGAAACCCCCACTAATCCTGCCTGAAGTGCCTGAGTTAATCTCACCAGATTAATCATTATATGGTTTTCAGGGGATTTCATCCCAGGGCCAGGAATGAGAGGAACTTAAACACCTCTCCATGGAGGCAGCGCTTCGTCCCTAACTGACCCCAGGCCACTTGGACCCAGTACTTCAGTGCAGCGCATGCTGGCCTCTATTAGAGAGTCGGTGGTGCAACAGGAGACTCAGCACAGAGAGGATCCCAGCACTGGCATTCCCCAGCACCAAGGATGACTCAGCATTTTCCCACTCTCTGCTGCCTCACAAGAGATGCAAAAAGACCAATAGGGGTCTTCACTAGAAAGCAGTGGAGAGGGGCAGCATTGAGGGTGTGTGTCCTGTCATTGGCACCTACTTCACCAGGGTCAGCACTGTTGACTTAGTCCCATGGAGAGTTCCACTGAGTTTGGTGCCAGTAGAGTCACCCATCAGAAAGTCAAGTGAAAGAGTTGGACCTTCTTTCACCTCTGACACTTCTGAGGCAGCTAGGGACCTGATAGCCATGATGGCATACCAGTTCCCCACCAGAATGAAGAGTATATCAATGATAGGACCCTCTGCAGTGCCATCTAGAGCAGTGTTTCTCAGTGACTTGTCTGTAGACTAGCAGAGGTTCCTGAGATCTCCCTGGCACCATATAGGAAGTCTGAAATCTCCCAGACACAGGATAGGAAGCTGCTCTTTGGTATCAAAAAAAGTTGAGAATCACTAGTCTAGAGCAGGGGTCTCAAACACATAGCCTGTGGGCCACATGCGGCCCCTAAAGTTATTTCCTGTGGCCTGCAATGACACTATCATTACCAATTTTTGCAATATCTTTGTATGAAAGGGTTTCAGTGGTGCGGCCCTTGGGCTAGCATATTAGTCCTCATGCAGCCCTCATGGTGATTTGAGTTTGAGACCCATGGTCTAGAAGGAAGCCTGCCATGATGCATCATTGGTTGCCTTCTCCCAATCACTGCTTTCCAGCACTGCGGTCTGCACTCTGCACCACCGTAGTGCCTTCTGTCAGTGTCATTGAATTCAGAGGCAGAGTCAAAACACCTCCAGATGTAGTTGGCACAGGTCAGAGCAATGGCAACCCTACAGGGAACAGAAGGAGCAAGTATCCTGCACGGGTCCTTGGCCAACCCAATGGCCCTTCTGGACTCGATGGGGATACCACCAGGCCCAGAGGTCTAACTCTTCCCACCCGATTGCCTCTGATAGATGGGCTCCCTGGACAGGTAAGGAATGCCTGAAAGGTTTGAGCTAAGACGTATGTTGAGGTTGGTACTGGATCCAGCACTGGAGTTGTCTGCAGCCCCAAGCATGTCTGCCCAGCACAAGATGAAACCCCTGAGGATATGGTGGCAGGAACTTTGACCACACCACCACCAGTGTACATCTGGACTCACCAGGATTTATTACAAAGACTAGCCCAGGATCAGGTACTCTAGGTTGATGAAGTCATTGGACCCTTTGATGGACATCTTAGCACCAGAGGGGCCCCTTGAGGGTGTCCATGGCCCTTCTAAAAACCACTCAGAATATCAGCAAAACTTTACAGTAGACATCAGGCTCTATTCCCACCTATAGCTAAAGGGATAGAAGAAGAGTACTTTGCACCTTCTAAAGAGCATGAGTTTCTCTTTATCCACTTGTAGCCAGGGTCACTGGTGGTATTGGCGGTAAATGACAGAGACAAGGGCTGCAAAGCCAAGGACGGAAGTCCAAGGACATGAAGAAATTGGACCTCTTCAGTAGGAAGGTGTATTCACCAGGGGGATGCCAGCTTCACATTGCAAACATGATTCTGAGCTGATATAATTTTAATACTTGGCAGACCATGGCAGAGTTCAAAAAGCTGTTCCGGCCTACTCCAGAGTGGAATTTGGAGTGGTAGTGGAAGAGGGCAAGGCAGCAGCAAGGACCTTGTTGCAAGCCACCCTGGATCCACTGGACTTGACTATACGAACCATGTCTTCCATGATCACCATGAAAAGCTCTTGATTGCAGCAGTTAAGCCTCTGTCCAGAGGTCCAACAAATCATTCAGAACTTGACTTTTGAGATGTCAGGTTATTTTCACATCATACAAATTCCACAGCCCAAAAGGATTCCAGGGTAACATTGAAATCCTTATGGCTTCATACACCATCCACACAAAGGAAACATTTTAAGCCATAGCTTACTCAATAGTTTTACCTGATGCAGCCTAGGCAAAACTACCCTGGGAAGTGAGGCAGAAATAACAAGTGTAGGACTGTCCTGTTTGTCCATTGTGGGCATTTCTGGCACATGGTAGCATAAATCACATTAGTGGATGAGCAGGTGAATGACCCTTTGATGGAGTAGCTGGCTTGATTAGGTCCTATGATGGTGTCTTTAGTATAGATATGTGGACAAAGTTGGCAGCGTGGTTTGTTGCGGGGATGTGTGCCTGCTTTATTGGACAAACAAGACAGTTCCTATGCAGAAAAATAAATGGGCACAAAACTGACATCAGAAATCACAACATCAAAAAAAAGTTGCTGAGCACTTCCATCTTCCTAATCACTCAATTGATGATTTGTTAACGATGGTCTTTAAGTACCACAAGACTCCTTGCATTTTTTTGCTTTACTGGATTACCGCGGCTGCCCCTTCAGAACTTCTTGTGGAAAATGGTGTTCCTGGTCATGGTGACATTCCTGGTCACCTCAGTTAGGTGGGTATCTGAGCTCAAGGCTCTGACATCCAAACCCAAACATGGTGTTCCATAGAGACAAGGTCCAGTTGCATCAGCACCAGGCCTTCCTCCCTAAGATGGTATCCCAGTTTCATACTAGCCAGGACATCTTTGTTCCAGTATTCTTTCTTAAACTGCATGTCCATAGCAGGGAGTGAAGTCTCCATTCCCCAAATGTCGGGTAGGCGCAGGCTTTCTAAATCGAAAGGACAAGACCCTTTTGTAATCAAACAAATCCTTTACCACAGTAGCAGACAGGATGAACAGTCTCCCAGTGTTGTCCCAGGGGATTTCATCATGGATCAGGTCCTGCATCAGGACTTCAAATGACCTAGTGAAGGTGCTAGCCTGAGCACCAATCAGGGTCATCACTAGGAGGTGGCAGTCACGGCAACTGCCCTGGGCCCTGCAGTTTGTTGAGCCCTGTGCAGTCATGCGTAGTGTCAAAAACTGAGTACACACAGATTTTGTTACTTGGGTTATTCTGAGAGACAGGTAACAATTTCTGCAAAACACTGGTTTTGGCCCAGTACTGGCTGGGAGGCAGCGTAAGGGCAGGATTGGGCCTCTGGAGCAGTGCAAGGCTGGGATTGGGGCAGGGAGCAGCATGGGTGTAGCAGGACACTGGTTACAAACTATAGCTCAGGTCCTAAGGTTAGATGGGTTCGGTAGGCAAAACACCAGGATACAAGGTAAAAGAGAGAGACAAAATAGTTTTATTAAACAGACAAGAAAGAAAAGAAATAGGAACGCACCAGTGCTTATGCCCTTTCAACAGGCAGGAACCCCAGTTTAATGACTGCAGGCACAGAGCATGGGGAGAAATAACTTGTGGTGACAAACAGAGCAGTTGCCCTGATGACAAAGTTCCAAAGAATGGGGGCCTAAGCACTAGCTTTTATACACTATTTTCTGCTAATGGGGAAAACAGCATGCACATCAGATTATTTTCCACACTTATTTACCACATTGCTTTGCCCCAGTTTTATCTTGTTACTTTACAGAGCTTGCAAGTTATTTTTACTACTTGGTGGGAACAAGGTACAACTGTGATTAAAATGGATGGTGGCAGCTTGGCTCAGGGCTGACCATTGGTCAGAGCTAATTAATGGTGACACCACCTATTAACAGCTCCCAGGGCCTTCCCCGGGGGGGGGGGGGGAGGCAAATTGCCCTCTGCGGGCCCCACTACCCCCTGTCCCAGGGGAGGGGAAGACCCCATGCCAGGGATGAGGTGAGCAGCCAAGAGGGCAGCCTGGAGCAGTGCTGCTGGTCCATGGCCGTCCGTCCCGTCCCCCCCAGCTACGTGCACTGCTCTGGGCTTCGTGCTGGAGCAGCAGGGAGGGGGCGGGAGGCAGCAATACCAGCTCCGTACTGCCTCCTGCCCCCTCCCTGCTGCCAGGTAAGGGGGCGGGATGGACACTTGGGGGCAGGGCAGGGGCAGCTGGCCATGAAAGGGAGGGCAGAGGGTTGGAGGTAAGGTGTAGTGGTCAGGCCAGCTGGGGGGGGTGTAGGGGGCAGGATTAGGCCGACTGGGAGTGACCAGGAGAGTGGGGGGACAGGATTGGGCTGGCAGAGGGGACAGGATCAGGCCTGCAGAGGGGAGCAGGGCCCATGCAGCGAGCAGCACAAGTTGTTCAGCTGCCATAGGGCCTTAGAGGGAACGCTGCACGCTGAAGCAGCTCAACAGAGACGGTCTTTTAAGAGGTGTGTTTCACAGCGCCAGCCCCAAGTGCCGCTAATTGCCAGGGGCCCCAAAACAGCCTTATGGTTCTGCCGACCAGTGATGCACAGTGAGATCATGCTCCTAAATGGTGATATGCCAAAGCTCACTTGCATCCTGCATAACATTTACCACATTATTAAATTGGGACTGTGGAAATTGGATACATTCCATGTTATCCAGGTCTGACCTGGACAAAGGCTAAGAATTTGGCTGCAATTGGCAAAAAAGGTACCATTATACACATTGCTTGTAAGTCTAAATCTGTGTAAAGGTAGTCACACATGTTTTGACTTCAGAGTTGTTTAGGATCCAGGTGATTTAAAAACCAAGGGTGCCATTGTTTGGGAGTGCCCAAAGCTGAGATTTTCCTCCGCCTTGCAACAGAGGGAAGAAGGTGTTGTTGCAATGATAGATGAGGTTACCCAGATGACAGGTCTGACCAGTGACACACAATAGGCAATTGGTGGCAAAATATTGCAGAGCCTGGGACCAGCTAATACAGTGGTCTGGGCTGGTGCTGGGTAGGAATAAAAGGTAGCTGGGAGTCCACATAGTGCACAGTAGGATATATAGGGGGTGCATCATGGTCACTCGCAAGCCTGCAGTTGTGAAAAGGAATAACGTGTAGGTGAATATTCTCTGCCCAGCAGCTCTCAATATGTGTTTCCTTGCCTTGGCACCACTATGTCCCCAGATTTAATTATACCAGTTGCCTCTTTTGGAGGCTGTATCCACATTTTACCAGCTTAAGGTGCTAAGCTGGGGTCTTCTACCATTGGGGTGGGTGTGGTACTATACCAATGGGGTCCCCTTAGAAGTGGGCATACAGTGTGCTATGTGCTAGTGGCCAGTTATTTGGGTGAATAATGGCCACGGGTAGGACCTTGGCCCAACCCTTAAGGGACCTGTCTGAAGCCAGTTTCCATATTTATTGTTTTAATAAGCCAATAATCCTCTCCACTAGGCCTCAGGGTGATGGGGAATGTGTAACGACCAGTGTACCCCCATCTCCTGTGCCCATTGCTTTACTAGGTTTCCTGTAAAGTGGGTATCCTTTCTGATTGGATCTCAGCGGGAGTCCCATACACTTGGCACAGCCACTGCAAGGCTTTATTTTGCTGGGTGGCTCACCTGAATGGGACAGCAAACACTAGACCTGAGAATGGTTTCCCCCCAGGTGACCTATTTGTTTGTGGGCCCACTGGGCCAACCTTAGGACTGAGCTATAGTTTGTAGCCAGTGTCCTATTACAGTGAGGCTGCAGGGGGGCTAGGCTGGGATTAGGGTTGTGGGGAGTGCCGGGCGGTGCGATGCCAGGATCAGGGCCAGGGTGGCATCACACAGGCCAATTTGCCCTGGGCCCCATCCACCCCTAGAGACAGGCCTGATGCTGATAGCGCACTTCATGAAGGCCTCCTTGTCAGCATTCCTGGCATGGATCCCTACCCAGGAGAGCTGCAGGGTTGCAACATATTCATCATTCCACATGTTCACATCACATTATGCCATCACCCAACAGGCCGGGGACGATTTGGCATTCAGCAGAGCAGTGCTTCAGTCAGCGATTGCATGAGCTCCAACCCTTCCTTCTCTAGTCAGCTTGGAATGGACATGAGCAAGTACTAAAAGAAGAAAAAATGGTTACTTTTTGCAAATGTTGCTCTTCAAGATACTGCTCATGTCCATTCCAAGATCCACCTGCCTTCCCCTGTGCTGGAGCCAATTGGCAAGAAGGAACTGACGAGGTGGCGGGTTGGCAGGGCCCCTACATATGGCGCCATGGTGGCATGACTCCAGGGGTTGCTTGCACCAGCCCAACAAGTACCACCAGGGGAAGAAGCTTTCCAGTGACTGCATTTGGTACACATACACCTACTTGGAATGGACATGAGTAATGCATCGCAAAGAACAACAGTTATAAAAAGTGAATAGCCGTTTTTATTGTCATGAAGAACTGCATTGCTAAAATGTACTGTAGAAGTGCCCTGCAACATAAAATGCTCAAGCATCTCTTAAATAAATCTTTAATACATTTAACTGTTGATATATGTAACGTTTCTATTTCTCTGAGGCAGGAAAATAGCATTAACTTTTTTTTTTTTTTACAGGCAGGGAAACTAAGGCATAGAGAGGTTAAGCAATGTGCTAGGAGATGTGACTCACTGGTAAAAGTGTGGACCTAGGTTTGGGTTTTGACATTGACTTTGCTGTGTGACATTAGACATTTTGCTTCACCTCTGTGTGCCGCACTTTCTCCATTTTTAAACTAGGGATATTTCCTTACTTCAGATGTGTTCTGAGGTCTAATTAAATATGCAAAATATTATTCAGGTCAGTCAAAATGGAACATAGATTTCTGTGCTCTTAGTCTTGTGCTCATTTTTTACTGTGGGACCCATAGCCTTTAAGGGAATAGCTCACTTTTCATAATTTTTCATGAATTCGCCTAATCAGAACGGGTCCTACATGAAACAGACTTTTCATATACTTGCCTGGGAGAAACATTCAGGCTTCCAAATTTTCACAGTAGTTTGACATTTTTGGAACTTTGAAATTGGATGAAACAAACTGGCAAAATGCTAGTTTGTATTTTCGAGCGAAAAATTCTACCCAGCTCTATTAATCACATCAAGGTGTCATGTGATTCATGACCTTTGCCACAGTGAAACTTGAACAGAGAGGAGAATCCCGCCCCCCACCACTGTCATTTTGAAAAGCCAGTACAGTGCATATTAAGGACCAATTACTATAGTTCTTATTTATGCAAAATTCCTAATTAAATCAGCATGTGTTTTGCCTGAGTAGGGATGACAGCTTTTGGCCCTATGTTTTTTTTCATACCAGGGGTGTGTGCAGTGCAGGAATTTAAATCTGAAGACTTTTGGAGGGGCACAAAAATCTTGTGGCCCTGAAGGCACAGTGGCTCCAGAGTTGGATGCAATGTTCCCTCTAATTACTTGTAGACTGTGTGCGCAAACTATTTTTTTTGTATGTGCAAAGACATTTCTTTGTGAGCACCAATATTAGCACTATTGAATTTTTTTTGTGCGCACTTTAGTTTGTTGTGTGCACAGGTTTCACGACCTGTGTGTGCACGTACACGCGCACAGCTTAGAGGGAACAGTGGTTGGATGGGTTCTGTGCCCCCTGCAGTTATTGGGGGGGCAGTCATGCTTCTCCCCCATGCATACCCCTGTATTATCTATCTTTGTGGCACTAAAAACTAAATAAATTGTTTTATTTTTAGAACACAAAGCCTTACATCTTATACTTCAGCTATTTTGGAGGGATTGAAAAGAAGACGAAGTTTTCTGCAGAACTTTGAAGGCATAAATAACAGTGCAAGGAGTGGAAGGATGCTTACAAAAAATAACTTGCTGCAGTTAACTCCAGCCACAAATATTTAAATTTCTTCTCTTATAGAGACTTTACAAATTCTTGCTTTTGTACAGTGTAAATAGTGTAACTCTACATTTTTAAAACAATCAGTTACTTAAAGGTGCCTTTAAATCCATCTCTAGCCTTTAAAACGTGTTTGAACATTTCACTTTGGAGACTTGATTTCTAATTAACATTTTAATAATAAGACACTTTTTTTTTATAGCCATTGTAACCAAGTTTGTAATAAAAATGTGTAAAGCAAAAGTATGGACGAAGGGTGTACTTACGTCAGGTCAAATTACTAGCCTGACACAAATGTATGTAGGGCTCCAATAGCAACAAGCTGCATTTTTTTAAATGCACTCCCTATGTGCATCACTGGGCCAACAGAGCCCTCTAGATACCAGAAAGTACACAAGAATTAAGTCCCATCCCACAGCCAAAAAACACTTGAGCTTGAAAACTTGCTTTCACTAGATCAGAAGGAACACTAATAATACTCTGCCAACTAAAGCCAGTGGATCTACTCATATAAGCAAACATATTTTAAAGTATCTAAATACAAGTGAAGAGAATCTTTTATTATTACAGAATGCACAGGACAAAACTGTATTAATGCTACTAACTAAAACGATTCCCTGCCACAGGTGCACACACACCCCTGTGCTGCTAGTCAGTTGTTTTCTTCCTTTAGAGAAAAAGCAAACCTGTCAGTACTATTTCCTAGCTGTCCAGTTAAGATCTTAAAGAACTTCTTTCCTCTAGTCATCCCATATCTGAAAATTAACTGTGTACAGGCCTTATGAAGCCAATCACTAAACAGAAGAGGTGATTTTAGTGCTCTGTTTACAGACGCAGCAAAATGTAATTTATTGAGGATGTTAGATTTTCCCACAATCACAATCTTAGTCTATTCAAGCTTTTTTAAGTGGCTATTAGTGATGGAGGCTAAAATTTGATACTTGTGTATCTCAAAACTCTTCTGGAAAGTTTTGTTTAGAAACAGGGTGTGTGTGTGTGTGTGTGTGTGTGTGTGTGTGTGTGTGTGTGTGTGTG
>ML681981.1:24506981-24553800 GCA_007922195.1 Podocnemis expansa | reverse complement strand
GTGTGTGTGTGTGTGTGTGTGTGTGTGTGTGTGTGTGTGTGTGTGTGAAATGCATTCTTTGGTTTTATTAATCATGATTAAATATTTGAAAACTTTACACTTGGATGAATTTATGATACCGTACTTATGCCTTAAAACATAAAAGTATACAATGCTCACCTGCCTAATGATTAAGCAAACAGATTTTCATGTTTCTAAATACAAATGAAGAGAATCTTTTATTTATCTGATTTTTAAGGCCAGAAGAAACCACTGTGATCAGCTAATTTAATTACCTGCATATGTAGTTCATAAAATTTCAACAAATGATTTTTGCCCCAAATCCTTAACTTCTGGTTGAGCTAGAGCAAGGGTCTCAAACTCAAATCACTTCGAGGGCCACATGAGGACTAGGGTATTGGCCCGAGGGCCGCACCACTGAAACCTTTTCATACAGTGATGTGGAAGTACAGTAAAAAATGAAGAGTAACATAGGATGCTAATAAGTCAATTTATTAACTTTTTTGAAACTGTAACATGAAGTCTGTGCTAATTTTGACAGTCTTTCCAAAACCAAAACACGTTTGCTTTTAGAATTGCTTCCATTCAAGATGGCAAAATCATCAAAAAGACAAAGAGTAAACAAACAGACTTAAAATTTTACATTATAAATCATTGGTTCCCAATCTTTTTTGGTTTGAGGGCAAAAAATATACTTTTTCAAACCCAGAAGGACCACCAGTTAATTTAATTAAAATTAAATTAAAATGTAATTTGAATTCAAATTGATGTTAATTGAAGTAAATTAATTGCTGTTTGATTTATTAAAATTGAATTAAATTTAATTGAAATTAAATTTTTATAAAGGTGTTAGTTTTTTAAATAAAATTAAACTGTTTTAGAAGATTTTTGGTTTTTTTGTTTTAAAAAGAGAGGGCTACATGTATCCCCAAGCCAGAAGGGGAGGAGAGCAGCCACATCCCAGGAGGGGTCAGAGCCCTCCACAGGACCATAAATAAGCAGCCCCCTGCCTGGCCCTGGGGGCAGCACTGGGACCAGTGGTGGGGGAAACACCCTCCCCACCACCTGCTCAAATTTGACCACGCTGGGGTTGGCAGAGGGGGAAATACCCCCCACCTGCCCGCCCACTCAAATTTGGCTTCAGTGGGGCTGGCATAGGGGAAAACGCTCCCCGCCCACCCAAATTTAGCCGCCCTGGTGTTGGCAGAAGGGGAAACATCTCCCACCCACCTGCCCACTTGAATTTGGCTGAGTGGGGCTGGCAGAGGAGAAAACACCCCCTTCTTGCCAGAATTTAGCAGCACTGGGCGGGGGAAGAAAAAACACTGCCCCACCCTCCTGGGGGGAAACACCCCCCTGCCTGTGCCTGGACCAGCAGCAGGGAAAGCCCTGGGGGCTGTGCTGTGGCTAGTAGTGGGGCTTTCTGGTGCTCCCCCAGAATGGAGCCCCATGTGAACTGTCCCCAGAGGCTCAGGCCGCCCTGCTTTAAGCCCCCCCTCCCCACTCAGTCTGCTTCAGCTGCTTGATCTGCTGGTGCACGTGAATAGGGCAGCTAAGGACCCAGGCAGCAGTTCAGCTCCTCCTTGTCAGTGACTGATAATGCAGGGGGGAGGTGAAGCTGCTTGGTCTCTCTGCAGAGAGGCTCAGCATTTGAAAACTCTAAAGTTGGAAAGGTGGGAGCCCCAGGATTTTGGGGGTTATCAGGGGCTGCAGGAGGCAGCTCTGCGGGCCAGATGCGGCCCACGGGCTGTGTGTTTGAGACCCCTAAGCTAGAGGATATCTTTCAGAATGACAGCAGTAGTAAAGGTTCCTGATGATGATGTCACACTTCTATTAAATTTAAGCTATGTTTTATTATGGTAATACTGTTCATTACAGTGATAACAATTAAGCTGTTTGTTTAAGATTCTGGACCATTATTTAGATATTCCAATGTTATGAAAAATGGACTGGGACTAATAGATAGAAGAGGATTGTTGTACGCACAAAGTATTTCCTTTTGCCGGAGCTAGAGATTGGTTTTGGCTAAAATAAGATGGTGGTAGGAAAAAGTATTTCATGGTGAACGCACAAGTATATTCCTAGATTTCACATGGTTGAACGTTAACCTAGATCTTCTGAAAGAGGACCTTTCTTCCTATCTAAGTGCTAGAATATTGGTGACAACTCCAAATTCTATGGTGGATAAAAAGCTATAACTTTTTTATTGGATTTTTAACTTTAATTTAAAGGTTTATTTTAAAGATGTATACTTAAAATTAAATGTGAAATCATGACAACCTATATTAAGGCTTAAACTTACTACAGTCGAATACTGTCCTCTCAATTACATTTTAAAAAATTCAAGCAGTCCATATTTGCTGCTAAAGGTGTTTAAAAGAACTCAAACCCCTGATCTGACTGGTGGAAGTCACTGGCTAAGCACTTGGAACTCAAGTTTGTTGAAGGGCTAACCCAAGCCTTTGACAGCAGTAGATTCTTCTGCAATTACAGAGACAATATTTTCTTCATTTCTGTTTATTCAACTAGGTCAGTTCAATGGCGATTTTTTTCAAAGTTGGGAAATCAATATTGAGATGTAAAAGCAAAAAAGCTTGTTCTCTTCTATCACTATGTATAAAAATGAGGTGAAAGAATGAGATCTACTAGCTCTTAAAAACTTGAAGGATGTGGTGACCAAAACCAATCAGAACAGTACACTAGTTAGAGAGAATACTTCCTTTGTTTAATAAATCAGTTAGTTTTAAATTTAAAATATTTTGATAAACTTATTTTTCCCTCTTATGTATCCAATACTTTTATTTTTATTTAACTAGTATACCATGTTAAAATGTTTTTAAGTTTTTAATTAAATTCCAGTTTTCCATCTGAATGCTGCTAGACCCAAATTAGAAGTAAAAATCAATCTAGTAAATTAGAAATTCAGCATTCACTATTTTCTTATGTAATATAAAAATGTAAAAATTAAGACTTGAAATAAATGTATGTTAAGATATATAATTGTTTAAATAAATGGATACAGATATATTATATTCCCCTCTTTAGTAAAAAGTACCAAGCTTAGCATGTGAAGGTTATATTTAATTGCAATCAACATGTTTAACAAGACTGAAATTGGTTCCTTAGTCCCAGTCCCTTTCTCCCAGTTCTTTATCCTAGCACCAGGTTCTTAATTCATTGCTACCCAATCCTTGATTTATGTGATTAAAAGGTACATTACTAATTAATTAGCAATTAAATAAGGAACTGAGTTTTGACTGGCTATACGTGATAAAATGTGCTTCAGGTCAGCCCAAGTGACTTTGTCATGAGTGTTAACTGTTCTGAAGGAGCTGAGACATGCCACTTGCCACCTTGAAGATCATTCCTTTGCAGCATGCTGCCACATGTATCACACCCCACCCTCCTTCTGTTTGGTAAATAGCAACTGAATCAGGAGCAGGGTTTTCTCATACTGTCACAAGTTACACATCCCTATAACAGTTATAGGAGCTGGGACGTGCCACTCCCTGATGAGAAGCTTCATATTTGAACAGTGTGTTGCCACTTTTTACATCCCCACCCTTCTTCTGTATACTCAGGGCTTAACTAGGGAGCTGCCAAACTGTTTTGATTCACCTCAAGTGACACGTCCCTGTGATCGACAGACTGTTCTGAAAGGCCTGGTACATGCCACTTTCCAATCCCAAGCGTTGCTCTTGCACAATATGTTGAAAAAGGAGGGTCACATTCCTACTACTCTTCCATGTCACACAGAGGGCTTGAATAAGGAGCCCCATCATACCCCTATCCCACTTCCATAGGGTAAATGGTGCTTGAATAAGGAATTTGGTTTTGTCTGTTTTGTAGAGCATCCTTTTCCAGATGTATGATGGAATCAGTTTAACAAAAGATGAATGTCTGCAAATTTCTTATTGTTTATTGCTCAAGTCACCATTTCCTGGTCAGATCTAAGAATGTTTTCAGTGAAGAATTTCTGTTGTTTCCATTTGTGTTACCTCTCTTATTAGTCACTGCAATGTCTGGTAGGATGTTGTACTGAAAAATCTTGCTGAGTCTCGTAATCATTTTACTGCACTCGTACACTGTTTTCCCCATTTTGCAATAGCATACAAGCATATAAGAAAATTTCTTAACAAAAATGGAAACTTTTAGTTTAGTTACGTATCCACATATTATTTTTATCATATTGCTGCACAAATGTGTAATATTGTAAAATCAGTTTTCTTACCCCAAGGACAGGAATGCTGCTAGCTGTGAGGAACTGAGAAGGTGGTGTTTGCTACCAAGGCTCCGAAATATTTGGAAGAGAACTGAGATGCTACTGTTTGTCTCAGACTCTGAAGAATTCAGGTGAAACAGACTCTATATTGTGGGCATAACAAAGAAACTGAGAATCATAGAATCATAAGGTTAGAAGGGACCTCATGGGGTCATCCAGTCCCAACTCCCTGCCAAAAAATCAGGACCACTCTCAGTAAATTATCCCAGCCAGGGTTTTGTCTTACCGAGCCTTAAATATCGATAGGGATTCCACCACCTCTCTAGGTAACCCAATCCAATGCTTCACCACCCTCCTAGTAAAGTTCTTCCTAATATCCAACCTCGACCTCCCCAGCTGCAACTTGAAACCACTGCTCCTTGTTCAGTCCTCTTTTACTACTGAGAACAGCCAAGCTCCCTCCTCCCTGGAGCATCCCTTCAAGTAGTTGAAGGTTGCTATCAAATCCCCCCCCCCCCCGTCTTCTCATCTGCAGGCTAAATAAGCCTAGTTCTTTCAGACTTTCTTTATAGGTCTTGTGCTCCAGCCCCTTGATCATTTTTGTTGCCCTGCGCTGGACTCTTTCTAATTTGTCCACGTCCTTTTTGTTGTGGGAACACCAAAACTGGACACAGTATTCCAGATGCAGCCTCACCAGTGCCGAATAGAGGGGAACGATCACATCCCTCGATCTGCTGGCAACACTTCTGCTGATGCAGCCCAGCGTGCCATTGGCCTTTTTGGCAACAAGAGCATGCTGTTGACTCATATGCAGCTTCCCATCCACCATGACCCCCAAGTCCTTTTCTAACGTGCTGCTACTTAGCTGATTGCTCCCCAGCCTGTAGCAGTGCATGGGGCTTTTCCATCCCAAGTGTAGGACTTTGCACTTGTCCTTGTTGAACCTCATGAGATTTCTATTGGCTCACTGCTCCAATTTGTCTAGGTCTCCCTGAATCCTGTCCCTGCCCTCCAGCATGTTTACTGTTCCCCCCAGCTTGGTGTCATCTGCAAACTTAGTGTGCAATCTATCCCATCATCCAGATCATTAATGAAAATGAACAGAACCGGCCCCAGGACTGACCCACGGGGCACACCACTTGTTATTGGTTGCCAACTAGACATGGAGCCATTGATTCCTACTTGCTGAAACCACTGATCTAGTCAGTTCTCTATCCACCTTACAGTTTACAGATCCAACCCATACTTCCTTAACTTGCCAACGAGAATGCATGTGGGAAACTAGATCAAAAGCCTTGCTAAAGTCGAGGTGTATCACGTCAATGGCTCTTTGCGCATCCACAAATCCAGTCATCTCATCATAGAAGGCAATGAGGTTGGTCAGGCACAATTTACCCTTGGAATCCATGCTGACTGTTCCTGATCACCCTATTTTCCTCCATGTGTTTCAGAGTGGATTCTTTGAGAACCTCCATGATTTTTTCCAGGGATTGAGATGAGGCTGACAGGTCTGTAATTCCCTGGATCCTCCTTTTTCCCTTTCTTGAAGATAGGCACTTTAGTCAAAATCCTCCTCCTTACTTAAACTCTGTATAATATGGAAGTGGGGTGAGTACCTGACTTGGCTACCTACTGCACAGGAATGAAGCTTTGTGTCAGTGAGCACACATCCTAGCTCCTTCAGAGCAGTTTGACTATCATGGAAATCAAATCAAATCAAATCATAGGGCTGGAAGGGACCTCATGAAATCATTGAGTCCAACCCCCTGGGAATTGAACCCAGGACCTTCTGCATGTTAAGTAGAGGTGCTAGCCACTACACTATATACAAGACCCTCACCCTCTCTGGCAGCTGGTGCGGACACAATGCCCTCTGTGCATCTGGGCACAAGAAACCAGCAGCAATTTGTGGCACTGGACCAGTCTCTCCAGCTGGGACATTGACTACTGGTTGCAGAACCTGCAGATGAGGAAGAGCACCTTCCTCCAGCTGCTGTCACCACCTCCACCCACCCATTCCTGCCCGCACCCATCTGCCTCTGTCCCCAGTGCAATAAATGAAATGATGCACAAGCCACAGAGAAAGAGTGTAACATGGGCTTTATTTACAAGGGGGATGCAGAGGAGAGGTTAGCAGGGTGCGGGGGGGAGTGAGGAGGGTAGGGAGACTGGAGGGTGGGGACAGGTGCCTAGCACCACAGGGCTGCTGGATCGCAGGCCTACATCCAGCCACCCCGAGTCCAAGCCCTGCGGTGGTCGGACTGGGGAGCGGATGCTGGGATCCCGGATACAGGGATCTGCAGCCCATTGTGCGCCCCAGCCCCATGCCAGGTACTCCAGGGCCTGGCTCTGGAGCTCCAGTGGATCGAGCAGGTGGTCCATCTGCGCCTTCTCGAGCCCACAGTGGCCAGCCTCCTCCTGCTTCTGTTGCTCCCGCCAGGCTTGGAAATCAGCCTTGGCTCGTTCAGCCACCTGGAGGTGGCATTTCAGGATTTCTTTCCTGGAGCAATGCCCTTTCCTTCTCCTGCTCCAGGCTGGATGCCCCCAGGAGTGCCCAGCATCAGGGTCACTAGGTCTCCAGGACAGGAGCAAAGAACAGGGGTTCCCCCATTAGGTAATGTGGAATACAACCTGAGAGCACCTGCTGTCCATACCCATCCCCCTGTCCTGTGGGACAGGGACTCCTTAGTATGTGCCACCATGCTCTGCAGCGCGGGATGTGTGTGGTGCCCAGGATAGTGAGCCACAGGCAGTCCTGTCCCAGGGGTCTCTATTGAAGCCACATGCCAAAGCGCTGGGTGCACGCTGCCTGGCTGTGGCTGTCCGAGTGACACTGCCCCCCGGCCCATGTTCTGCCAGGCCACTGCACTGCTCGGCTCCAGGTCCCCCCATCTCTCTACCCTCATGGGAGGGCCTCCGCCCACATGAGGACCCTGCCTGTCCCCAGGCCATGCCCCCCCACAATCCCTGTCCCACCTGTCTGGCCCCCCATGCCCACAGGGAGGAAGCACTCACTGGCACATGCAGCAGAAGTCTGCTGTGATGTCCCCTGGCCTGGGCTGTCCGGGATGGGGGTAGCCTCCTCCTGGGTTCGCAGGATGAGCTCCAGGCTCTGCATGTCCGGGGCTGCTGTGGTGGCTCGTCCCTGGCAGCAGGCCTCTCTGTGGCTCAGCACCACATCCTCCTCCACCGAGCCCTCTTCCTGGTCATGGTCCTGGGAGCCGGGGACTCACATTCAGCCAGTCAGAACTCATCTTATTTGATTTGATTAATTAATAAGAGGTAATTTAATCTATCACAATCATATTATTTGATATTGCTAAAAAGCGATCTTGCATTACTTTATTTTTAAATAATTTGGTCAACTTTATGAGGTGCAGGTACCACCAGTTAAGATTAAGGAACTAGCTTTAGCCTTGATATGTTTTAGACGTTATCAACCAGTGAAACTCAAATCTTTTAGGGAAAGTAACTGAAAAGTGCAAAATAAGATTGAAACTGAATAAGTATACTAAGGTTTTAAGATAAAGAGCTCCAGCTTGATATATGGAGCAGTAATGATGCCCCCTAGGGGTGAAGACTTGTTTCTTCATGGCTGTTAAATCCCAGTGCAGTGACTCTCACTTATTGTGGTCAGATGACTTCTGATAAAAAATGGGGATGGAAGGGAGGACATTGGAAAAGATTGTGCTTAAATAAAACCAAATAATTATTTCTATTCAATAAATCACCTACCCTCAAATATTTAAATGGGAGGTCTCTATCATCTCTCCTTATAAGCTAAGAAGGGATGAAAACGGAAGAAGCTACACAAAGTAGTTCCTGACAGAGCCATAACTATAGCGGGGTGAAAGGGGCTTTGCCCTGAGTGCCAATTTAAAAGGGCGCCGTGGGGAAGCGATCACCCCTGCTGGCTCTGGCCATGGCAGGGGGAAGTGATCTGCTGTGGCTGGAGCTGGCGGGGGGATCATTTCCCTACTGGAGCCAGAGTCGGCAGGGGTGATCCCTTCCCCCTGCCATGGCCAGAGCTGGCGGGGGGAGGGGGTCCCTTCTCCCCATCGTGGTGGGGTAGGGACCCCGTTGCTAGTTCCAGCTGCAGGGGTGACGGGTCAACACCCCCCCCCACTACTGTATAGAAATTGGGCCCTAGATTGGGGCTTGGGGGGCACCTTTGGGGCTGCTTGCTCCGAGCGCTGGAACCGTTAGGTACGGCCCTGGTTCCTGAAAATGAACCTTGTGTTATTAATCACTTGGCTACAGTGATGGGTCTAGACTAAAGGGTAGGTGAGGTACCATTATAATTTTCCTGTCCCAGGACCATGAGTGTGTGCAGAAATGGGGCCATTCAAAGCAAGCTCCCCATGGAAACAAACATGGAGTGCTATGGCACTTTCAATGACTAACAAATTTATTTATTGCCTGAGCTTTTGTGGGAGAACATCCCACATTCTTAGACTTGACACTTAAGGTCAGGTCTTTAAAAGTGCCATGGGACTCCTTGTTTATTTTGCTGAAGTAGAGTAACAGGGCTGCCCCTTTGGAACTTGTCCCCATGGAGAGTGAGAGATACAGAACTGATCTTTGGGAGTTGAGGGGCCTGTTACCTGGCAGAGATCCCAATCCACTGAATAGGGCTGCCATCTCTGTCATACAAACAACCGAGACAACTTGAACAACTCAGCCTTCCTGAGGGCCATCACAGTGGGCTGCTGCCCAGCCACCTGGGCTGCCTTTGGCCTTGTGGATCTTTCAGGACAAAGGAAAGGCCTCATGCCCTGGGGATCCTTACAGCCCTCCCAGGACAGCCAGCTGGCTGAACTGGGCACCCAATGATAGCCTTTGAGTGAGGGGTGTGCACTAACCACCATTGCACCTCTCCTAGGAGTTGGGAGAGATGTGTGGTTGTTTCACGTCGGCCCTGGCCCTGGGGGCCTTACAGCTATCCTGGGACAGACAGGGTTTCTTCTGGCCCTGTGTATTCAGCACTCTTTTGCCTGTCCTGCCACAGACGGCCACACATCTAGCACCCTTACAGCTATCCTGGGACACGGGGCCAGTTTGCTTCCCAGGACTTGAAATTAGGGATGGTTGAGGGGGGGATGTGAGTGGCATTGGGGTTGCTCACTAAATTGGTATAACACTGTTACTAGCTGACAAGTGGGGAGGGGTGTAAGGGGGGATTTAGGGAAATCTCTGCAGAGGGATTCCCCTGGCCCTTGTGGGGGACAAATTAATCAGGGCTCTCAACCTGGAAAGAGAGACCACCGATCCTCCCCAGTGATGAAGGCCCGTTCCCAGCTGAGACTCAAATTAGCAGAGAACGAGGTGTGGTTCAGGATTTATTATTCAGCTGAATAACAAAAGGAACTGCATCAGAGGGCAGCAAAGAAGTGCTAGCCCCTCTGAGCAGGCCCCCCCAACAACTCGAGTGCAAGAGAGAGCCCCGAGGGGCAGCATCACAGCACTTTTATCCAGTACAGTATGATAATGCTATGATAATGCTTACATGATTGACAATGTTTTAGAGACCCTTATATGGTTACATCAACATTATTAAATACATATTAATGATTAAAGAATGCATATAATTATCCCCGCCTCTGTTTACTGTTGACATTATTTGCATTATCCTGGGCAGCCGCAGTACCTGCAAACTCATTAATTTCTGCCTAGAGATGCTGACCTTACATTCTTGTGAGGCTATGGTGCCAAGAAGGGTGAGCAGGAGATAGGAGGTAATACTCCCTTTTCAGTTAGAACAAAGATGGACAGTCTAGCTTACATTCCTTGTCCAGATGGTCAGGAGAAAAAGCATGAGAAAGGGGAGATAACACACTTTAACTATTAATTCTAGGCCGCTTGTTAAAGAAACTTAGATACATGACTTGCCAGAGAAACGACCCCACTACCATAGCAACCCACGGCTCCAACGAGGCCTACACTTCAGCACCTTTCTCACTGTCCTACAGAAGAGATTACATATAATTTTTCTTACACCCTGTGTACTGAGCATTGTGTTAACTGTCCCAGGACAGGTGTCTAGGTGCTGCCCCTGGCCCTCTGTACTGAGCACCATGGTGCCTGTCCCAGGACAGAGGGGCAAGCAGCTAGCACCCTTACAGCTATCTGGGGACAGTGGGATTCCCCGAGACATTTGTACTAAGCGCCCTGTTACCCTGGGCCTAGGGTTACCAGATGTCAGGAGAAAGGAGGACATGTGCTTTTTACCTTCATTTCCTCTGTCCAGCAGGCATTTTAAAAATACATGATTTTGTCTGGCTTTTTACTGCCAGGGGTTACAGGATGCTAGAACACCCTTTTTTTAGGGGGAAGTGTTCCAGGCCCCTAAAACCAGGAGAGTATGACATGCATACTGCATTTTCTCCACGTGTCCTCCAGTTTCCTCCTCCCCCGGCCTCCTTTCCAGGCTTTGGGATCTGGTAACCCCGGCTGGGCCAGGAGCTCCCCCCACCCGCCAGCTGGCGCGGGGCAACAGCGGCCCGGGGGGGGAGGGGAGCACGAGATCGGCGGTGGCGGCTGACGGCCATGGCGCATGCCCGCAGTGCACGCGGGCAGACTAGCTACGTCAGCGCCTCGGAGGAGAGCGACGTTTGGAACCGCGTGGACGCGTCGCGGCGGCGCTGGCCGGTCGCGGTGCATGCTGGGTCTCGTAGTCCCCGGGCTCTGTGACGACACGCGCTAGGTGGGTGACGCCAGTGGGCGTGGCCCGAGCCCGCCGGCAGCGTGCACGCGCCTGAACAGCCGGGCGCCGGTTGCGCCGCTTTCTCCGCGCCCCGCGTCTCGCCCTTGCGGCCGCCGAGGAGGCCCCGGAGCGGAGTTCGCGCCCGTCCCGACCCACCGCGCCAGTTTCCGCTTGCACCGGGGAGGAGATGCCCGAGGCCACCCGGCCCGGAGCCAGCAGCAGTGACGAGGCCGAGCGCCCCATGGAGAGCGGGGCCGCCCCGGAGAGCAGCCGGAGGAAGCACAAGGTAGCGCCTGCGCTGTGCGGGCAGCCGGCCTCCGCGCCGGCCCCACCCGGCCATGCGGCTCGCTCCCGGCCCCGGCACGTGGCGCGGGCCGCCGCCGTGTTGTCGGGGTCGCCTCGCCGAGCAGGCCTCCGCCGGCGCCTGCCGCGTGGCCCTGGGCTCGGCCGCTGCCGTTACCCGGATGCAAGGGGAGCCCTGTTAGTCTAGTCTGACACCGACAGACAGGGAGCCCTGTGGCCCTTAACGACTGACAAATGTGTTTGTTGGATGAGCTTTCGTGGGAGAAAAGCCCACTTCGTCAGATGCCTTTTTTCTTCAAAGTGTCTGAAAAAATGGGGTTTTCTGCTACAAAAGCTCATGCAATAAATATATTTGTTGGCCTTTAAGTGCCATAGGACTCCATGTTTATTTGCCTTTATCTGGTTCAGCTTTCTTTCTCTTTTGACTTTTCCCAAGTAGCTTTCCTTTAAGCCAGGGGTCTGAAACGGGCCGCATGTGGTCCCTAAAGCTATTTCCTGTGGCCCACAATGACACCATTGTTACCAGTATATTTAGTACCATTGTATGAAAAGGTTTCAGTGGTGAGGCGCTCAGGCTAACATACTAGTTCTCAGGTGGCCCTCGCGGCGCTTTGCGTTTGAGACCCCTTAGCCTTGTAGCCAGCCCACCTGCTTTCAGTTTTGGGTGCTTCTTTGTGCTGCAGTTTTGGTGCAGGAATCAGGCCTGGCATTGTGCAGCAATCCTAAGAAGCATTTGGGAGCATGTCTTGCATCAGACATAAAATTAGGAATGCTCCCTGCAGATAGCAGAGCCAGGCTTAGAATGAAAGTTAAGTTCTGTCCCTTCAGTTGCATGCACTTTGCTCAAAGATCTGTCTTGTGGTATAATCCTGTAGGTTCTTTTATGATAGCATCTCATTGGGTTTCTTACCTTTTGCTTGGTAACCACTACTGTCATAAACCATATCCTAAACTCAAGTGTAGGCTGGTAACCCTGTGTTTTTACTTTGCACACAAAGTAAATGATTACCTTTTTAAAGGGGGTGAAGTATTTTATAGCATCTGTTGCAAGTTATCTACAAAAAGAGGGTCAAATTTTAGGAGTAAAACATAACATTGGTTACTTCAAAATTCCTAGTGGAGTGAAACTATCTTTAAAAAAAAAAAAAAAAAATCACATGTGTGTTAGGTTTAAGTTCCACTAAGGCAACGATTTTCAAACTTCTTTTCTCAGGACTCAATTGAAAAAAAAATATTTATGCCCATGAGCCAACAATTAGATCTTTGGGCAATGCATTCCAGTCTCTCAGTGGCAGGAGGGGCACCACGACCCAGTACCCCGAGGGTCTGTGACTCAGTACTGGGTCCTGGCCCATAGTTTGAAAATCACAGCACTAATGAAGTGAAAGTGGAAATTCTTTGCAAATAAAATTAGTCCAGTGCATGATGGAATTTTCCCCACAACCTGAATGAGTCTGTTTTCACACATGCCATTATGCAAATGTTGCCTCTGATTTTAACTAATATGGAAATAAGTATTTGTGGATGGATACAGCAACAAATTCCTTTCATTTTTAGAACAACTGCATGTTCTCATAATTTCATAAAGTCTTAGGATGGCACGAAAATCTACATTTTTATTTCAATTGTGGTTTCTTTGTTTATTATTTAACAGAAAGATAAAAAGGAAAGGGAATCTAAACACCATGATAAACCGAAGAAGAGGAAATCTCGAATGGAGGAGAATGTGCTGTCTGAAGAGGACCTTGAACCACCCAAACTTAAAAAGATAAAGAAAAGAGAGAGAGTGAATGAAGATACTGAGGAAATAAGTCCAGAACACAAGAAGAAATCCTCCTTCCTAAGTAATGGAGTCACTCCCAAAAAAACACAATGTGATTTCAATGAAGCATCAAGTGGGGAGAGCGACAGTGAACAAGAGCAGGTGCTACTCACTGGGTTTTGCTACAGTAGTGTTTAGCTTCTGTTTTAAAACATGATTGAGTTTGGAAGAAGTTCTCTAATAGTTATTTCTCAACACTTGTTTTTGTATAATAAGTAGTTAGCTTTCACTTAAATTAGGAGATGGTTGACTGAAAAACTTGAGAAGTCTGAATGCTCAAGATTTGTCACAGCTCACAGGAATTCTGTCGGTTTAAAATTGCATCGTAATAACTACTTAAAATTAAATATGTTGGATGGAATATAGCAGAACTGAGATTAATATTAATGATAGACTATTATGGCTTCCTGACAGAGGCTGTTCCGTATTGTAATTGGCAGACTGAAAAGCTGCAGTGAGGTGGTGTTTTAAGATTCTGCACTAGTCATGAGACATAAATGCAGCCATCAGGAGTTTATTTTAATTTGTATGTCTTGAATAGGATTATTATTATTTTTATTATCATCATCATCATCTACAGTGAAGTAACCTTAAGTTGGGTCTAGTTGAAAACTGCGGTATATATGAATATGCTCTAAGTGTGCTTGACTTTGTCCTTCAAAAATGAAAAAGCTTTATGGCAAACTAACCCCCAAAATCATAACCAGAATCTGTGTTTCTAAATGTAGCATGCTTATTGCTGAATTATTCTGGAAGGATGGGGAGAAGCAGTTAAATAAGCATGCGAAGTTTTACTTGATGCTCTACACAGAGTCCTGAAGATCCCCATCCTAGTGTTCTTTCCTCATAATTCATCACAACTATATTAAAATTGCATCATAATCTATGGATGGGGGGTTAAAAATTATTAAAATGTGGTTTGTGCTCTTGAGGCAACAGTTTTAAACCATAACTGTGAACCTGTCGTATAATAATCTAGGGAATAAGAAACAGCTTGGAATCCAAACTGCTCATTGGAAAACAGATCAATACCACTGGGCCACCAGTAGTTGTTTTAAAAATAAAGATCCTTGAATTAAATTGAATAAGCAATAAAAGGCCTAGTTATGTATAACTTGCATTAATTAAATTTAAATGCAGTAGGAACAAAAGAGGCAATGTCTTAATGTAAGTTTTATATCAGTTGTTGCAGTTCATAGAAGACAGTGGTATACAGTAATTAGAACAAAAGATTGGATTTCAGGATGTTGTTTTGCAGTCTTGATCCTGCCACTGAGCTTGGGATGAGTCACTTAACCTTTCTGCCTTGATTTTCTTACCTCTGAAGTGCTCATAATACTCATGTGCAAAGTATTTTTATCTAGCAGGAACTGACTGCAGAGCAGAAGGAAGGTGCTTTCTCCAATTTTTGTATTTCCAAAGGGACTATTGAGCTTCTTCGAGGTAACTTTTTGGCATAATAAGTTCATAGTTTTTAAAAAAAAAAAAAAAAAAAAAAAAAAAGATGACAGCACAGAGTGGCATCTCTAATTCTGTTTATGTTGATGGTGAGGAAGTAGTAGTAATAAGCAGGACATTTGATGTGCCCCCTTACCATTGTGTGCAGGTACATACTGTTACTGCATTTCTGGTGGTGCTGCTATGGCATTTTGTCCACAAACATATTCCTAGTAAGCCCAGCCTTTATGTTAGAACTTGAACTAATACAAACCCAATATCAAGATTCTATGGCTTAAAACTACTTTCCATTTACAGAGGAAGAAGTAATTCCACTCAAATTAAGCTAGAAGTTCATACTACAAAAACTAATGAACAAAGTTATGATATTTGTATGCAATATCATTATAACAGGATCTTGATGTCTTTAAAGATGCAAAGAAAAGAAGCTTTCTGGGTGTGTTTAAGCCAAATAGTACTCAAGGGATTTAAGAGATGGGTGGAGAATTCTGTATCAATAGGGAAGCATAATTCTTCTCTTGAAGGGAAATATTGCTGGGTATGAACAGAGTAATCAGTATCTCTGGGCATGCAAACCAAACAAGGAGTCCTGTGGTGGTGATTAGAGACTAACAGATTGATTTGCTGTTGTAGTGGGACCTGATCCCCTGACCTAAACTCCCCTGCATTTATTTTCCTCCCATTCTGTAAGTTCCCCCAACTTCAAAGTGTCTGATGAAGTGAGATTTTTCTCCCACAAAAGAGCATGTGATAAATAAATTTGTTAGTCTTTAAAAGTGCCACAGGACTCTCTGTTTTGCTGAACTGGACTAACATGGCTACCCGTTTGGAACTTGTAAACCAGAGAAAGTGATCATGTATATAGTCCTGCTTTTTCTGGGGGTAGTGGCTCGTCTAGTTGTTATGTTCTGCCATGTTAAAATTAACACAAATCAAATACCAAGTAGTGTTGTACTCATCAGCTCATTGGACCTTTTAACAAAGTTTCATTGGACTGTCTCACAGCTCGAGGTGTAACATACCTGTTTCCTGTACAAGTAAAGACCTTTAAGCATGTATATGATGGCAAAGATGTTATAGCTCAAGCTCGAACTGGAACTGGAAAAACATTCTCTTTTGCCATTCCCTTGATTGAAAAGCTTCAGGGAGACATGCAGGAGAGGAAAAGAGGCCGCACGCCAAAGGTAAGTTAAGAGTTAGCTAACAAATTCTGATATCAAATTTATTGTATTTTAGTCATTGCACTTCAAGTTTTTAGTGCTCTGTGAAAATGGATTCTTAGACTATGTGCCCATGTGGATTCTGCTGTAAGTACACATGTGTCTGTGATCCAAGCTCTTGAATAGCAGTACCAATTGAAGCCACACACATGCCAACTCATGCTGCGGGGGGGGATAAAAGGGTGGAGTGGCTGCACCATCCTTTGATTCTTCAGGTGATTGCACATGGGCATTCCACTCTTGGTGTGTGCTCACCTTGAGCTCATGTCAGAAACGTTTCTCTCAGTAGTATCTATCATGGCAGCCCAAGTACCCTATACTGCTGTGTGCCACTTGGGCAGGTATAAAAGGTGAAGCTGCCCCTGACTCAGTTCCTTCTTACAGCCCTTGACAGTTGTTGGAATCTATCTTGCTTCAGCAAGTTCTTTCAGTACTTAGTTGTGTCTAGATTCCTAGTCTTGGTAAAATTTTTTTATTTAGTAAAAATTAGTTTCTCAGTTCCCCAATTTTGGGGTTCTGTTTGTTGGTACTGAGGAATGCTTTAGTGACTGGGCTTCAGGCCCTGTCTTTTGTAACTGATGCCCATGAATTATTCACATTCTAGTTGTGTAAAGGTGTCTAGGTGAGTCTCACATTAGCAATGAGATTTGCAGTGACTTCAGTCTGACAGACCAAGAAAGATAGAGGCCAGGGTGAAGTTACTTTTGATGGAGCTTGTCTGAGACCACTTTCAGAACCTTCTTGATTAGAGAGGGAGCGCAGCACTTGAGCTTTATGAGAAGTGCATGTCCAGTGTTGGCTGAGTCTTGGCATTGCTCATCCTTTCTGGTATGTAAGAAGAACTAATGGTGTTTGAAGGAGAAGAGAACGAGCCTTCCCTTTCTTCTACTCCCATATGGCTTCTTATTCATGAGTGATGTAGTCATTGAATGGAACTAGTTGAATAAACTGAAATAAAGAAAATACTTTCTTTGCACCTAAAGAAGTGACTACTATTGTGAGAAGCTTGCTTAACGTTTCAACAAGTTTCAGTTGCAGGTGCTTAACCAGTGACTCATCAGTTCAATGATTTCACTTTAAAAATTGAGCAGCAATTATGTACTGCTTTAAACTGAATTTTAAAATAATTCATATATATTAATAGATAATAGTGTTTAGATCTTAATGTAGGTTATCTTGTGCTGTAATTTTCTATGTGTTGGCTGCCTGTAGAATGACATTTGTGATTTGCTAAGGCCATAGGAATCTTGAACAGTGTTTAAATGACCTTTATTTAAACTTCCAACACTTACAACATAGGTATACATATACAGGCCTAAATTGAAAACCTGTTGCTTCTTGGCAGACTCCAAGTGAAGAAACTTTTTTGTTATATTACTCTTTCTTCCTTTTCTGTAGGTGTTAGTTCTTACTCCAACCAGAGAACTAGCAAATCAAGTAGCCAAAGACTTCAAGGACATCACAAAGAAACTCTCAGTGGCTTGTTTTTATGGTGGAACTGCATATAACGGACAGCGTAAGTGAGGTTTCTGTCTAGTGACTGACATGCAGAATGATTGATAACATTTGAAATACTGTGGGCTCTCTCCAGAACAAATAATTTTAATCGGAAACTGAAGACTCTTAAACGAAGAAGCCTAATTGTTAGCTGCACACTAGGGCACCCCACCTTTTCCAAATTTGTAGGGATTTTGGGAAAAGGCACTTCCCGTTACTCAGTTCACATTATAGGACACCAGGTGTGAGTACCCACCCTTTCCAATACATAGGGCTGCACGTGTAATTCTCTGTGGGTTTTCAGGCTCTTTTACCAGTGAAGGAACCTTACACATTCTAATCCTCTATTTATTAACAGATACCAACAGAATACATGTGAGCCCTGTGTGCTTAGCACCACGTCCAATAAGGCAAAATTCTGCTGGTGGTCAGTCAGGGTTAGATCATCTGAGGACACCAGATTCTGCTCAGTGTGGTTGGCAGGGTGCTGAGGTCTGGCAGTCTGATCTTCTTGTGCTGTGCCCTTGGAGTTATGTTCTAAAGAGCTTACTTCTGAAGTGTAGTTAACTCAACTCACCCCCTAAACTCTCATCACCCTTCTCATTCTTATTAGAAAAGATATTTCCTAATACAGAAACCATTTTGATTCCTGGCTACCCTTTTGTCAGCTTTTCCTTCCCCTTCTCTTTTTATTAGGAAAACTAACTCTGAAGTAAGACTTCACAAGCTGTGGCTTCAGTATTTCTTAGCTGTGGCTTCAGTATTATAAACTGTTCATATAGAACATTTATCAGTGTAGTATTGCCAGTGTAGTAAAAGAAAGTGA
The DNA here is from genome assembly GCA_007922195.1 of Podocnemis expansa. NCBI lineage: Eukaryota > Metazoa > Chordata > Testudines > Podocnemididae > Podocnemis > Podocnemis expansa. The sequence goes on along the minus strand of ML681981.1, from coordinate 24,535,749 downwards.
TCCTGTACTTGTAAGCTGTTGCCATTTTCCAAACTCTTCTGCTTTTATATGTATCTTTACTAATTTTTTCTTTCAGATGATCTAATTCGAAGTGGCATTGACATCTTGGTTGGGACCCCAGGTCGAATCAAAGACCATCTTCAGAATGGCAAGCTGGACCTTTCCAAACTCCAGCATGTTGTACTGGATGAAGTTGACCAGATGCTGGATATGGGCTTTGCTGAACAAGTGGAGGACATTTTACGAGTTGCGTACAAGAAGGGTAAATTCAGAATTTAAGAAAATTTAAGAAATTCAGAATTTAAGTGAATAGTAAGGAATATCATTAGTAATTAGTCCACTAAAAGCCAGGTTTTTGCATATTGTGGTGTAAAAGCTGTAAATCAACTTCCTTGTGACTGTACTAGTAACACTGAAAACAAACAAGTGTTTGTGAAACCTGCTGTGACAGTCACTAGATAGGTAGTATGCTGTACATCAGGAAATCATTTGTAGAATCTTCAGAACCTGTAAGATGCTGCTCCCAGGGCATGACCCAGGTCCATCAGCCAATGGAAAGACGGCTCAATAAGCTCCGTACTCTTGCTCTTCTCAGCATGGACGGGAAGTGCCATGAGAGGCTCATCAGGCTAATATTTAATCATGACAATAAATTCTTTTTTTGAAGGAGTTTGTTTTCTTATATCCATAATATAGCTGAGATTAGCATTGTCAGTCTCTCTAGAACGGCTCACAAATGTGGGTGCCAGCCTCAGGGCTGACTTACAGACCAGGGCACAAGGTGGTTGAGCGTTGAAGAATTAGTTTCTCCAACCAAATATCAAATGTGAACTCCCTAAGCTCTATAAAAGTATTAGCATGGAGTCACAGGTGGTTCCCTCGGTCATCCTTGTCTGTCTTGCCACCCTGGAGCGAGCCTGGCTTTTGATAGGTACAGGAAAAAAGCACAATATTCTGCTCCAAGTGGATAGCCTTGTTAGTCTAGTTCAGCAAAACAAACAAGGAGTCTGATGGCACTTTTAAAGACTAACAAATTTGCTAGTCTTTAAAAGTGCCATCAGACTTGTAGTTTGTTTTAACAATATTCATATTATTTTGAGTCCCAAATGACCAGTCACTTGCACAGGTCAATTGTAGGTCTCTCAACAAAGAAGGTGATTGGAACCAATCTTATAGTAAACTAACTAAAGATTTATTAACTAGAAAAAAGTAAGATTTATTTACTAGATTAAAACACAAACATATACAAGTGAGATGAAGTCTTAGGGTTTATAAAGAAATGGAAACTACTGTAATGTACAGCCTCTGTATGGTTTTTAGGGCTAATTTAAGCTAAGAAGCTTGGGGATCGTTAGATTATACCTATAAAATCATAAGACAATCTATCAGAGGGCATTGAGTCCAGTAACCCACACACATGGCAGGACCAACTAGTGTCTAGAGGTGGTTGTCTAACCTGCTCTTAAAAATTTTCAATGATAAGAGATTCCACAACCTTTCTAGGCAAGTTTCTCCAGTCGTTAATCATCCTGACAGTAAAGAATTTTTTCCTAATGTCCAACCTGAACCTCCCTTGGTGTAATTTAAGCCCATTGCTTCTTGTTCTGTCATCTGTGGTTAAGGAGAGTAATATTCTCCCTCCTCTTCATAACAACCTTATCTGTACTTGAAAATGATCATTGTGTCCCCTCTGTCTCCTTTATTGTAGACTAAACAAACCCAGTTCTTTAAATCTTCCTTTGTTAGACAAGTATTCCAAACCTTTAATCATTTTTGTTGCTGTTATCTCTGGGCTTTCTCCAATTTGTCCACATCGTTCCTGAAATGAGGCATCTAGAAGTGGACACATTACTCCAGTTGAGGCCTAATCAGCACGGAGTAGAGCGAAATAATTAATTTTCATATCTTATAATACTCCTGTTAATACATTCCAGAATGATGTTTGCTTTTTGTGTAACAGTGTTACACTGTTGACTTGTATTTAGCTTGTGGTCCACTATGGCACGCATTATGATAAACTAGTATTCACACTTAGTAATGTTTCTCTCCTGACTGGGTAGGGTGAGGGGTTCCAGTTCCATAGCAAACACTTTTATAGTTACAAAGCAAGCTCTTAAATATTACCTTATAATATAAATACAAATATTATAAATGAGATTGCATGCAAAACTCATGAGCATTTTGTATACTAAGCATGTTATCAACTTAACATTTATGTTAATAATGCTAATCCAGTTGAGCCAGACTCGTTTGCAATTACACATTTACAGTGTTCAGTAAATGCCTATGGCCTTGCAGACACTCAGTCTGCTCGCATCACAAGCATTACTTCTGTGTGGGTGTCACAGCAGTTTTCTGAATGGTACTATTATTATTATATGTTGCTAACATTGGCTTTGTTTTAATTTTTAAATGTAAAAAGTGGTGCTAGTGGTTGATGGTTTGATCTGGTGGCCTGTTAAGTCTTGGTGTGCATAAATATATGGAGTTATTACCTCTCTTCATGAACATTTAAGCTGCACACTTACTGTGAGGGTGGAGGCACGTACATCTTACGTTGCTCCAGAGGGAGACCCTCCTCTGCTTTGCTGACATGAATCAGTATTAACACTTGAGGGAGATGCATGTAACTCTACTTATCTAGAAGTTGTTTCAAAAGTGGACACTTTGCCAGAGTGGTTGGAAAATAGGGCAGCATTTAGAGTATCTTTCTTCATGGAGAGAACACAAATGGACCGTTGTTCATATATTATACCTGAGGCTATCATGACAGTACATGGGGCAAATCTGGGACCTTAAACCAACATGCCCCTTTAGGAATTGATACCTTAGATCAGCAGTTCTCAGCCACTGTGTCAGGACGCATTCCTGTGTTGCTACATAGGGGAAAGTGTATTGCGGAGAGCCAGGAAGATGGCTGGATTTAGCCTGGGGGAGGTGGGCTGGTATGTCCTGTAAGGTCATGACCCACAGAAGGTTGAGAACCACTGCCTTAGATCATGAAACAGATTTATTGTGTTTTTAAGATTCTGAAGACAATCCCCAGACATTGCTGTTTTCTGCAACTTGCCCACATTGGGTGTATGATGTGGCTAAGAAATACATGAAATGCAGATATGAACAGGTTGATCTTATTGGGAAGAAGACTCAAAAGGCTGCTGTAACCGTAGAAGTAAGTAACAAAGCTAGTGTGGCATATTTTTAGGCCTCTTTTCCTTTTTCCATGTTGCGAATACTTTCTTATGGTATGAATTTTGAAAATACATCACAAATATATCTTTCTTAGTGTAACTTGGAAAACTAGTTTGAAATGATACTTTCCTGAGTAGCTGTAAAAAAATTCTATACGAGTAGCTATCAGCCTTTCGAGACAGTTGTAACCTGTTCAGGGTCTGATTTGTCTTGTATAACCCCAGGTTTCACCTCACTTGAAAACTGCTTGCTTACAAAATCAGACATAAAAATTCAAAAGTGTCACAGTAACATAAACAAGTCATTGTCCTTATGACATTTTAGTTTGTGCTGACACTGCTAGGGCTTTTTTATACAGCCTGTTACAGATGTAGGCAAATACCTAGATGAGCTGATATATGAGTTCTGGGTATCCCTGGAGATATGTGTACTTCTGGTTGACACCTGCTGTTCTAATCTGCACCAGAGTGTTGTTTGTAAATGTCTGTATTTTCTCCGGAAATAGCTGGCCTTATGATGCCTAAAGAAGAGTGAGTTATTAAACACAATACTCTGTTGTTACCTTGGCTATTTCTGGTCTTAGCATATACTTTTACTTTTAAAACCCCACTTTGAAGCAGTAGGCTGACTTTTTAAACTCTGCAAGGTGTGCCACCTGTTGCAGACATTCTTTGATTTGCATTTGGATAACACATGCTGGACACAATATAAATGTTTAAAATGCATTAGCACTGTTAAAAACACTAACTACTTCAATTTGAATAGTTTTTATTCTAAAACTCATTTTTGACTGACTAGTGGAGCATGATATGGTTGCTTTAGTTGGACTGAAAAATGCCAAAATCCATTGTTGTAAAGAATTGACTTCAATAAATCGTTATCTTCAAAATATTGATTTTTTTCATGTAATTTGCCTTAAAACTCTAGTAAATACATAAAGATAAATATCTAGAGGGGAGAATATTCTATATACCCAATCCTATTTTGTGGGAAAAATAGCTGATTTTTGGTTTCTCTCTATATAGGGGAAACTTATTTGTAACATATCTGATGTTTCTTCCTATGACCTCATGTTTTTATTCATTTTTATAGTGGGCAAAAGAGATCCATGCTTTTCATTTCTCTGCTATATTTTATTTAATTTGTCTAATTCTGTCTTGTCCTACTATATTCATCTAAGGATAACATCACTGTACTTGTGTTGTAGTGTACATTTTCAAATGTACTGTGCATTTTTAAAACAGAATTTAATTTTCTTCATGCAAGTGCTAAGAATATTTCTTCAACAGCATTTGGCTATAGAGTGTCACTGGTCTCAGAGAGCAGCAGTTATTGGAGATGTCATTCAGGTCTACAGTGGCAGTTATGGACGGACCATAGTATTTTGTGAAACCAAAAAGGAGGCAAATGAGCTGGCCCTGAATGCTTCTATTAAACAGGTATGTTGTCTTTGTTATGTTGCAGGTAGTCTGTTGCTCATCAACGTGGAGGTGGCATCAGACCCATCCTAACTAAATCTTGCAGAGGCCAACTTTCTTTCTATGAGGGCATGGTAAACTTGAGCAAGAGGCAGTTGAACTATCCTGTGGTTACAGAATTGGGCTGATTTGGGTAGTTATATCCAAGAGTCTACATCACTGTAGACTTAAAAATGCTAGATTTCCATAGCAGAACTTTAGCTTCTAATTGGAATGAACAGAGATTGTTTTAAAGACCTTTTTTTTTCCCTGAAGAAATATCATTCAGAGACACTAGATAAAGTTTTTTTACAGATTAAATCAGTGGCCTTTAGAAAACACTGTCAGTTCTTCGTGTGCTTGCACATACACACCTATAGTGTAACAGACTGATGCTGGAGAGTTTTTCTTAGAGGTTACTGTAGGGATGGCTCCACCCACAGCTGAGCTCCTCATGCTCCAAAGTGAGAGTATAAAGGTAAGAACTGTCTTGCTCCTATTTCAGTTTTCTTAATATCTGTGACCAAAATATGTGTGTTATTTTTTAATAAAAGCTTAGTGGTACTCTTTTTTGTTATTTGATGTTCAAAATCTGTATTTGATTTTGTAGTATTTTAAATACAAGTTTTTTATTCTTGATCTGTCCCGTCGTGTCTCTGCCCCCCCCACGCGCAGTCAGTGGAGCATCCAGGCCCAGTCAGTTTTTCAGGGAGTCTGTGCCCAGTCCACAGATTTTAAACCTTGCTTGGACTGCTGAAGGCTCATGCTTCTCAGTCAGCTCTCATTTTTATACAGTCTTGAGTACTTGGTGAGAGTTGGATTAGAGATAGGTACTCTATTGTAGTTTCAAGATTGAGGCAAAGAAGCTAATGCAAAGAGGTTACCCGTAGACCAGCACTGGAACCCCACTGATTGTCAAGGGAATTTCTTCTCCCTCCATTAGTGCTTCTTTGGCTTTGCCTGTATGCAGGAGATCCCTGTCTTCAGTGCTACAGTCTTTGAGGTGCAAGACTTCCTGGCTTCAGAAATATAAGAAAAAGTTCATGTCGGATTCTTCAAAGTTCAGTGTCAGGAACTTCCCAGAAAAATAGCAGCTTACAATGGCATCCAGATGTAGCTAGTGGAGGAGAATATTCATGAGCCGATGGCCATTCTCAATCCCACTGTGACAAGAAAGCCAACCTTTCCTATTAATGATGCCATTTTGCAGGCAGTTGTAACGCTCCAGCAAACTCCTTTCTCCATTTCATATGTGTCAAATGGATAGAATGGAAATACTAAGTTTCATCCCAGCAGTTGGAACAGTTCTTTTTTTTTATTTTTTAATTTTGGCCATGATGAATGACAAGAACCAGCAGAGCCTGGACTAAGGCTACCCTCAAAGACACAAGTGCCAAAAGCTCAAAGTTTGTGGTGGGGACTACTTATCCTATAGCAAGTGCACTACTCTGTATTGCCAGTCATCCGACTGTTTCTCTCTTCTGTTCCTTTTCTGTCATTAACCTTTGACTACTATGCTAATAGGCTTCTATTGTAAGACAGGTATCTTCCACTTCCTGTCTGGAGGAGTCTGTCTCCGCTGGGTGATCTGCCTTTAACATCAAGGCCTTAAGCACATCGTTTCCACTCTATATTTACATAGCTCTTCACGTATTATCTGGATGTACATTATGATCACCGGTGCAACGAGGCTTTCAGTGCAAACCTTGTGTGATAGACCTTGGTGAACTGGAATGTTAATACCAGACTTGAGATCCTTCTAACCTTTATGAATTCCTGTACCCTTTACCAGTTGTCATCAAGAGGTTCTTGAGCCACTGGATTAATCTGGTGGCGATTTCAGCAGCCTGTCTCACATAGGCAGGGTGAGTAAAAGTAGTCTTACCATCACAACCAGACTTCTGAAAGGTCTAGGTAGATGGTTTCCATCTGCCATGGGCCAAACTCCTTTAGATTTCAGCTTAGTATTGGCTGCTTTGATGGACGCTCCTGTTGAGCCTTTAGTATCATGCTCATTTCTTTACCTTTTGGTGACTGTAGTTTCTTTTAGAGGCCATCGATTCCACTAGGAGGGTGATATAACTGATCACTGATATAACTGAGATAACATTGATCACTGATCTGGCATACACAGGTTTCTACAGGTACAGGTTCAGCTTAGACTACACCTAAATTTCTCTAGAAGGTAATAATTGATTTCCACTCCTGACTCAGACCAGATAGCTGCCAGTTTTCTTTCAAAAGCCACCACTCACAGGGGTAAGTGATGGCTAGACACCCTGGTTTTTTGTCAAGCTCTGGCTTTTCACTTGGATAGGATAAAGTCTTTTTGCGTTTCTTCCCAGCCTTTGTTTTTTATGCTGCATATGAAAGTTCAGCCAATTGCAACTCAGTCTCTTAAAATGGATCACCAGCTGCATCTTGGTGTTACGCTGCTAGAGGGAGCACCCTGACAAATCTGTGGCATGCTCCACCAGAGCACATTTGGGCTTGGCAATCTTTTGTTGCAGATGTCCTGATTATAGATTTTAAAAGGGATAGCCGTGGCATGCAGGGTGGCAAAGTGGTGTTCTGTTCATTATGTGTTGTCTGCCACATTGAGGGAAAGTGGTCCTGCAATCCACTTGCTCTTCCAGTGAGACTCCAAGCCCCATTGCATGGGATAATACTTGGGAGTCACCCAGAGAGCAATGAACATATGCAGACCGTTGAACTGTAAACGGTTATCACCTTGTAACTGTTGTTCAAGATGTGGTATATCCATTACACAACCTACCCTTGTTCCCTGTACTGGAGTGTATCATTGGCTTCTATTGTGAAGAAGCTGAAAGAGGAGTGGACAGTTGTGCCTGTTAGCTATGGAGCAAGGGTATGAGGAGCCTCCTTGTGGATGGGCTGCCACTTAACAGAAGGGAAAACTGGCACTGGTGCACAGGCCATGCACATCGCTGTATCTGCAACACATTTTGAAGAACAATAGCTAGAAGATGAGTGACCTTTTTTGTGACAACAGGGGAGGTTGTGGTGCACCTTTTGGAAGGTGATTCATAGACTCTGATGGCAATTCATAGTATTGGACTGGTGGTTACAGCACTGCGTGCTGGCCAAGAATACTCCTTTCAGTTACTGGCTGGGTTGCACCTTTGTGCATGTCCTTCTTGTAAGAAGAGTCAATTGCTATGGGTTACTTCTCTTTTGTTATATTAGTTAGTAATTAGTAGGGGTTAATTTGTTCTAATATATTCATTAGTCTGTCAGCTCTTCTTATGAGTTTGAAATAAACTTAACAATTTAAATCTGTATGGGGGGGAAGGGAAGAAGGCGGCTTATCAGACTTCCCAGCATTACTATGGCATTAACTGAGCCTGCAGAGGAATGAAGATAATTCATATCAATGCTGATACCAGCATCTCATGTGGTTGTGCATCCGCTGGATGTTAGTGTTGAGTGGTGGTATTGCAGTAAATCCCTTAATGGTTCCTGTCATCCCCAATCTGGTTGGTATTGATTTGATTAGATGCATTACAGCTGGATTAGAAAGTAGTATATAGGTGTATTATCCTTTCTTGGGGAGCTAAGAAACTTTTACCTGCCATGGCTGTGTTCAGGAGGTGTTTTTCTCCTGCATTATCAGATGATATGATTAACAGCTAAGCCTGAGCGTGAAGTCTTATCCTGCTTTACTGTTAGTGATTACATCTGTTACCTGGGAAGTGTAGAACGCTGATCATGGCAGTTGAGATAAATTACTTTGTTTGGTGGTGGAATACATACCCATATCTTCTACAGAGCATCATCCATCTGAAATATAATCATTTTTTAAGAATTTCGGTCTTTATAACTGCCTCTGAACCTTTACCCAATTTGTGGTATATAATTCTTCTTCTCTGTTCCTGTGTAAAAGACAAAAAGAAGGCTGAGATTATGGTATCACTGCACTGCCAGCTCTGCACAGGATTGATTTGAGCAGGGTGTGAAAACCTGTTCAGTTGATACTGAAAGTGCTCTCTGGGTAATGCCATAAATCACCCCTCCCAAAAAGAGTTAGGCTGTGTCGGCGAGAGGGCATCTCCAGTCAACACAACACAATGGAGACAGTGTGGTACTGCAAAATAAGTCGATGGGAGATATACACACCATACTGAGTAGCTTGCACTTGTGTATCTCCTATCAGTCACTGGTGGCAGTGTAGACCAGGCCTGGGTCTACACTTGAAAATACAACAGTAACCCTGTATTTCAGCTGTGCCTCTGGAGTGCTCGAGTATACTCACTCACTCACTACAGTGATGGGAGGGTTCTTTCATCACTAATAATTCTGCCTCTCTAGGAGGTGGTGATTAGTTCAGTGAAAGAATTATGTCATTGATCTAGTGCTGTCTATATGGGGACTAAGATAAATTGACAGTTGCTCAGAAGTGTGGTATTTTTCAGACCACTGAGTGATGTAGCTGTGTCAGTATAATTTTCCATTGTAGACCAGTGCTGATTATACATAAAATTCAGTCACATGCACAGAGAAGTTCTCTCATCTTTCAGGTACATGAATTTTAGGTGGTGCAATAACAGGTATAGAAGCTTTCAGGCAGATGTGGGGGTTTCTATAAGTGGATTATTTTTAAACTGTTCTTTTTTAAAACTTTCATATTTATCCTTTAAAAACTACTTCCCTTGCTTCTTTTGAAAGAAGCGGAGGTTTTGTATCTTTCTAGCAAAAGACAGCTAAATGAAAATATTACAGTGGCACAATGGTGCGAATAGTATCACATTAGAGGTGGCTTTTGTGTTTTATTTTGGGTATTCAACAAAGTCCATTGGTTAGGGTACTGGCGTGGACGCTGGGATAGAGTTTTATATCTAAGTCTGACACTGACTCTGCATGGCAGTGGTGTGATACCTGTTGGTTCCATTTTCCAATCTGTAGAATGGGAATAATCCTTTCCTAACTTTTAGTAAAGCACTTTTGTCTGTAAGGGCAAAACCACCATATAAAAGCTAAGTATTAACACAGTAATTTGTCATGTAAATGAAATATTTCAGTTCCTCAGGATCCTTCCTGTAGTATTGTGCGTTTCATGTAGTGTTATAATAATCTTGTTTTACAGGATTGCCAGTCGCTACATGGTGACATTCCTCAGAAACAAAGGGAGATAACACTGAAAGGTTTTAGAAATGGTGTGTTTAAAGTTCTGGTTGCAACCAATGTGGCTGCCCGTGGTTTAGATATCCCTGAAGTTGACCTGGTTGTACAGAGTTCACCACCAAAGGTAGGGGATGGGTATACTGGCTGTCTTTTGTATGTAAATAGTAATTTTCCACTTATTTTCATATGATAAAGTAGCATCAAATTGTGGTATTCACCCCACACAGAGTTCTGGTAAATTTGTTCATATTATTATTTTGGAGTTTTAAGTAATCAACAGTAGTCCTTCTGAACAGAATACTATTTAGCATGAATCAATTGCAGAATCCATGCTTCTTTTTTGAGTGTTTCTTTGAAAATACCTTCTGGTGATGCTGTTCCCAGCCAACCTGTAAGACTTTAGCTCTGCTTGATGTGTTATCTGTGGAGTAAAGTTGACTAAAATCCTGTCCTCAAAAGCAGTATATGGTGATGACTTTGAAAAGGAGTTGGAGAGGTAATAGAATGGAATGGCAAGAACAACATAACTGGCACAGGGGAAGAGCCTGGTAAAGGAAGAGAACACTGGAAGAGGTTAGGAGAATATAGACAAGACCTAGGTTTGTTGAAGTTAAATAGGGACATGAAGCCTCCTATAGAAGTTAGTGTGTTGCATCTCATCTTGTACATTGTCAAGTGTGATGTCTGTGGTATTTAGCTGTGTGTGGAGATGCCTAATTGAAATGTATGTTTGGACTCCCTATGATGATAGAATCATAGTGGCATATCGTTGACCTAGGCTTCTAATCAGGGCCCAATTAACTGGCCTGGGGGCCTTGGGCTGCTTCACCCTACTTCACCTCTCCCAATGTGGAGTCTTGCCTCCCCATCACGGTGGCCCTGACCCCATAGCATGGTGGCCTGCAGGTATACTGTCATTGGGGCCAGAGTGTGCTCCCACCCCAGCCCTGCTTCAGCCAGTTTGCCCCCAGACATGGGGCTGGCTGGGGCGCAGAGCAACCCCTGGTGCAGCCACCCAGGCTAAAGACCCTGGAAGGCTGCATTGGAGCAGAGGGTGTGCCATGCGCCAGCTAGTCCCATGCCCTGGGCATAGCAAAAAGGCACTGGCTGTCCCAGGTTTGGGGCAGGAGTGCAGAGCCTGGCCTTTGGCCCCAGGATGCCCTCCCCCAAGCACTGGCAGGACAGGAATGCTCTTAGCACTCCTCTAAGCCCTGCTGGCACTGAGCAGGGGAATCAGGTAGCCATTTTAGGGGATGGGGTCTGGGCACAAGCCCCTTTAGCCCCTCTGATAATCCAGCCCTGCTTGTAACTTGGGTTCTGAGGACTATTTTACCTAGGCTTTTTGGGGACATTTTTTACTTTGTTTATCCTAAAGAAATAAATTAATTTTGTAAATTTTAATTTCTGAGATACAGCTTATTAGAGGACATTATCCCAAACACTAATGTAATAGCCTCCATGCACCTTTGCATGTAGTCTAAATCAGCTAACTACAAAAGTAATAAAAATAATTTTTCTTGAAGGATGTGGAGTCTTATATCCATCGTTCAGGGCGCACAGGACGAGCTGGACGGACTGGGATGTGTATCTGTTTTTATCAGCGAAAGGAAGAAAGTCAGCTGCGATACGTGGAACAAAAAGCTGTACAGTATCTTTTAATCACGTGCACTTAATATATACATAATGTGTAATAAAATCCTGGAGTCCATACAACATTTGATAATTAGATTGCAAGGGCATGTACAGTGAGCACTACCCTTTAACTAAGGTTTAGCTGGTTTCTTTTTTTTGTCCCCTCTCTCTTTGACAGTTGTGTGTGTAATTGGTATACTATATGCTTTTCCACATGGTGTGTTTCTCTTTGATAACAAAAGTTTAAATGTTATGGTTTTGTTTGCTTTCACAAGGCTATGAGAACTGTGTTTATGTCTACACTGCAAAAATCACGTTCTTAATTCAGGTTATCTGGCTTGAATTAGTTAACTGGAGTTTAAATTGCAGTGGAAAACCAACAACTTGACCATTAACTCAGGTAGCAGCTCACGTTCAAGACCATATGAGAACCTAGAGTAGAACTCAAACTGTCAATCTAAGTTAAAAGCCAGCTGCTTTGTGTTTTCACTGTACTTTGAACCCATTTCTGGCTAACTTGAGTTAATTTATCTAAATTGAAAATTTCATCCCCTACACCCTGTGTGGGCATATCTACTGAGTTAAGGGTGAAACTGCTTGATATTCTTCATAAAGGCTCTGATAGCATATATTCCATTAAAGTAAATTATAATTTATGATTTCGATTTGAACTTCTTCTTCTGTTCATGGGGATCTTTTTAGGAGGGTTTCAAAACAGATAAGTAGTTAGAGAGCAAATATATGATTTCAATGCAAAAATCAGTCTTTATTGGATGGTAAAAAATTGATATTTGTATGCCAAGGTGAGATGCGGTTGGTATTGCTTTTATGTGAGGTGATAACCTTTCTTACTGTAACAGCTAACAGAACCTCTCTTACATGAGAAAAGCTAGTTTAGACTGAAGCTTTTTTAAAATAAAGCTAGAATATTGTTAGTAACTAATCTATTATCACCTTTAAAAATAAAAACCCAGATCTTGAATGCCATATTTTCCTTTAACTGTGTCTGAGTAAAGAGAATATTTGATTTAATCACTGTAACAGTGATAGATTTTAGATTTTTTTTATGGTAATACCATTTGATGAAATTATTATAGTCAAGGGAGGGTGCTTGTTCAATTTAGATTCAAAATATGCTATGCTTGTTTATAAACACACACATTTTAAAAAATCTTCCAGTGGAAACAGTTTCCATCTTTTCAGGGAGTATGATCTCCCTATAATCACTTAAAGTAAACATTGCAGCATACTGTAAAATAGATTAAACTTACTGGGGGGGGGCCCCCCCCGTGAATTAGACTGGCCAACTTTCATTAGATGAGCTGAGTGAAATAGAAAGCTGTATGAACATGAAAAATATTTAAAGTATTTTATTAATCTAAACTTACTAGTACAGTAAGACATCCTGTCTTACTAAATATGAATTTCAAACTGTTAATGTCAGCTTTATTGAGGTTCTAAACATGTTTAGTTCAAGGAATTCACATAGGAAAATTTAGGACAGACTAATCTCCATTGTGTCAGAGTATTTCATTGAAAATATGCACAATATATAACTTTTTTTCAGCTATAGTCACAGGAAGTTTGAGTAAATGCTTATTGAACTGAATCCCAGCACTGATTGAACATAATGCAGTTTGGAAAGCTCTATGTAAATTTGCTAAGGCTCTATTTTCTGTTAATTTCAGGGAATTACATTTAAGCGTGTAGGTGTTCCTACTGCAACAGACATCATAAAAGCTTCCAGCAAAGATGCCATCAGGTACGTTTAATTGCCTTAATTTTTTTCTCTCATCATTCTCATTTGTAATAACTTTGGATTGCTTGTTGCTGTCCATTTGTCTAAGATTCCCATAAAATAAATTGTTTGCTGATATCATCTGATCAGTTTGGGTCTCTTGCCATTTCTCTTCTGTCTCATAGCTCCCAGATTCCACTGTCTAAATTTAGCCTTTTGCCAAGTAACATTCTTGCTTTCAAATACTTAGGTGTTTGGATTCTGTTCCTCGAACTGCCATAGACTATTTCAAAAAATCAGCTCAGTGGCTAATAGAGGAAAAGGGGGCAGTTGAAGCCCTGGCTGCAGCACTTGCCCATATCTCTGGAGCTACTTCCATTGAACAACGTTCCTTGCTTAATTCAGATGTGGTAAGAATATTTAATTTATTTTTGTTGTAGTCTAAGAGTTCAGATATCTGAATGTGGATGTGTTTGGTATGATTTACATGTCTCTTGACAATTTTACTCATCATGGAGCTACAGTCCAACTAAAAGAAATTTGATCTTACAAACACATTTGGTGGTTGTAAGAAAGTTCATTGTCCCATAGAAAGACTGACTTCTGACACTAGAATGAACTTCTTGTAATTCCCAATTCACAGAAGAGAAAAAATGATTAGTACAGACTGTTTACATAGAGGAGGTTTGGAGTACTTTGTCAGCAGAGAATGTAAACTATTTAAAGATGAGTAGAATGCTGAACCTCACATTACATGTACCACCTTTGTTCCACTCATGCTAATTATCTGACCTGACTAAAGTCTTTTTCTAATTTTCTATTATGGAAAATATTCTGGTGAGAACTCTGAATCTAGATACCTTAGATCAGAGCTGTAACACTCTGTTTTGCTGCCTAGGGCATGTTCCAGTCGGAATGTGGCCCTTGCCATTAGCAGCACTTGGAGCCAGCATCGCGAAACCCACCCTTTAATAGAGCGGCTCTGTTGAGCCACTCTGGTGTGCCCAGGACAAAGTCCTGTTGGTCCTGTCATAGTTACAGCTCTGCTGTAGATTTCCTGGATGCTTGTTGTCATCCTGCATTTGCACTTAGTCAAAGCATTGAAATTTCAGTGGTGGTGGTCTGCCTGCCTGCAGATAAAGAGCAGGTGTTGGCTAAGTCCTTGGCCTTTGCTATTTTAATTGAGGTGTAACCTGCTTGCAGACAGACACAGAGCTGCCATGTGGTGTCTTCATTCTTTCTTCCTAGATCTCAGAGTAATTTTGTGTAACTGTTGCTTCAGAGGTCTCTCTTTACCACCTTCCTGCTCATTGGTGTTAAGAGTCATGGATCCAAAGGGATAGCCGTGTTAGTCTAGTCCAGTAAAAAAACAACAAGCAGTTGTCTGCTTGTTTTTTAAGAGTCATGGAGCCTGGATCTAAGTGTTTTCAGTATGCATGCGTGCTCTTTTTTCCACTGTCGTCTAACTCAGAGGGTGCAGTTAGTGTTTCTGTATACAGTTGTGATTATGGCCTGGAAGAAAGTGAAACTCAGTCCAGAGAAAACTGAGGTGATTTATGGGTTGAGGAAAGCAACCAGGGGTTATGGTACAGATTATATTGGCCCTTCTGAGAGACTGGCAAAAAAGACAAGTTCATTTGTAGGGTTTTATTACCCTTCCAACTGCTGTTGTATGAGCCTACAGTAGCAGTGACTAAGACCATCTGGGTCTAGCTGGGAGGTTGATGCTCTATCTTGGATATGCATCTTGTTGTTGTTGTCACTTTAAAATGAGACCACAGCACTACACTTTGTAGGGCTATGTCAAACAATTCAACCGAGGGCTATGTCTATACTACAGACTTCTGCTGGCCTAGCTATGTTGATCAGGAATGTGAATAGAAACGATCCCTGACTGACACATCTGGGCCAGCAGAAATCCCTTGTGTAAATGCAGTTGCTATAATGGCAAAGTTCTTTCATCAGTGGGCTGCGATTTTATTACACTGTTACAAAGCACGAAGTTGCTTGTGCAGCTATGCCAATAAGAGCCCCTTATTGGTATTTCCTATAAAACGCTGCTAGCCTGAAACCGCAGCCACCCACTTCAGTGTGAGTTCTTCTGTTGCTGTGAGCACATAGTTCTAATGCTCCAGAGTCTGTTGGCTGACTCTTCGTTCCAGCTGGAATTAGCCGTAAATAGCTAGACAAGCTGTATAATGCTATCACGATTGCCATTACCAGATTGAGTGGACGCTATCTCTGTGTTTGAGCCAGCTGCTGTTATCTGCTGACTAGCCTTTGACTTCGGAGTCGACATCCCTCTTTGGCCCAAAATAACACATGCTCCTTGATCTTAGGGGGCATGGTACAAAACTCACCTGAGAGGATATTGAAGTGTGCTTGATTCAAGTGTTGACTTAGCTGGGGAAACAAGGGCTTTGAGAGAAGGAGGTGTTTAGGAAGGTTGTATTGACTCTACTAGGATGTGGAACATCTGCCATCTTAATTGGACTGTGTGTTTAATTCTGTCAAGGGTTGCCTTGAGCCTGAGATAGGTGACCATTTAGTTTATTTTTTATTTGAATATAAAATGTACAAACAGTCTTACTATGGCAGGGTTTTATTTGGCAACCTCTTCAAATGTACATATTTGCCATCTAAAATTTTTTCTAAGTTCTGAATAGGCAGATTCATTATTAATGTTCATGGGATGTATTGAGATTTTTCCTTCCTTTTTATCTTTCAGGGATTTGTAACAATGACACTGCAGTGCTCACAAGAGATAAACAATATAAGCTATGCCTGGCGTGCACTAAAAGAACAGCTAGGTGATGAAGTTGATAGGAAAGTTAACAGAATGTGTTTTCTCAAGGGAAAAATGGTAAGACTTCATTCTGTCTTTATAGTTTTGTTTACTATACTCCTGAGCTTGCAGGAGAAACCAATCAGCTTTTGAGGCCTACCGTATTTACTTGGGTATCAGCTGATCCATGCATAAGCTGACCCCCCAATTCTGAACCCAAAAAGGGGAGGGGGGGGCAAAAATGGGTGAATCATGTATAAGCTGAGGTCCCCTTTTGGTCTTCACGCCTAGCCGCCCCCCCCCCGCGCCGCTGGCGTGTCTTGGAGGTCCCATCACCATCCCTATACCCCAAACCCCTGCTGCTGCTTTTCCACCTGCTCCTTGCTCTGTCCATTCCTCACCCCTGCTGCTCCTCCTGCTGTTCCCCAACACCGTTCCCACCCCTTTCCCTGTCACCTCCCAACTCCTGCCACCGCTTTTCCAGGCTTCCCAGGCACCTTCCCACCCCCAAACCCCTGGGCCCTGTCGCTGCTTCCCTGGACTCCCCAATCCCCTCCCTAGCTCCTGCACACTGCTGCTGCTCTCTCCTGACTCCCTGTCCAACATCTGGGCCCTGACAGTGCTTTCCTGGCCTCTCTGAACTGACCCCCCCCCCCCCCAATGCTCAGGCCAACCCCTCCCTGCGGCCACCTCACCTGGCCACTCCAGATGCTGGGGTCTCCTCCTTACTCTAGTCCCAACCCAGGCCGTCTGCCCAAGATGGCTGCCCTGGCCACACTGGGGCCCCAGCCTGTGGCATGGTCAGCGAAACTGCTCGGCTGGGGCTGTCTACCGTAATCACCCATGTATAAGCAGAGTACCTGTTTAGAAGCAAGTTGTCAGGCACAAAAATCTCAGCTTATAGGCAAGTATATTGTCAAGCTGCTCTTTCTCTGGGGCTGGGCATAGTCATCTCTGGTCTAATGATGGAGGAGTTCATGGTCAGTGCTAACTACAGAGACTCAGGATGCTCTATTGAACTGAAATGTTGAGGGAGGGGCTTAATTTAATTTTCAGTGTAAATGTCCCAAAAGCTAAACCACTAAAAGTAATGGACTCTGACACTGTATTTGGTGCGCATAGTAACTCCAGAACAGATGGATGGTTGGTTTGCTTGTTTTGAAGGGATGCTGTTAATTTTGATATCAAACTTCTGTTAGTCATTTGTTCAAAGTAACACCTAAAATCGAAAGACTAGAGAGAGACTTTTTTGAGATCTTTTCAGCTTTATGTTGTGTGCTTGACAATGCTATAGAGCAAGCAAGCACTTCTACAATTTCACCTCTGTAATCAATTTTCCCTATCTGGATGGGTCTTGCAGCAATAGGGGAGAAGCACGGGGGATTTTTGTTTTGGTTTTTAAGGAAATTTAATTTTTAAGGTAATTTTAAGGAAAATATTGTGAAGCAACCAACTGAGAGGATGACTCAGGGTAAGTATAGAACCAATTTTTTTAAGCTGCTATCCCTTCAAAGCCTGACTTCATAGAAGAATAAAATCATAGACCAAATCACTATTTTATTTCATTCTTATAAGTGTATCTTATGTTTAACTTTATCCTTCCATTCATTTATAATATTTTATGATTATGAATTGGGATTTAGAAACTGTTTTTTAAAGAAAATATCTTTTCAAAACTGACTCCTGGGATAAATATGTAGTCAGCGTTATTTCCTTTAAAAATGCAACTTTCAGAAGGCACGGCTTATATAATATTGCAGAATTTCATGCATATTCTTTATTGGTAAGTGATTTCCACTTCTGAAATCCCTTTTCAGGGCACTTATGCCACTGGACTCCAAATTGGATTTTTCTAGTTTTTAGTTTTTAAAAAGTGAATTTTCCGATGATATTTGTGGTGTTGCCTTCATTGTTGTTAGTTGTTTGTTTTTTAAACCTTTTCCAGTCTGTGGATTGGCTAAAAGGTTATGTTTTGAACAGTCTGGGCAACATTATAAATAGACTTTTCCTTACATCTAATTTGGGATCTTCTGTGCTCTGACTGAAATAATAAACACTTCATTAAGTTAAACTACAGAAGGTGTAGAGTCTACATTTAAATATATAAATGCACTGTAAACTTGTACATCTATTTAGGTCCAACTTTCCTTGTCAAAAATAATTTACAATCTGAGCCACATGAGACTGTGGACAACTGTTTAGAAAAGGAAGAATAATAAGGTTATTGGTGAGAAGTAAAATAATTTATGGAAAGAAGTGATTCTTCAGAAAGAGAAAATATATAAAATGTAACCTAGCAAAGATTTGGTGATGTACATGATACAAGAGCAGTTGTGCTGCAATACAATGAAACAGTTTGACATCTTGGATTAGAGGTACTATAGGTATGCAAAACACTGTGCTGCTCCTTGTCAGTGTTCTCTCCCCATCCCCCCAAGTGAAATTACTTTATTTCACAGATATTAAACAAATCAGAGCTGACTGCAGAATGTGAAAGTTCATGGGTCCCTTTCATTAAATTATGTCTCTGTGCATTAACAGGTACTTGAGTGTTGCATGAAATTAATGGATTATGAGCCCTAGATTTTCTGGTATCCACTTGGAACTTTTTTTTTCTTTTAGGGTGTATGTTTTGATGTTCCTGCAGCAGATCTAAGTCAAATACAGGTATTTTCTTTACTTCAGTAGTTCTTAATATATGGTAGGGGTTTCCAAACATTTTCATAGTGTTGGCCATCTTGTGGACCATCTCCCCTCCCTATTGCTGCTGGCAGACTGAATTCCACAGCCAGAAGCCATTCTGACAATTCCGTGTCATAGCTTCATTTTACCCCAAATAAAAATGGATTTCCTCCACAATTAAAATGATTGAGTAGAGGAAATCTTGATTTAGAAATCAAAATCTGTTCTCATCACCTGACCTTATACAGGTAGTCCTCACTTAGTGACCGGGTTCCGTTCCTGAAACCCGGTTGATAAACGAATTGGTCACTAAACGAGGAGCAGCCCTTACCGATATTTCAGGAATAATGTACTTTACTGGTAGTGGGTTTTTCAACCATCTGTAGATAGTTTTAATGTCACCTTTGCATCATTTATAACATTTTTCATATATATTTTAAATGTTTTAAGCTCTAATGTACTGAACTTAGTTTGCATAGTGTACTGTAAATATAGGTAATCTGAGAGAGTTGATGCGAGTTCTCGTACATCGCCATAATACCAACTCATCAGGGAGCTGGTCATAACTCTGAGGGGTCACTAAACGAGTAGGTCACTAAGTGAGGACTAGCTGTAGTAACTTCCATTCCATGTTTTATCCCACAGTCTGTTTTTAACAAACTAAAATAGAGATCCATCTATCCTCCCAATCTGCTTCTTTTAGTCAGTCAGTTTGAAACCTCAGGTTTTCCTTGCTCTTCTCCAAAAACAAATTTCAGAAAATCAAATCTACTATAACTATTGGTCCCTTTATTCAGGGAGTGAGTCCTTTGTGCTCTCCTGTTCCCAAACAGGTTCTAAAGTGGTGACTGGTTCTGGTCCAGAGATGGAAATGGGGCATGGTGGTGGTGCCTCTTCCAGCTCTTCTTATGAGAGAGGAAGTGATGCTGCCTCTTAGCACCTTAATGGCAGCTCCAACTGCCTGCTGAAGTTTCTATTCCTGACTGGATCTGCTGGGAAGGCACCAGAACTCTCAGCATCACACAGTTTCCTCGGTGATTGACTAGTTGTAGTTCAGAGTCCTGAAATGGAACCCTCTGCTTTATAGGACACCAAGGATTCCTTGATGACATGAACTTCTCATTTCATGTGTCCATTAAGTGGCTGTTCCTACGTACAGTTCCATTTGTATAATCTTGATCTAGTAGTTTACAGTTTAACTCATAAATTCTTTTTACAAAATATGCAATCAAGTAGTTCCTATGCTTTGTATTAATTCCAGTCCAAACCTATTGGTTTATTTGCTACTAAGTAGCCTTTCATTGCTTGGTCTCAATTGTACAATTCCTTAAAACTGTTAAATGTAGTGTATTTGATTTCCTGCAGATTGTTGGTCTGCGTGTCCACTCTAATGTATATACTGTTCAAAATAGATTTCAATTTGTTTTTACCAGGAAAATTGGCAGGATTCAAAACGCTGGCATCTGACTGTGGCTGCTCAGTTACCCGAGTTAGCAGAAATCCAGCGACCAGGCGGCAGAGGCTTCTCAGACTCCAGGAATGGGAGGCGAAGTGGCAACTTCAATAGAAACAGATTCAGAAATCAAGGCCAGAAGCGAAATTTTGACCGAGCATTTGATCGCTAGCTCTGACAATAAAATTTCCAGAAATAGGACTAAAATATTTTTATCCACATTAAAAAGTCATGTTCCTTGTTTGTGCCACTTGCAGAGTCTGTCATTCAAATGTTCTTTTCCCGGTATTGCTATGGATAGCTGCCTACAGAGCCAATTGTTAGAATAACTGTTCGTTTGAAGAAGAAAAAAAGAAACTTTATCTTCCCTTCAACTGTATCTGAGGAATATTCATCAGCTTCCTCCACAGAGCCTTGTTCCAGGATGTGGCTTTTGCAATCAGAAATCTGGCCTGGACTTAGCATATAGCATATATCAACATTTCTTTTTGAATTAGCCTTCAGTGGTGACTGAAACTGTCCATTTTCCAAAATAATTAAAAGATCATTTGTACATGGTCATGTGATTGCTGGGTTAATATACGTTGCTTCATAGGGGCAGAAGGGTCAACAACTACTCCAGAATACTCCCTTCTAACCTAACACTGAACGTAGCAAAAGAATGCAGAGAGGCTAGACTGCTGTCAGACTTGTGAAACATGCTAGCACACTGTTTGTTCCCCCATTTCCTCCTTGTTTTGTGTGGCTGGTCAGAAAGCGGTTTACTATAGCTGTGTAGCAGGTGTCTGCCGTGCATTCCCAGGGAAGAGTTAAGAGGGCCCTCAGAAAGGCGGTCAATAGGAAGGAGCTGTATGGCAGTCAGTGAAGGCCAAGAAGGCCGATATATAAGGAATGAGCAAGCAGAGCCAGGTCTTTATGTCCTGGAAGCTCAAAGGGGATGGATGGTCAGAACCCTGGGACAGAGCAGTGGCTGGCTGCTGGGATTGAACAGAACCGAGGGCCCTGAAGCAAGGGCATCAGAGGTACTGGGATGGCAGTGAAGCAGCCCAAAGAAAGCTATAGAGGATCTTGGGGAGAAGCAGTGAAAGGCAGCCTCCCCTATGGTCCTGAGACAGGGCCTGGAGTCATGTTGGGCCCAGGGCCTTCCCCCAGCCCCTGATTGCCGTAGCACTGTGATAAGAATGCAGTGGCCACCAAGGGAAGGGGCCTAGAATAAACCGCAGAATCTTGGGGAGGGGAGACAATCATGAAAGCAACTGTCAAGCAGAGATAGGTACAGGATGCCACAATGGGGTGTCTGCCTGGGCTCTGTGCTGATTCCCCAAGTAACCAGCAGGGGTAAGATGGGGTGACTCTCTCCTACCACTAGTTACTTAAATGGTAGAAGTCTCTGGTGTGGATGTAAATGTCCAGGCCCTGCTGGTGATAGGGCTCACTATGATTTAATGACAATTTTTAAATTAGGAAATTACACAGAAACTACACTGAGAACATCATAGAGGTTGCCTAGTAAAACAGTCAAAGGTTAGGCTATAGCCAAATTAAGGTTGCCCAAGTAACCTTAATTCAGTCCCCTTATGCATGCATTTTGATAGTATTACATAATTGCATCCTGTTTTTTTCCAGAGGACATTTCCCTCATTCAGTGTCCAGAGTTGATGCGTCCTTGGGTGTGAATCAGAGTTGTGTAGGGAATGAAGCTGTTGTGTGTAGGCCTCCTGCCTCATTTATGGCAGAAGTCAAAATGCACATTGCGAATAAGGCAAGAGATTTCAGGAAAAGAGGACAGTCTTGCGAATTAGGTAGTTGAATGCTGCTCTGGCTAACTGGATTTTATTTTCTCTGTTTTAAAATTCCTATATGATAGACAAGGGATTTACACGTTCAGCTGGTAACTATTTGTGTTCCTCATTTTCTGGACTTTGATGAAAGACCTGGGGGTAAGATTTGCAGAACTGCTCAATGCTGAAGTCAATTAGTTCTCTAAAAATATCAGGCCCTGGTATCTTAAGTGAGCTAATCAAAGTTAGTGCACACTTAATTGCAGTTGTATTCCTTACCTCAGTTTCCCATCTGTAAAATGGATTAATAGTGCCACCTCACAGGTGTGCTGTGAAGAACAAATTGTTTGTGCAGAACTTTGCAGTACTATGATATAAGCACTACAGAAATTCCTATGAAGAATTATTTTGGGGTTTTGCATATATCTAGACCAGCTGTTTAAATGCCAGTGCACATACAGTGAAGAGCTTTTGCTTGTAGCCATAGTCCAGAGGCAACTTCCACTGTCTGTGGTAGCCTTCCTGACACCCATTTAATTTCCTTTCAGGGCCAGTAAGAAGGTCTCTTAACGATAGTTTCTGCCTCGTCATTCCTGACCATATCGTCCCCTTCCTTAAAATGCCTACACAAGCTTCCACTTCTTTACTACGTCAACTACAACTGTCTGTTGCGTACCTTTAAGCCCCTTTCTAACTTCATCTAGCCCTTCTTTTCAGCTTACAACCTGCTCTGCCAATAATGCTGTCCTCCATTGGTTCCTCATCTGTTTCTCCCAATATGACTTTTACATGGAACTCCGTTTCTGAGCTAGTCAGTTAAACCTCTTCAAATCCTATTTCAAGATCTGCTTCTGTAGTGATACAGTACTTACAAGAAATCGCCCTATATTAATAGACAGAAAGTGGGAAATCACCTATTATAAGAGAACCATTTTCTTTATTTTCTAGTTTTCTTATCACCAGAAGTATTTTCCCTCCCTTTCAACCTCCCCACCTTCTTATCTGTTGTTCCACACTGTTTGAATCAAATCAGTTTGCTTGCTGAAATAATCTGAACTGATCTTGTGACTTACCTGTCCTTACATTTATTTTTCCTTTCCATACTGTAAATTTTCCATTTCAAGTGTCTGGTGAAGTGGAGTTCCACCCATGAAAACTCACATGATAAATAAATTTATTAAATCTTTAAAACTGCCACAGGATTCCTTGTTTGTTTTGCTTTCCTATTGTGTATCAGAATATTTCTGTCTGGTTCTTTGTTTCTGACTGTTGTGTAACTACTGTATATACTGGGGTATAAGCCGATCTGGGCGTAAGCTGACCCAATTCTGAGCCCCCAAAACAAGCTAAAATTGGTGATCCACATATAAGCCAAGGTCCCCTTTTGGCCTTGGCCCCTAACTCCCTGCCCACTGCTGCTGGCTTCCTCTGGAGTTTCTGACAGCTTCCCTACCCCCAAAATCTTTACTGCTGCTCTGCCCTTTCCTCACTTCTCAGTTTCCTGCTGTTGCCCTTTGCTCTGCCCTTTCCTCACTGTTGCCCCCCTGCTCCCACCTGCTCAGCCCTTTCCTCACTGCTGTCACCCCTGCTGCCCCTGTGCTCTGCCCTTTCCTCACTGCTACCCCTGCTCACTTCTCAGTTTCCTGCTACCCTCTACTCCCCCCTTTTCTCACTGCTGCCCCCTGCTCTGCCCCTTTCTCACTGCTGCTCTCTGCTCCTCCTACTGCCCCCTCCTCGCTGCTACCTCCTGCTGCCCCCTGCTCTGCCTCTTCCCCACTGCTGCCCCCTCCTCCCTTCTCAGTTCTGTGCTGTTGCTCCCCTGTTCCCCAACACCCTTTCCCCCTCACCTCCCAACCCCTGCTGCCGCTCTTCCCAGCTTGCCAGGCACCCCTCCCCCCCGAAATCTCTGGTCCCAGTCTGTTTGCCTGGGCTCCCCAAAAACCCTGCGTCCTGCTGCTTTCCCCGGACTCCGTGACCCCCTTCTAAATGCCCGAGCCCTGCTGCCCTTTCCCTGGCTTCCCTGAACTCCCCCCCCAGTCCTCTTGGCCGTCCCATCACTTTCCCCAACTCCCCGACCTCCTCCCCAACCTCTGGTTCTGGCTGCTACTTCCCTGGCCTCCCTGAATCCCCCCCTCAATGTCTAGGCCGACCCGACCCTCCCGTCCCCCAGGATCCCCTTACTTGGCTGCTCCAGACACTGGGGTCCCTTCCTTCTTCCAGCTCTGGGAGAGCTAGAGTTAGAGCTCTCTCCCTTCTCAGCCCAGCCACTTGAGCTGTGAAGGGCTGGCAAAAAGCAGTGGTGGCTTTTGGAGTAGGCAAAGCAGGCAGCCGCCTAGGGCCCCAAGCAATAAGGGATCCCATCCTCAATTTGGTGGACAGAAATGAAAATATAGAAGAATATAGAAATTGTTCCCGTCTAGCAGAGCTAGTAGGGCTGGAAGCCTAAGCACTTTTCACTCTCGGCTCATTAAGGCAAACTATCATTAGGATCTGTGCTTCATCTAAATTGCAGATTTCACAATTATCTGCCCATCACCTTCACACTGACATGCTAAAAAAAACAGGAGCAAGCACCAGACAGCACAATAGTAGGAATTTTCCCTTCGGCTCAGCTTTTAATTCCTCAGTGTGGCCATTTATTCTGCCATTTTTTAATTTTGTGAAATATTGCCTTTTCCTTTTCTATTTTTCACCTGTTCTTTTGCCTTTTCCTTTGACTTTGTGACAATTTTTAGTTTGGCTTTGATTAGATCAGTTTACCAGGTAGGTCCATATAGGCTGCTACCTATAACTACAGTGCTGCCCTCTTAGACAATCATTACAGCTGTGTTGGATGTCTGTGCTGTATCTTTTTTTTTTTTTAAGTAATTTTTTAGCTTCTTCTGTATTTACTATTTAATATTTTTGAGGGGGCAAGAGTCTTATAAACGTGAGTACTTCAGAGAATTTCACTGAAATTTGGTGTTTTTCATTTATAGCTACACACTAGGAACTTTTTTTTTACTTATTATTTATTATAATTATTTGTATTAAATGTCCAGTGCACATAAACTCAAGCCTATATGAAACATTTGTAAGATTTGACTGCCAAAATTTTAAATGTGGTATTTATTTTTGAGCCATCATTAATGTTACAACTTTTTATTTATTAATTAATGCTCATACTTTTAAAAATTTTTTAAAATAGTCATTTTAACTTTGTAGTTCAGCATTAGCTCATTTATGTTAAGTGAAAGATGATGACCTTACAAGCTTCATGATGGGAAGATCTTTAAAAATATCATAGCCAAGAATAATTTATGAGTTGCAGAGGGATAGTCGTGTTAGTTTAGTTCAGCAAAACAAAAAAGGAGTCGTGGGGGGTTGTGTGGGGTGGTTAGGGCTGCGGGGGGGGGACTGGGGCCACAGGGAAGGTAGCAGTGGGGGCCAATAGTGAGCCCTTTAGGGGGCCCCACAAAGTAGTTTGTAGCAGGGAAGCAGCTCCCAGCCTGTGAGCCAGCCTGCAAACAGCCAAGGTAAGGGCTTTGAGGGGGTCTGCTCAGGGTTGTGGGGCACAGGGGGTATGTGTGTAGCAGAGCTGCGTGGGAGTGGATGTGTAGCAGAGGGCGTGTAGCTGAGGTTGTGGGGTGGTTGGTTGGTTGGTTGGGGGGGGGTTGTAGCTGGGGGGGGTGACCTGGGGGCTGGAGGGCTAGTTCTGGTCCCTGCAGTGATGGGAAGGTCCATAACAGGCAGCAGGGGGCTGGCAGAGGGGGGAACAGGACCCACTGGGGTGGGAGGGAGCAGCAGTGGGGAGAGGAGTTCCCTGGGTGGAAGGGAGCCACTGTGGAGAAAGGGGAAAGTGGCTTTTGCGTCGTGCTCCCCTGCCCTACCTTCCCACTCCCCAGTTTCCCCCAGCCACCCCACAAAGCCATACCTGTTTTCCCTTCCCCTCTCCTCTCTTGGCACCTTTGTGCTGTTCCCCAAATGGCTGCCCTTGTCCTCTTTGGCCACCCCCGCCCAGGAATGGTGCTACCATTTCTGGTGCGCCCCCTGCAAGCAGAGCAGGTGCCAGCACCCCCCTGCAATGCTTACCAGGTTTACTGGGTTGTGCCAGCCCTGCCCTGTGTAAAGGAAATTGCAAGATGGCGTAAGTTTGGTTTGGAAGTCCTATGTGAGAGGCTTTGTGTTTGCTGAGACAACATTAATTACAGAACGTATATTAAGTCATAGATAGTCAGGGAAGCTAGTGGCTTAGATCAATAAGAAGGTAGACTGTTTCTATAGATAAAAGGGTGATCCACAAATTTAGATTATAAGACAATCCCTCCTGTCTGGACCCTGATGGGAAGCCATCAACCTAGTCTGGTAAACAGGTTGACGGGGGACAGGTAGCCGAGGGGGTCACAGGAGTCTGGCCGCTCTCATTGGTCGAGGACAGTAACTGTTACCCAAATAAGCTGTAAACAACAACAGAGGCGGGCTAACTATATGCTGCCTATTAAGTATAATCTAATTGTGTAACCTGCATATTAAGAGTAGTAACACCATGTAGGGATTTTAGGCATGATGTAACTTGTTGTATTATGCATAAGCTTGTTGCATCATGTATATTGTATTTTGCATGTTAGAAGGTATGTATGACCTGTAATCCCTATACTGGGGGTTCTTGCTCTGAGAGGCTAGCTTCTCTTTGCTCCTCTCTGATGCAGTTCCTGTTATTATTCAGCTGAAACTCTGAACCACACCTTGTTCTCTGCTTATTCGAGTCTCAGCTGGGAGCGGGCCTTCATCTTTGGAGAGGATTCATGGTTTCTCTTTCCAGATTGAGAACCCAGACCAGTTTTCCCCCACAAATTTTGGCGAGCCAGGCAGGAGTTACCCAGCTCACCCCGGAGGTGCTGCCATCCAGCCCCAACCCCAGCCCACCAACAGATTGGGTGAGTTCACCTATGGGAACTTGGGGTGGGACGGGAACCGCTTTGCAGTGATAAGGTGACTCCTTCATTTTCTTTATTCTTGTGTGGTTCACATCTTTGTATGTCTTCATGTGTGTCTGTCTGTCTGTCATGTCATTAGGCCAGTCTTCTTGTGGTTTCACCACCTTCGGGTGACACAGGCAGTTCTAGTGTAACTGTCCCTCCAACTGCAGGGTGCCCGGAATCGAGCAATTGGTGATGCTGTGTGGCAGAATTAATGTCTCCATTCCCGCACGGTGAAACCACTTCTATCTCTTTGAACTCTGGATAAGTCCTCCGTTCTGTCTGAGGCAACCCAGAATTCTTGGAGAATTGTTCCTGCCCTTTCCAGGTTGGGTAGGCTAGGTTGGGCCAAGAAGTCAGACTTTGGGAGGAACCAGACCTGTTGGACAGGTCAGATCTGTTGGACAGATCAGGAAAGGGACATCCGCCTACAGTGACAATGGGACAGGGTTAGTCCATCCTGGAAGATAGTCCCCTAAGAAAAGTTCTGGTAAACTGGAGTTGACTCGCAGGCATTGGGGTTTTGAAAAAACAGAAATTGATCGATCTTTCTCACATAAACTGGCCAGGTTACACCCATAAGGATCCAATTTTATAATGGCCCCCATTGGGAGATTTGGATTTGGACAAACTGAGGTACCTCAGGAAAATCCTTGAGATTTTCCACCCTAAACAACTGGATTAGTGGTATGTGTGGGCAGACATGCAGGACTTGGAAGCCCAGCAGGAAAAATTGGCGATAACAGCCTGCCTCCTTTCCAGATGTGTTATTGCTTTCTGTACCTTTTAACCTTAGAGTTTTCTTTTTCATAAATCACTTTCTTCTCTTCTTCCCCCTCTTCTGTCACTGTCTCTTTTATTTGAAGAGTTAAAGTTAAAGCCACAGTTGGAATGGTGCTGTGACCTTGTATTCTAAACAGGGTTAATTGGTGGCTTTTCACCTTACTCCTCCTTTGCAGTTTTGGTTTTCCAAAATTAACTTTGCACATACTTTAAATGTAAAAAGGAGTTGTGGAAGGTAAAGTCTTGGTTTCCATGCAGTCATCCTAAAAAAGAATGGGCCTTTTTGTCAAGCAAATGGTCTGTTAATCGTAACTAAAGCACTTAAATGTGAATAATTTGATTGAAATCACTCAGAAAAAAAATTGTTCGTGTACATCTGTAATTGTGTAGATCTATAAGGTTTTAAAAAACTTAAGCCAACCCTCTTGGTTTTAAAATCTTGCATGCTTTGGCTTTGTTAGCATTTAACACTTTGAAAAGCTGGCTGTGGGTATGGCAGTCAGAACCAGACAAATTCGGTAAAAGTTTATTTTTTAGTTTATGCACTGACTCCCTTCTCAAGGGGTAGGAAAATGTTCTTTTGTTTTTCAGAAGCAAAAAAAAAAAAAAAAAAAAAAAAGTGCCAGCAAAACACCTAAACAAAAATCCATGGATCTGCTTTTGTAACAAAGTTGTTGTTTATGTTTTGTTTTATGATGTTTGTCTTTTTACTAACCTTGGTATGTATTGTAAATTTTTGCTTTGTTTTTCTGATAAAGTAAGGTAAAGTATAAATGTGTATAATTTGGTACAATCACATTGTGTTATCCTAATAGTTAAGTTATACAATGGGGTTAGGTAGTGGCTACTACCACGTTTTTATCCCCCAGAGTGTTCCCAATTATTCAGAAGAAAAAAATGGGCCCTTTTCCCAAAGGAATTGTTTGTAAACAATTAATTGTAAATAATTGGCAGGAACAGTACATATTGGAAATCAAATTCAAGATTTGCACAAACTTAGCTCAAAATTGGGTGAGTACCACAAAACTAGAACAAAGAAAAAAAAGGGAAAAAAGGGTATTTAGTAAACTCTAACAATTAACGATACCGAGGAAGCAAAATTAAATGCGGCTGCAAATGCTCTAGCAACTGTTCAGGTAACACAGTGCGGATCAAAAAAAAAAAA
>ML681981.1:24384063-24506581 GCA_007922195.1 Podocnemis expansa | reverse complement strand
TTGGATCCAGACATATTAGCTGATATTAAACAATTTTTTTTTTTTTGGATCCACACTGTGTTACCTGAACAGTTGATAGACCATTTGCAGCCACATTTAATTTTGCTTCCTCAGTATCGTTTTGGTACGTACAGTAGTTTGCCCTACTTTAAGTGTTGATGCATTTAGCTGGGGCACTGATGTTTTTTGATGTATTTTGGCTCCACACTGCCTTTGCCTGAATGCACCAATTATTTTGTTTTCATTACTTGCCTATAAGGTAAAGCCATTAGCCACTGCCCACGAGTCAGTATAGATGTAACACTCGGGGTTTGCCAGTCATTTTGCCTTGGTTACTGCCAACTGGATGGCTTTTAGTTCAGCATATTGGCTGGTTTTATTGTTCCCTTCCTGGTTGAGCTGTGTGCCTTGCTGGCCTTGCATGGCTGCTGCGTGCCACACCCGCTTTGGGCCTTAGTATTTAGCACTGCCGTCAGTGAACTAGGCAAAATGTCTGTGCAATGGATTAAGGGGCCCAGGTAGCCAGTCCAGTAGTAACTGGTAAAGGCAGTGGGGTCTTCTCTGCATCAGGGAAGTGGGCGACCTCCTTGTGCAGGGGTGAAACTCCCATGGGCCTGGTTTTGTCTGCTTCTGTATATACTATTTTCATTTTAACACAGTACTTGGGAGGGCTCATCCTGTCCTGGGTCCCAGTGGTTCCTGGACCCATGCCATAATGGAGAGTTCTGGTTTTAACACAACCTCCCGCTCCTTTGTCATTTGTTTTATTTCTTGTAAAGCCCAATAACATGCTAAAACCTTTTGCTTAATTGGTGTGTAATTTGCTGCTGCACCCTGTGGGGTTTTGCTCCAGAACCCAAGTGGGATTCAGCACTGATCACAAGTTTGCCACAGGCTTCACGCTGCCACCCCCTGCGCGACCAATACCTGCAACTGTACTGATCCTGGTCCCCAGGGTCGAAGTGCCATGGCAGTTGCCACTGCTCGCTTTGCCATCTTTTTTCCCCTATAAAACTATCAGGATTAGGAACTGTCTACTCCAAAGGCAAAACCTTTAAAAACTTGTAAAATCATACCATTAAAATTATAAGGCTGCCTGCCTCAGTTTCCCCATTTACCATTTTTAGTACATGCACAAATTTTACCAAAAATTTACACACAGTACACTTAACTACAAAGATTGCATGCATTTTTACATCACTATCCCTTAATATAATATCAGTATTAAATTCTTTTCATAGCTGGGTGCTTACAGGTACGTACCCATGCTGCACCCTTTTTAAGGCAGTTTGTTCCCAGGGTTGGTTGGTTTAACCTTGTGCTCTTACCACTTTTTCCAGGACCTTTATGGTGCTGGGATTTCAGGGTCAGAGGTAACAAGGTAAAAAAAATTGTAGGGGCCACAGTTTTCAGGAGAATAGATCAGTCCTTATACTAATCATACCTATGAGTTGCAAAATTGTTAACGATGGACATCTGGATGCATATGTCCCACTATAACACCTGTAAAGGAAATTGCAAGATGGAGTAAGTTTGGTTTGGAAGTTCTGTGTGAGAGGCTCTGTGTTTGCTAAGACAACATTAATTACAGAATGTATATCAAGTCATAGATAGTCAGAAAAGCTAGTGGCTTAGATCGATAAGAAGGTAGACTGTCTCTATAGATAAAAGGGTGATCCACAAATTTAGATTATAAGACAATCCCTCCTGTCTGGACCCTGATGGGAAGCCATCAACCTAGTCTGGTAAATAGGTTGACGGGGGCCAGGTAGCCGAGGGGGTCACAGGAGTCTGGCCACTCTCATTGGTCAGGGACAGTAACTGTTACCCAAATAAGCTGCAAGCTAAATTCTGTGAAAGCAGGACTTAATCGAGACTATGGGTTCTTTTCCCATTACAAAGGGTAATTTGACTTCAGGCTTCCCATTGTTTGAGCCTGTAAACTGCTCTGATTTGCTGTTACTTTATGACCTGATCCTATGTTTTACACCCCCTTGCATTTAGTTTCATTCCTTTCTGTAAGTTCACCCATCTTCGAAGCATCTGAGGAAGTGGGATCTTCTCCCACGAAAGCTCATGCAAAAAATATATCTGTTAGTCTTAAAGTGCCACACAACTCCTTGTTGTTTTTTTAACTATATGCTGCCTAGTAAGTCTAATCTAATTGTGTAACCTGCATATTAAGAGTAGTAACACCATGTAGGGATTTTAGGCATGATGTAACTTGTTGTATTATGCATAAGCTTGTTGCATTATGTATATTGTATTTTGCATGTTAGAAGGTATGTATGACCTGTAATCCCTATACTGGGGGTTCTTGCTCTGAGAGGCTAGCTTCTTTTTGCTCCTCTCTGATGCAGTTCCTGTTATTATTCAGCTAAATAATAAACTCTGAACCACACCTTGTTCTCTGCTTATTCGAGTCTCAGCTGGGAGCGGGCCTTCATCTTTGGAGAGGATTCATGGTTTCTCTTTCCAGATTGAGAACCCGGACCAGTTTTCCCCCACACCTGCCCTGCTCTGCTCCCCACACTCACTCCTGCCACTGCAAATAACTCCTGACCTCCTCTGTCTTGCCATCCCTGCTCTGCTACCCCTGCTACCCCACACAGCAGCATTTCCGAAGCACTTTGCCATGGTTTATAAATATTCATGTTATTTTGAGATAATTTGAATATTCGTTAGTTTTTTAATAGTGGTGTGCCTTGAAAAATTTGAAGGTATCAAGGTGTGCCACAGCAGAGAAAAGGTTGGGAACCACTGGAGGGTCTAGGAGTGGGTGACCCTGAGCCCAAGAATGTGAACTGGGTAACAGTAGGGATACATGCCTTTTCCCCTGGAGCCCTATGGATTGGAAAAGGATGGGAGGTGCCTTAACCAGGCTATGCTTTGAGCCCTACAGATTTGGGTAGAGGTGGGATGCCCTAGTGTGTGGGTAAGAGATATTTAGCCAGTAATGGTGGATTGTACTGCCATACCCAGGCACCCTGCAATCCTTTTTCCCCCAAACCAAATGGAGTTCAAAATGGTGAACTGGAATTTCGGACTCCTATAGACAGCTGTAAAGTTTATTTTAATTGTTAAGTCACATAGATTTGCCATGTTCATTCTTGTTTTCTTTTGCATATTTGGAAATATCGTCTACAATCACTCTTCCTTGGTCTGTGTGGCTGCCTGTAAAGCATGAACCCTGTGTGTGTTTGGGAAACAGTTTTCTGTTTCTAAATCTAATTCATCTCAGAGATAATCCATACAGGTGTTGCATCTTTCAGAGGATTATATGTACAGCAATAACAGTATCATGTTTATTCTGTCATGGATTAGTATCCAATCCTGGCAGCTGAGAGCTGCAAGCTTTTCCTGAAGCAGAAATGCCAGATGATTTGTCACATTGCAGGGAAGAGTTTATCTTCCAAGTTCCCCTGTATAGCTGACTAGCCCCCTCCACTCATGAATGTGCTGTTCGTCACTATTCATTCAGAATGCTTCTACAGTGTATGGTGTGGATTTCTCTCCCGCAACTTGGAATAACACTTATGTCTGCCAGTAGGGCACCAGAACTATTATGTCTTCCAAACTATGAACAGCCTGAAATGACAAAAAAAGCATTTTGCTGCAAGGGTGCTATGCACCCCTGCCCAGGAGCATGGCTGGCGCTGGGCACGCCAGGGCATGTGCCCCAAACCCCAGCGCCAGTGCCCCGGATCTCGGGCCCAATCGGGCTGGAGATCCAGGGCCGAGCCGCTGGCAGCCCTGTCCCCAGCCTGGGATCCGGGGCCTGGCCGCCAGCGGCCGCAGCGGCCCCATCTCCTGCCAGGGATCTGGGGCCTGGCAGGACACGGCTGTGGTGGCCCCCTCCCCTGCACCGGGGATGTGGGGCCTGGTCACCAGTGGTGGCACCTGCCCCTGTCCCTGGCCAGGGGGCGGTGCCTGTAGGCTGGGGGCGGGGCCTTTGGGCCAGGGGGCAGGGCCTGGGCCCATGCCCAGGGTCCCTCCCGCAGCCAGTGACGCCCCTGCCCCCCCATATGGCAATTAGTTTGGACATTTTCATGAAGCAGAGCCTCTGCACATCTGTAACTACACTTAACAAGGCTTTGTCCGGAGACAGTGTGAGGCCTGAAACATCCCCTTCACAATATGTGTTCACTTTAGAACTGTTACATTGTATGTCCTTGATGTCCTACTATTATGAATTCTATGCTCCTCAGCAAACATACCTTGAACAATAACCATTTGTTTCTTGTCCTGGTTCAAGACCCTCAACCTATACTGCATATTGTTCTTCAGCAGCTCCATCCATGCCTGACACACCTGCACAGACCATTCCGCAAGCAAGTGTTTTGTACAGAATTCATAATTGATGTTCCTGAGAGGGCCAAACAGCAGCTACAGTATCAGAAGAGGGATGAAGACTGGAAGCACAGTATGCTGACAGGTAAGCAGAGAAGCAGAGGCTTGCTGCCCAGCTTGAGGTGAGTATTTCAGCAAAGAAGTAGGGACTTGCACAGTAGTTCTTGGACCAGGAACAGCAGGTAAGGGAGGAAGACAGAGTTTGCTGCAGAGAACGGTTTCAGCAGCTCCTTTTTGTAATGGCTGCAGGAACAAAGGTTCATGTTGCTTTTCTCACACCACAGCATGATGCTGCAGCAATTTACCCTCAGCCCAGCAGTAGCTTGAACAACTCTATGCGGAGAGGTCATGCATTCAGGACTCATAAGCGATTGGACAAGGAAGCTAAACCCTATGCAGTCATCTTTCTTACACCCTTCTCTGTCCACCCTTCTCTCCCCACTGCAGAGTGAGGACTGAACATGTAGAGAAGAACCTGGAATGGTGGGTTACCAATGAAACTCTCCTTCTTTGAGATGGGCTGCTTACATATATTCAGTTACAGGTGGCTATGTGCCACAGTGCACAGTAATCCTGGATAGGGACTTGTGCCCAGAAGGCTGTAGAAGCCTGGGCTCTGGTCAAGTGGGCCCGGACCACGTCCGATGTTAGTGGGGAAGTTTGACAGCAAAAGGCCGACACAGGAAACTCCCTCCCCCTTACTAGGCCGTCCTACCTCCGGGCATCTATCATCCCATGGGTTCCTACCCCTGAGTGAGAATGATCAAGGCCAAGCATCTGCACAAACAACTTAGTTTATTAAGGGGAGAAGGTATGGGTAAAGGATACAGAGTGAGACTACAACAAATAGGTGGTGTTCACACAGCATTTTTGTTTCGAAACAACGAGGTTGTTTTGAAACAAAAAAAAGCATGTTCACATGATGCACAATTGTTTCAATACAATGGGAACCCATTGTTTCAAAACAACTGTGTTGTTTCGAAACAAGTTAAACCCCATTTGGGGGCGAAACAACCTTGTTTCGAAATCGTTGTTTCGAAACAATGCGTGTGAACATGTTGTTTCGGAACAAGGTGTTCTGAAACAACATTTGAGGGGTGTCTCCTGGCCGGCAGAGCAGGACTGCAGGCACCGGCAGGGTTCAGTGTAGCCCAGCGCTGATCCCCGCGGGTGCCTGTAGAGGGGGGCTGCAGGCAGCGGCGGGGGTCAGCACAGCTGAGCACTGATTCCCCCCGGCTTAAAGCCCGGGTTGCCCCCAAACCCACTGCGGGTTTGGGGGCGGCCCGGGCTTTGCACGGGTGGGGATCAGCGCTGGGCTGCGCTGAACCCCATGGGTGCCTGCAGCCCCCTCCCCAAGCGAAATAGAATGTTCACACTGTGAATTTACTATTTCGTTTTCCGCCTTTTTCCTTATTTAGAAGTAACTTTTTGCTAATTCGGCTTAAGTTAGTTCGAAATAAGGTGTTATTTCGATATAAGCTGTTTCGAAACAACTTATATCAAAATAACGACCTGTGTGTGAACACAGCCATACAGTTAACACTCACTATAACTAGAGAACAAGGTATATAAACAATTCACATTAAGAGCCAGTAAAATATAACACAGTCATCACAGCATGAATGGCCCAATATGATACACACACATATCCCTTAATTTCCTACCCTCATCCAACCAGATACTGCACCGCATCTTCCAGGTAAGTATGCCAAGAGGCATCCCAGGTAAGCATTAATTACACCTCAGCTCACACTCGCAATGTGGCTGACTGGTATTGGAACCTTAACCCACACTCAGGTAAATATACCTCAGGTAAGTTCCCTTGATCAAATACGAAGCCACCATTTCCCCAACTCGCTCCCTCTTCGAAACAATACCCAGTGATATAACCCCAATAATATTCACGATTTTTCTTCAGCCTAAGCCATTGTCCCGCAGCACCGGGCAGTTCCACATCGTCCTGAAGACTCCGGGACGCAATCCTTACTTGGGGCAGCTTCTTCTGGGCCTCCTCCGGCCTGTCCTTTAATTTAAAGTCTGTTCATCCTAGAACATGGTCTCTGTCAGTGACTCCGGTCACTGTTCTTCAGGGCCTTCCTGACACAGCCATCCTCTTCAGGCTGCTAGGGAATCCAGGACAATGCGGAGGATCTGATTCACAGGAACTAGTGCCTCAGCCTGGCACAGACCTTCCTGAAAATCCCGAGGCCGAGATCCAAAGTTCTGTTGGGTGGATCCAGCAGGGTCTGTGAGAGTCTTTGAGTCCCAGTCAGCAGGCAGCCTCACAATCACAAGCACCAGGCTGAGTCCTATGATCTCTAGACAACAGAGCACCCAGCAGCCTGCAGAGAATCTGGCGCAGCAGAGCCTCCTTCCCTCAGCGAGGGTCTCATAAATACTCAGGGCCCCCTCCAATCAGAGGTCATCCCTTTCGCGCCTTTCGGCTCCTGCCATAGGTTTCTACAGCGAATGTTCCGGCAAATGTGCGCATGGCACATCATAAGCTGCATGCTGCCCTGCTGTTACTAGGCTGACCAGAGCCTTTGGCTCTCTGCCCACAGCTCCTGTCAATCAGAAAGGGTTACATAACTCTGTAGGGAAATTGCACAACCCTTGCAATTTGCAGAGTCTACTACGCAATCTCCATATCCTACTGCATTTACTGCTGGGGATGAGCAACCTGACGTTCCAACTTCCCACTGTAATAGTACAAAGTTTATGAATACATTGAAATACAGGGTAAACATACTATGTATTTCAAAAGCAAGTCATATTAAAAAAAAAACAAAAAAAACCTTTCCATCCAGGAGGGGTGTACCTGAACTCTTGTAGCAGTCTTTAATACATTTGGAAATGCACTGTGTTGTTACTGGCTGTCCTCTTTTCCTCTATGCAATGGCAATAAAGAGTTGAGAAGACTTATGGAATGGGTGCATATGCTTGATGTACGTCAGAAGTGCTCAGTGTACGTCAGAAGCACTCGTCTGACATACAGTGTGTGCCACCTTCTCTGGTTCTCCATGACCTGAGGATCTGGGAAGAACACTGGTAGACAACCTGGTTCAGGTGGAATGGTGAGACCACCTTTCAGAGAAAGGCGGGATGTGGACGTAACAGTACCTTGTCCACAAAGAACTTTGTCTATGATGGCTCTGAGGAGAGGGCTCTTAGCTCTGAGACCCGCTCAGTGAAGTTATCGCCACCAGAAAAGCTAGCTTCCACAATAGGACCAGGAAGGTACAAGAGACCAAGGGCTCATACGGGGGCTCTGTCAGATGTTGGAGCACCAGGTTTACATCCCATTGAGAAGTGGGAGCTCTAGGCTGTGGGTACGTCCTACCAATACCCTTTAGGGACCATGTGGTGGTTGGGCGTGAGAAGACTGGGAACCCTTTCACATTGCTGTGAAGGGCTGATATCGCCGCTAGATGGACCTGTAGAGAGGAAGTCAATAGGCCCTTATCCTTAAGGGTTAAGGGGTAGTCCGGAATCAAATGGATGGTACCAGCCTCTTATTCCTGGCCTAAAGGGAGAAGTGTCTCCAATTAGCCAAGTAGGTAGCCCTAATCAGGGGTTAAAGTATAATTCAGTGGGCCTCGGAACCCTCCAGCATGGGTGGGCCCCAGTACCCACCCCCAGACACAGCCACCCCCAGACGTGCACAGAACCATTCTCAGGCATGTGCACACACACAGCCACCCCCCCACAAGTGCATGCGCGTGCACGCACATGCACACAGACAACCCCCAGCAGTGCCACCCCCTCCACCCCCACAAAGCCCTTACCTGGGCTGTTTACAAGCTGCCTGACCGGCTGGGAGGTGCTCCACCTTGCAGGGGGAGATTAACAAACTCCCAGCCTGCAGCAGCTCTCTGCTGGCTAGGTTAAGGTGGAGCAGAGTTTAAGGAGGCACCCGAACGCTGCATTCCAGCTGCTCTAGCTATTTTCAGCAGGATCCCCAGAATGCAGTGTTCTGGTGCCTTCCTCTATTTTTAGGGGCCCCGGAATGCTGCTAGCCTAAAAAATGGGTGCTCCAGAACTGCATTCCTGTGTGCTCCCCTTTACTTTAACCCCCTGGTCCTGGTAGAGGGCTTTCTGGTACCCACCAATATTTCCCTAACTCTATCAGAGCAAAGTCTCTCAGAGTCATTTAACCATACAGCCACCAAGCCGTTAGGTGAAGCAATCTTGGGTTCGGGTGCCATAGCAGGCCCGAGTTCTGTGTCAGTAAGTCAGTGGAAGGCGAATCAGGGCATCTATTGACAAGTCCTGCAGAATCAAGAACCAGTGTTGCCTGAGCCAGTCCGGAGCTATCAGGATTACGTCCACTCCGTCCCTTTTTATTTTCAGAAGTACCCTGTGAATGAGGGGGAAAGCATACATCAGTGCCCCCCCCCATGAGATTAGGAAGGTGTCTGAGATTGAGCCTGTCTCTTGACCCCTGAGCAAACAGAAGAGTTAGCATTTCTGGTTCTAGCGAGTAGCAAATGGGTCTATTTGTGGTGGGCCCCACCGGTTGACTGTGTGGGACAGCGCCTCTTTGTCCAGCAACCATTCGTGATGCGACCGAAAGGTTCTGCTCAGCAAGTCTGCCACACTGTTTTCTATGCCTGGGAGGTGGGTTGCTATTGGAGTGACGTCATGAGTCAGAGTGAGTTCCGCACAGATTGGCAGCTTCCGCACAGAGAACTGGTGAGTGGACTCCCCCTTGTCAGTTCATGTAGAACATGGCTGCTGTGTTGTTCGTAAGAACTTGGACCATCTTCCCTTTCACCAGGTCCAGAAAAACATTGCACGCTAGACAAATGGCTTGGAGCTCCTTTATATTTACGTGGAGTAACCTGTCCCTGGGAGTCCACATTCCCTGTGTAGAGAACCTTCTGTGATGTGTGCCCCCCATCCTGTGTCCGAGGCATCTGTTATCAGAGTCACTGTGGGGGTCAAGGTCTCGAAGGGGATCCTGCCCCTTGCAAAGAGGGTCCTGCCATATTTTGAGAGTTTCTAGGACCCTGCGCAGGATGGAGAGTACACTGTTCAAGGGGTGCTTCTGGGGATGGAAGACTGAGACTACCCGCAGATGGAACAGTCTCATTCTCAATCTGGCTGTTCTGATAACTGAGGTTGAGGCCGCCAAGTGTCCCAGCAGTTGCAGGCACCATTTGGCCATAGTGACTGGGCCCCTCTGGAGGTCCGAAATGATGGAACACATAGACTTAAACTGTGAAAGGAGTAGAGAAGCTCTGCCCTTCTTGGAGTCCAGTAGGGCCCCAATGAACTCTATTGTGTGGGTTGGGGCCAGTTTAGACTTTTCTTAATTTATGCAAAGCCCTAAGCGACTGCACAGTCTTTTCACCAAGGTGACGCTGTGGCAAACCTGGGGCTTAGACCTTCCCTTTATTAGCCAGTTGTTGAGGTAAGGGTAGATATTTACCCTCTGCCTTCTCAGATAAGCTGCTACTGCCACCATGTACTTTGTGAACAATTTGAGAGTTAAGGTGAGCCTGAATGGGAGTGATGTGAATTGGGGAAGTGCTCCCTTCCCACCACGAACCTGAGGAACCTTCTGTGTTTTGGCCTTATTGCTATATGAAAATGTATCCTTTAGGCTGAGGGCTGCAAACCAATCCCCTAGATCTAGGGCAGGAATGATTTGTGAAGGGGACACCATGTGGAACTTTATTTTCCTTAGATGCTTCTTAGAGCCCTGAGGTCCAGGATAGGTCTTAGGTCGCCATTTGGCTTGGGAACCATGAAGTATCTGGAGTAGAACCCCTTCCCCACTGACCTTTTGGGACCTTTTCTAGGGCTCCTATGGAGAGTAGTTTTTTTGTACTCTTTTTGTAAGAAAGTGTCTGGCTCTGGGTTCCCAAGACACAGACGAGGGGGTGGGTTCCCGTCTTGGGGGTATAGTTTTGAACTGGACTGAGTAACCTTTGGATATCGTATCCAATATCCAGTGGTTGGTTGTGATTCTGGCCCATTGAGATAGAAAGTGGGCCAGCCAAGCACAAAACCGTGGGGGCTGAACGGAGGGACGGTTGTCAAAAATGCTGTTTTTGACCAGCTGACTAGGAGCTGCTGTTCCCTTGGCAGGAAGTTTGGGCAGAGGATTGGGGCTTTGAGCCCTTATCCAAACAGTTCCTTTCCTTGTGCAGTGCCCCATATGGGCGCTGCGACTGTTGGTAGGGCCTTTGATGGGACCCTTGTATATAGTTCTGTTGCTAAGGCTGCTGAGGTTGCTGTTGAGGCAATGGGGCTCTGAAAGGGCGCCTAGTTTCTAGTGGCATGTACATGCCCAGGGACTTTCGAGTGGTTTCTAGCGTCCTTCATCCCATGCAGCTTAGAGTCTGTGGATTCAGCAAACAGGGTTAGATCCTCAAAAGGGAGGTCTTGAATGGTTTGCTGCTTCTGTTGAGACAAACCAGAGCCCTGTAACCAGGCTGCTCAGGCACAGACGCTGCAGAAGCCATGTTATGAGAAGCAGTGTTGGATGCATCCCACCATGCCATTAGCATATTGCGGGCAACTAGAATCCCTTCCTCAACCAATGTCTTGAAATCCCTGACGTGTTCCCTAGGAATTACATCCTGAAATTTCTCTAGCATGCCCAAGATGTTGAAGGCATACCTTCCCATAAGGGCGTGGTGGTTTGTTATGTGGAGCTGGAGGGCTCATGTGGAGTAACCCTTCCTACCAAAGAGGTCAAGTTTCTTTGCTTCCTTATTCTTGGAACTAGAGCTAGGCTGACCCTTGTCTCTCCCAATGATTGACTGCATCTACCAGCAGAGACCCAGGTGTAGGGTGGTTAAAAAGGAAGGAGAATTTATCTGCAGGGACATGCTATCTTTGGTCTGCAACCTTGGACGCTGGAGAAATAGAGGAGGGGTTTTGCCACTGTGCCTTTAAGATGGAGTATACCCCTTCATGTAGAGGAACTGCAATTTTAGCAGGTGGGGCTGTCTCCCCCAGGTTGAAGAGGGGGCTGGACAGTCCCTAGGTCTAGGTTCAAATTCACTGCCATGCACCTACGGAGGTCCTGTTGGGCACAAGCGTCATCCCTGTACACCAAGGGTCTTTGGTAAGTAGCTTTTTTCTGGAGATGAAGAAGAGGGAATTTGTGATCTACAGTGCCGTGTTGTACCAGAGTTGGGTTTGTTGTCCAAGTTGTCCAACGAACCAGGGGTTTGAGAAGATGATGGTGCCGAGGGTCATGATGATGCTGGCTTGTCCGCCAAGTGGTAGAGCCAACCGTTGGTCCATTCCTGGAAGGATCAGGGGGTGGAAGCACAGGAAGCCCTGGTGCGACCACTTGCTTTCTGAGAGCAGCCCTCACTCTGGAAGCCGCTCTGGGGGCTATTCTGCGTCTCCCCCCCCCCAGTGCCGTTTGGGTCAGCAAAGGGGATGGCCTCATCGCCAGATGCCCTCTGGTGCCAAGGGGCAAGGTGCTTTGGCGGTGAGGAGTTGGGGATCATTTTCGGTGTTGCTTTCCTGCAGGTTCCTCTCTGGCAGGAGCCAGTACCAGGGATGATGTGGATCAATGGTGCCAAGGAACTTGAGGGTGATTTTGCCCATTGTGATCCCTGTGAGCATGGTACCAACAGTTCGTGTGCTGACACAGGAGAAGGGGGGGATAACCATTCATCAAAACCCCTCTGGCCCCAGGGTGGGGCAGTGGGTTTCTCTGGTACCAGTGAAGCTGTTGATGGTGCCAGGACCAGTGCTGCCTCTAGCATGGAGGACTATTCTTTGGCTGGTTTACTTCTGAACTGCACCACTCTGTGTGGTGCTGGGTGTGGTGTCTTGGACTACCTAGGGTCATCGGGGTTGTCATAATGATAAATGGGAGAGTCGTTTAGGTGCTAGGAAAACCTGTCTGTCTCCTCTCTCTCTCTCTCTCAGTTCTCTTTCAATAAAGACTTCTATTACAGCTCTGAATATGCTGTCCTCCTTATTGGATTATAATTTCCCTTAAAACTCTACATCTGGCGACGAGGATGGGATTTGTGATGGCGTGGCTATCCTCAACAACCCTGGCAACTTTGGAAAACCAGAATACAATGTAAGAAGCAAAACTTTATTTTACTGCTTGCATGGGGGTTGGGTTGTAGCTGTAAGGGCTAGCTGGCTATTCTGAAAGCTGATCTGCCTGTTGTTAAGCACAAGGAAGAGATAAGGCTGGCTGGCTATTCTGAATGCTGATCTGCCTGCTGTTAAGAGAAGAGACAAACAATAACCAAAAGAGGGCATCATGGCATTACTTACTACAACCTTTGAATGTGATTTGCTTTATCTGGAGAAGTCAGAGCAGAAACCTTACGGGGATCTAGTGGAAGTTCTGAGAGCACATTTTTCCCCAAAGCCACTAGTAATTGCAGAGAGAGAGAGGAGACAGACAAGTTTTCCTGGCACCTAAATGACTCTCCCATTTATCACTATGACAACCCTGATGACGCTAGGTAGTCCAAAACACCACACTGGGGGTGTCAGCTCTGATAATATCTTAGCCACCGTGGACGCCTCCAGTGTCGAGGGGATGGGTACCAACTCCCTTCGCTGAGGTGGGGTGGATGGCAGAGAAGCGGCATGGTGCCAATGTGGTACTGAGTCAGAGGCTAATCATAGCTTTTTAGTAATAGCTGGAGAGTGGTGCTGGGTCTTCTCCAATACCAATCTGGCATGCGGTACCAGTGAGTCCTTAGGCTTGGCGGGCATACCTACAGCCAGCAGTGCCTCCTGATACTGGATGAGGTTCTGGAGCCTCCGCTCCCTGTCCTTGCAAGTT
The DNA here is from genome assembly GCA_007922195.1 of Podocnemis expansa. NCBI lineage: Eukaryota > Metazoa > Chordata > Testudines > Podocnemididae > Podocnemis > Podocnemis expansa. The sequence goes on along the minus strand of ML681981.1, from coordinate 24,493,449 downwards.
CTTCTTTTGAAGGATTTGCATAAGGGACATTTTTCCATGAAGTGCGACTCACCAAGAGAGGACAGGCATTTGTCGTGGGGGTTGTTGATCAAGAATGCCTTGCAACAAGCAGCCCAGGGTTTAAATCCCAGTGTACTTAATCATGCAAAAACAACAAACCTAAATAAAGAGACAGGCACTTGCTTAAAAGCAAGGATGGGCTGTTCAAGTACTGTTGCTGAGGGCAGAAAGAAGGAACTGGTAGGGTCAGTGTCAGGGTCACGTATATAGCCATGGTCATGGCGCAGAGGGGGTGCTGGCCACTGACCCTGACCTGACAGGCTAGGGCTAAAAGGCTTTCCAGATTACCGTGCGCTGCGGCACGTAGACACCTGTAATCGAATGATGTGCGCCGTGCTCCAAAGAAGAACTAGGAGATGCACAGTGATAGGGAAGATTGTGTTGGTTATTTCCTGCCCTTTTGGGGGATGAGGGTGGAGGGTTGGAACTGTAATGGCAGTTAGCCTGCCCAAAACTTTATGAGTAGTTTATTGTTTTCAGACTTGTTTACAAATAATGTTATGTTTCAAGAAAGTTTATTCCAATCAGTGTACTACATCATACGATCAGTATTTGAGATAATAACAGTAAAAACACACAAAGGAGTAACTAACATAAAGCAAACAGTATGCTCTATTTGCTACTCCCTACCAACACAAATTTATTTTTTATTATGTCATTGTGACTTACACTGCATGAGACTCAAGACCATCATTCACTCAAGAATGAGCCAGTTTCCCCCCAGTACATTTGTACAGGTACTGTTCCTGCTCTTCCATTGGGCCTTGCAGGTTCATAATGTGAATAACAAAGCATCCATTATTTCTTCTGCATAACCAGCTCCTCAATAATAGCGGCATTATGTGGAGCAGCATGAGCCACTGAGTGTCTATTACACCCCAGAGTGCTCTTCTACTTCCCCCTCCTCTTCCTGCAGATCCATCATGAAATTAGTCAGGTAACTATGGTTGGACACAAAATGCTGTGAAAATGTCCACCAGCACCTTGGGGATGCTCTGCTGGTTTTCTGACACAGGTGTAAAAATGCAAGTTAGAGAAGGGGGTGATCCAATGGCAACTCCTTCATGTTGCTGGCTTGGGTAGCTGGGCACATGCACACCAGAACAACTTCTTGGCCAGGTTTGCTGAGGGAGACAGTTCAAACCTGCTGTTGTAATAGTAAGGCACATAGTAGATAGCAGAGTTTTCCCACAGGGCAAAGGTAAGGCTATAGTGTCACAGGGTATCAATCCAGCATTCTCTCACTCCGATAGGTCCATTCAGGAGGAAATGGATCACCTCTGGCTTCACAAAAGTTGTGAAGAGCACAACAAGCCACCGTAATGCAGACAGAATTGAGGACACTGACATCCAAACAGGTCTGTAAACACCTCCAACATGATTTTAATCTGCCTAAAGCACATTCAACAACTGTTTTATACCTGCTTAGAGTGTAATAAAATCTTTTTCCTGCCGTGGTCTTTGATGTCAGGGTATGGTTTCATAAGCCAAGGCAAAAAAAGGTACAGTGAATAACAGTGGGGACAGAAACACTATTTATAAGAATGTTATTTGGTGGGAAGAGTGTCCCAGCCTGCCCATGACCATAGGCATCAGAGTGGTGAAGAACTCTGGCATTGTGAACTTTTCCTGTACAACCCATGTTGATGTTCCTAAATCTGCCTCTGTGAGCCATTAGGGCCTGCATAACAAATAAGTAGTGCCCTGTGTGGTTTAGATATTTGTTCCCCTCGAGAAGGGCTATGGACACATGACTCCCATCAATAGTACTGCCACAGTTAGAAAGCCCCATTCTCTCAAAGCCAGCAATTGTCAGGAATATCTTTAATGCCTGCCACCCCGGAGTAAAACGCAGGCCTGACTATCTCATTTATCCCTGCCATCACTTTACCCACAGCTGACTTTTTAACCATAAATTGGTTGGCAACAGACCAGTAGCGGTTTGGGGTAGCCATCTTTGAGACAGTTATAGCAACCCACTTCTGGACAGGCATAGGATGACCTGTGTATGTCTCTTTACACTGCAGGGTGGGGGAAAGCTGCTCAGAAAGCTCCAAAATGGCTTTCTTCAAATGAAAGTTCTGGACCCACTGCTGGTCACCCCATGTCTGCACAACAATGACAGTTTGATCCCACCAGTTTGTGCTTGTGGACCTGCATGAAGTGGCAATCTACACAAGGAGCTTTAGCAGCTCTGTCAATCCTACTGAGCAGCATGAGCCACTATGTGTGTGTTATGCCAGCGTGCTCTTCTTCTTTTTGATGAGGCAGCCATGCTAGTCTAGTTCAGCACAAGAAGCAAGGAGTCCTGTGGCACTTAAAGACTAACAAATTTATTTATCACATGAGCTTTTGTAGGAAAGAATCCTACTTCCTCAGATGCTTTGAAGATGGGGAATTTCACAGAATGGGAGGAAAATAAATGCAGGGAACTGTAAATCATGAGATTAGGTCATACTGTAACAGCAAATCAAAGAGGCTGTTAAGATTCAAACACTGGGAAACAGCACATAGAGGAGGGTGAGGTCAAATCACCTGTTGTAATGGAAAAAGAATCCATAGTCACAATTTAAGCCTGCTTTCACACAAATTTGCATATCAATTCCAATTCTGCAGTTTCTGTTTGAAGTCCTGATGTGTTCCCCTTCTTTTGCTTCCCCCTCCTCTTCTGCAGATTCATCATGAAATTAGTCAGGTACCTGCAGCTGGACAGAAAATGCTGCCAACTCGTCCACCTGCATCTTGGGTAAGCTCTGCCAGTTTTCCAACACAGGTGTGATAGTTCAAGTGAGAGGAGGTCAACCAATGACACCTCCTTGTTGCTGGCTTGGGTAGCTGTGTGCACACAGATCAGAATGACTTCCTTCTTGGCCAGTTTTGCCAGGCAGCTGTTCAAACCTGCTGTTGTAATTGTGAGAAGCATGGTGGACAGTAGAGTTTTCCCCCATTTCTAGGGCTAGGGTGTCACTAGGAGTCTGTGATAGGTTACAGTGACTGGGTCTGTGCACTGTATCATGGCCACCAGTGCACAGCTCAGAAATGGCTTAACTAGGGTTAAAATATAGTGTAGGCTCCTGGGATGGATCAAGGGGAGAGGAGGGGTCAGGGGCTCTGGGGTGCTAGCAGGCACTGCTATGGGGGAAGACCCAGGGGTGGTGCTGCTGCAGGGTTGTTGGGCAGGGCAGAGAGAACAGGGATTTCCCTTACACCCCCCGTACTCACTGGAATTTCCCAACACCCCCCATTGTCAGCTAGTAGCAGTGTTAAATTAGTGAGCACCCACCAAACCTACCCCAACACCCCCCCTAATTTCAAGTCCTGAGAAAAATGCTGTAGAGGGGGGCAGCTGGGCACAAGCTGGTGCTGTTGCTGGAGGCTGGGGAGCAGTGGGCTGGAGGCTGGTACTCCTGCTCTGCCCTGACTCCGGGCTGGCTGGGGAGCAGAGCAGCCAGCTGGATGACTGGGTGGACAGGCTGAAAGCAGGTGGAACATGCTCATGGATCAGGCTGGATTTTTGGGGGTCCCTTTAAGCCAGGGCCTGGATTTGCAGCCCCTAAAGGCCCTTCCTTAACCCAGCCCTTGGCAAGCTGGCTCAGGCCTCAGGGCCACCAGGCTTAGAGCCGCCAGAGGTGGTGTACCCGGTATTCTCCCCACTGGACTTGAAATTGGGGGGGGGGTGTAGGAAGAGATGGGGGGAGTGTTGGGGCGCTGACTAAATTGGTATAACACCGTTACCAGCTGACAACCAGCGGGGTGTTGGGAAATTTGGGGTAGTATGGGGGGTGTTAGGGAAATCCCTGGGTGTATCGCACAGGTGTGTGTCTGCACTGACTGGGTAGGGGGACCACATGTCAGCCACCAAGAGGACACGCCCTCCTTTTTAGCTTCACCTCCTCGGTCGGGAAGGTGTTTTAAAAATACAGGATTTTGTCTGGTTCTTTACTGACAGGGCTTGAAGGATGCTGGAAGGCCCCGGGACACCCTATTTTTAGGGGGAAGCGTTCCAGGGCCCCTAAAACCAGAAGAACATGACATGAATGCTGCAGCACCCCCCTCCTTTTCCTAATTCCCCGGCCTCCCTTTCCGGCTCTGGGATCCGGCCGCCCCAGGAGTGGGGGCGAGCGGGGCTGGGCGGAGGCGCAGACGCGGGAAGCGGCGCGAGAGAGTGACGCACTCGGGGTCGGAGCCTGTGGGGAGCCGGGGGCGCGCGGCGCGGACGAGTGACGTACTCGGGGGCGTGGCTTGTGGGGAGCCGGGTGCGCGCGGCGCCGGTCGGGCCAATCAGCAGCCAGCCAGGCAGGCCAGGCCGGGGCGGATGGGCGCCGCGTGCCGCAGGCTGCTGTACGGAGCGGGGCGGCCGGGCGCGGGGCTCAGCGCTCCGCTCTCCCGGGGACCCGGCCTGACGCGAGCCCCGCGAGCCCTCGGCCTGCCGCTGCGGCTGCTGCTGCTCCGGCCCGGCCCGGCGCCTCTCTCGCTCGGGCCGCTGCGCGTGTGGGCGCCGGGCGCGGCCTTCAGCCTGCATGCGCCTCGCTTCTCCCGCGCCGGCCCCGAGGCGGGGCTCGCTCCTGCCGCCGCCGCCGCCGACCAGCGCAGCCGCTCGGTGCCCGAGCTCCGCGGGGAGCGGCTGGAGGAGATGCCCGCTGCCGGCAGCGAGCCCGAGCCCGAGCCCGACCCCGAGCCCGAGCCGCTCCGGGCCGTGCGGGGCCGGCGGAGAAGGAAGCCCCAGGTACCGGGGCGGGGGCTGCGCGGGGGACCCGATCCGACCCCGCCGGTGGGAGGGAGAAGCGGGCTCGGGAAGTGGCTGCAGCACGTGGGCGCCTCCCCGGGCTCTGGGTAGCGGCCGCGGCGGGACCCGGCCCCGCTCCTTGGCCCCGAGCGATCGGCGGGGCGCGCCGCCCTGCCACCCCCGAGGTGATGGGGAGGGCGGCGGCGGCGGGGCTGTGCCGGGCCCAGGGGAAAGGAGGCTCGCTAGCCGGCGGATCGCCTGGCCTGGCCGCTGGTGTCAGAGAGGAGGCAGCTGGCTGAGGGAGATTTGTGGGCAGAAGGACTCGGTCCTAGGACCATGCAGTCTAGCTGGAGATTTTGGTTGGTCCTCCTCCGCTCAGAGCCGAGGGGCTGGGTGGGCTTGGACTCAGCCTAGGCCAACATTGTGCTTGTGTTCACGCTTCACACTGTTGTTTGTCGTGTTCCGGCATTGCTGACGTGAGTGTGTCTGCTTGTGCGGGTAATCAGGAGTGCTGTTACACACACACATGGGGGGGGGGCCTGGCTGCCAGGGCCACAATCTGTTTCCTTCCCCACCACTGTTTTCCTAGGCCTTTCCCTAACCCCCCAGTTGTACTGCTGGTCCCCACTGCCCTGGGCTGACCCATGCCTTTTCCACACCAGGCCAGCGTGCCTGGCCCCGGACACCCCCCCTCTCCCCCAGCTCCCTTATTGGGCCGCCAGAGCGAGAGCAGAGCTGCGGCACAGGCTGAGGCTCCTGGCATGACCCTGCTCTGACAGGCTCATGCCAGGGCAGGAGTTTTAAAAATTCCCAGGCTCAGCCTGGGGCAGCTCCCTACTGGCCAGAAAACTCTGTCTTTCAGCTGGGTAGAGGCCGTGGCTGCCAGCTGCCCAGGCAGTGTTCCCTGCGTGGGGAGCAGCGTGCCCCCGTGCCGTTTAGTGGTGTACTGCTCAGGGGCTGGCCCTGAGTTTCAGGGGTGCTGACACACCCTGGAGCCCCACTCCCCAGCGATGTCACTGCTAGTAGTCACATACCTAGGTTACACCAAGCTTTGTATCTGTTTGTCCCATCCCATTCAAATGACGTCATGAAATGGAGATCTTTACATTTCAGCGTCTAGAAACTTGATTTAATGTTTTGGCCACTGTGGTGGATGGGCTAAGGCCTTAGCCTAGACCAGGGGTTTTGCAACTTGCAACTCTGGAGCCGCATGCAGCCTTTTGGCTGCCCCCTTGCAGCCCTGGGCTACCCTTTGCTGCCAGGGGACCCTGTGGAGGACCTGCTCCTGGTTCCAGGCCTCCCCCACCGTCAGTGGACCTTGTGGCAGTCGTCTTGGCCCAGATTCCCCCATGAGGAGGCTACACCCATTGTGGCTCTCAAAATGCTTGGTTATTAACAGAATTTTTTAAAATGGTGGTTCTTATCTTACGGGTTGCTGACCTCTGGGCTTGAATCAGGAGAGATTGCTGTTCCTGATGCTGTTAGAGGCATGATAATGGGCAAATCACTCCACTTCTCCATGACTCTTTCCTCTCCCATCATTTTTGTCCTTTCTGTTTTGATTGTGTTTCAGGGAAAGGAGGACATACATGTATGATGCCTTGTAGAATAGGGCTTGCTTCAAACTCATTTGTAGCCTCTAATACAAATAGTAACATCTGATAGTCACAAGGGAGAAAGTAGGTAGGTGCATATGATGTTAATTCATCCACTACTAGTTTAGGGATGATATGATCCTCCTTATATTCAGTACTTATTAATGAGTATTTGGTATCAATCCTCAACTAATTTAACTGTGACTGGATATCTTCTTGTGGTAGGGGTGGTTTTATCAAAATGGGTTGTGACTCTGCTGGAGAGATTCTGATGACCAAGGAATACTTTGCTGTCCCTGAAGAGGACAAGACATCATAGATGAAAAGTCTAAAGATATTTTACTTTTCTTAATAGACCTTCATGTCGTTTTGTGCATCTGACGAAGTTGGTTGGAGTCTGAAAAGCTTATGCCTGAAAAAATATAACAGGGGTTGGAAATCCCCAGCACGCACGTTGAACGTGGCACTCAGGCTCCCAGTAGCCCTACCCCCAGCGTGGCCTGGGCCACAAGAGCTGCATGCTGTGGCTCCAGTTCCCCACTGGCCGTGCTTCCCTCTTGAGGAGTGCGACCAATAGGGAAAAAGAAGCTGCAGTGTGGGGCACTTGGCCCCTGCTGGCTCCACCCCGTACTGGGCAGGGCTGCTGGAGAGGAGCGGGATGGATTGGCTAGCCCAGAGCCGATGCCACCCGCCAGCAGGAGCTGGCCACGTCTGGGAACTAGAGGCCACCCGTTGGCGGGCGATGGCCCTGGTCCCAGTCCGGGTCCCATCTGGGAACCCAAGGCCTGGCTCCCCTCTCGGCATCTGCTGAGGCTGCATTGCGCAGGGCTGGTGTAGGGCAAAGGTTGCTGCCCTCTGGTCTGTAGGGTGCCACAGGACTCTCGTTATTCTTGTTGTACACAGACTAACAAGGCTATCACTCTGGAAATTAATAGACTTTTTTTTGGTCCTTTTCTCTTTGATGATGTTTCTCTGAAGCATGAAAAAGAGGACACATCTAAATGCCATGATCAATCCAAGGAACCGAAGTCCAAAGCAGAGGAAAGTGGACTATATGAAGATGACCTTGATCCTCCTAAGCCCAAAAAGTTGAAGCAAAAAGTGAATGGAGATATTGAAGAAAACAGCCAAGAGGACGATATCTACTCCAAAACTCAGTGTAATTTCAGCGAAGCATCAAGTACAGAGTATGACAGTGACCAAGAGCCAGAAACGGTACACACTTAAACCCATAATTGTAACTGCTTTAAATGTGTAATTTGACAGTTTTGCTTGGTAGGAGTGTTGAACACCGTGTCATTCTTCATCCTAGCAGTGGTTAAAGGTATTGTAGTTAGACTAGCAAAGACTCATTGTGAGTGTAATTTTGTTCTGTATTTCAGAGTGCAGCACAGAATGTTCCGCTCAGGAGGTGGGGATGCTAAGTTTTGTTTTAGTTTTCTTATTTCAAGCCTGCTGCGGTGCTTGAAGCAGTCTCTGATATAACTTGGACTGCCTATGTTACATTCTGTCCCCTGTTTAGTGTAAGCAGCAGCTCTACCAAGAATCTCTGCAGTGCTGTATAGTCCACATAGTTTTTTCTGGCTCCCACTAGGGTTTACCAAAAGGTCTGCATAAAACAGTTTATGGCTATATTCCTCACTTCTTGCTCTACAAGGAATTCTCTCCAGGGCAGGTCCAGGGCTTTTACACACTTTTGTTCTGCATTCAGGATTAAAATGCAAGGGAGAAATTTCACCACTGCTCTGTAAGTTTATCCCCTGACAAGGAAGGATATGTGTGTTTTACACAGGGACTTTTATTGTCTTGATTATATGAGTGTAACTCTCTGTTGTTAGATCTTGTTCTGGGGTAAGACTGTGCACTGGGGAAGTTATACTGGTATAGTTAAACCAGTAAATTTTTCTGTGTAGACAAGCCCATAGCCTTCATCGTAGAAAATATCTGACATTCTCATTTCATACATCGGTATAGGTTGAGAAAGGAGTATTACAAAAGGAGAGCTTTTGGGAATGAGATTGGAATGCCTTCAGTTGCTTTCTTCTTGCTGATGGTCTTGTTGACAAGTTTGAGAGAGAACTTGTTTCCTGAGTTTGCCTCTTGTACATTACCACAAAGCTGGGTCTTGCAGCTCTTCTGTTTATTGCATGTAACATAGGGAAATGTATGTCCATGGTGGTTTTTTAAAAATATCACCTGTAGTTTGTGTTTAGGTTTTGTAGAAGAAGTTGGGTATTTGGTTTAATTTGAACAATTCACTAAAGTGACTTACTTGAAATTGTTATTTGCCAGATCTCTGAGAATGTTACATCATCCAGAAATGTTCTTCATTGGACAACAGCTGCTAATACTGATTGCGTACTTGTTTTTGTTTCTGCAGTGTTTGGTAGAACACTTTTCTAATGCTTTTCAGGGCCAAGTTTAAAATCCTTAACTAGGAAAAGGAACATAAATAGAACAAAAAAGACACTTAATGCTTAGTTACATACATACAGTGTAATAGCAGCCTGAGGTGCAAGGGGTAATGGTTGTTTCCTTGCATTTATAAAGGTTCTAAGATGACTTTCGGGATCTCATTTGCCCTCAGATTCATGGGGATTATGAGTGAGACTGTTCTGGAGGCAAGCTTGTTTTCATTTTGTTTAAAATGGTGTGGGATTCAGTAGTATGCTAACCTTACAGTTTCCTTTTGGCTAATCAGTTGCTTTATTTTAATTGAACAGGAACTGACAGAAGAGGAGAAAGAAGGTGCCTTCTCCAATTTCTCTATCTCCAAAGAGACTGTTGAATTTCTTAAAGGTAATTCTGTGACAGAAGAAATTGACCAACGAAAAGATGGTTTGAAACAGATTACAAGTATCTCTTTATGTAGTTTTCCCCAAATCACTTTGTGTTAGTGATACAAGCAGGAATAGAAGCCAGAAATCCCAAAGCCCACTGGCCTGGTCCACACTGCTGGCAAAATTTGGCAGCAGTTGATGGGAATTATGCCGGCTACTCTGCATAGCTTGTATAACTCCCATTGACTTTGTAGCTCATCTTTAGTGCACCGTTTTCATTGTGCTGTCCTGACAGGAAATGCGTTTCTGTTGATGCAGCATTACATCACTTGACCAGATGGTTTTATTAGGTCAGTTTCTGGATTGACTGACTGTGTCTTCGCTGATTTGTTTTTTAAAAACTGCTTTTACTAAAATTTGCACCCGTCACTGTAAACATACCCATTACAACCACTAGGCCCCTTTTCTGCCATTAATTAGGGCTTCACATTTACACTGTTCGGAGTGTAGTCTTCTCAAGACAAAAATATTTCCTCAGTGGCACAATCACTTCTAGATATAAACTATGGGAACACAATTGCTCTTCCTCCTGCAGCATTCCATTGTGAGATTGTCACATTTATTGTCTACTGTAACCTCCGTATTTGTTTCTGCATACTATTTTCTAAATAGCTCTATCCCATTTTATATCTGTGCAGATACTTCTTGGGGTTAGTACCTTAAATTATCTATTTTAAATCTAAATTATAATTGGCCATATATCTCCACTTGTATATCATTTGGCAGTTTTGATCTTTTCTCTCTGGTGTTTTGCTTTCCTAGACTATTATGTTCTGTGAACTTAATTACTGTGAAGTTGATGTTATTCTGATCATCCAGTATCCATAGAGTTTAGGTCCCAAAATGGATTCCTGTGTACTGCTTTAAACCTTTATTGTTCTGAAGTCACATCATTAATAATTTGTTTGTACTACTGGTCAGATTTTAACCATTGTAATGTTTTCATGTTTGTACAGCATCTTTCTGACTTGTCCAAGTATTAATGTGATTCTGTGTTTTAAACCCCACAACCTCTACTGATATCAAAGTCAGTTGCATCTACTGTTGCTGTTTGTATCAAATGTAGCATAAAATGATCATTTACCCTCGATACCAAATCTTGTCCCCAGAAAAAGATGGCTAATTGTTTTGCCAAGCATAGTAGAAATAAAATGTTTATATTTACTATTTGCACCCACTGTCAGATGCAGGACATGCCATGATCTGTCTCATGAATAATCATACAAAAGGACTTTCAGCTCTCTAGCTCAGGTCTCAGTGGATTCCCAGAGCACTCTTCAATAAAGCTATATTGAACTGTCTTGCAGCTCGAGGAGTAAAGTACCTGTTTCCTGTGCAAACAAAGACTTTCCAGTCCATATATGATGGCAAAGACGTGATAGCCAAGGCTCGAACTGGAACTGGAAAAACATTTTCTTTTGCTGTTCCTTTGATTGAAAAACTTCAGAGAGAGATGCTGGAGAGGACAAGAGGTCGCACCCCAAAGGTAGCTTAGCCACTTGAGTTTTCATTGATTATTAAATTACAGCAGTATTTGGAAGTGATTTTATACTTGCTTTTGGTTTTTATTAAAAATATCCCCTTCTTTCTTGTCACTTATTATCTCTTCTGGTGCTCCTTTTGATCCTGAAGCAGTGTCCTAATGATGATAAGACTACACAGCTGTGCGATTATGTTGCAGTCTTTGTATAATATGTCTTATCTATGTTCATAGGTGCATGAACAAAAATGCTGCTCTTAGGAGCCTCTAGTGAGGAGGTTTCTTGTATGGTTTGAAACCTCTCCTACACACGTGGCATGCAGACACACACGGCACACAGGTGTTGGGCCAAATTATTCTTGCCTCTCTATATATAAACTCCAGGATGATACTTGCTTTCCCCCCTCTGTTGGCACAGCTTAAGTTATGATTTTAAATTGACATAAATGGTCTTTATGCTGCTTCTTACGCAGGTGACTTAACTGATCATACATTTTAAAGGGGTATTGAAAAAGTTTGTCTGTTTATTGTTAGATAAACAGCTTTGTTTTGATGTGCTGAATCAAAACTATCTCTTCCATCCTTCTGCCCAGCCTTTAGAGTAAATAATATCTATTATCTGAAGGATTTCTAAGAATTTTACTCACCTGTTTGTGTTGTCTTTTTAAGTCTTCTGGGATAATAATTTAAATTCATTTGGGAGGTGGGAAGAGTTACTGCTTACTAGAGTACTTCAAACGTTAATGTTTTGTTTTTAAATAGTTTAAATAGCAGGTATCTTTGTTTATGCCAATGTTTTGTTTCATGCCCCTGTCTGTCTAATACTGAGCTATGACTTGATCATCACTGCAGTTTTATCAAAATTATATGTTTTGAGCTTTAGAGCTATTTTAATGTATACACCTCTTTCTGGATTATCTTAATCGTACTTTCCTCATCTTAAGTCTGGTTGACTTCCCAGTCAGGAAGGGTGAGGCAACCTGATCTAGACAGACATGTTCAGGATTGGGAGCCAGAAATTTCTGATTTTATAATCTTTTTTTGTGTAGCCGTAAGAAAGTCACTTCACCCTCTTTGCCTAATGTGGTGATCTGCCTTATGCATCAGACACTTACCTATCTTCCAAGGTTTTGAGAATTAATTGCTTGTGTTTTTTAAGCATTTTAGACTCTTAGATCACTAAAGTGTGAAATATGTCAGAGGCATCACTGCTATTTAAGGAATGTGAATCAAAGCTGCATTTTTAAAGAGACTTCAATTGGTTTATTATATAAATCAAGGTGTAGTTATGGTGTAACTATTGCTAAACATTTTGTTGGCCTTGATTCATTCTCTTGCATGATGGGGAGAAAAGTATGGCAAAAAGGATGACCTGCACCATACTTCTGAAAGATGTGGAAATCCTAATGATATTTTTCTGGCTATATTTTTTGGACTTATGCTGTCATTTTGCAATGGCACCAGAGAAACTTTTTGTTAATCATTTTCTTGATTCACAAAACCTTGATTATGCTATCCATGTTTTTGAGATGGATGTAGAAAATTAACTAACAGTAAGAATTAGCACTGGATGACTAAGAAAATTCTGCTAATAGCGTGAGCAAATACATGAATGGTAAATTGAAAGATAAATGCTCACATAATTGTAAAGCATTGTATCTAACGCATTCTATGGGACAAGTGACCCATACAAGTGTAGGTGGCTCTGTGTTGATTTGTTCTGTGACCAGGGTTAATGGGAGAGGTCAGATCTAACTCTAAAAACCAGCTTTTAGTAGTGCGTAGATCTGGTTTCTGCTAGCTTTGGCCCAAGCTTTCTTTGAGGTCCATAGCTGTGTATATCTCATTGTGGCTCCCAAGTCAATATCAGAGCTAGCTTGAAGAAAGCTGTGCAACTCTGCTTTTTGTACTATTTATGGAAGCCATGATGTATCAATGTCCTTCTGTCTGAAAGTATGATCTGAATGAAGATGAACTGGCTGGATGCTAAGATGAAGAATGTGGTGTAAAACTACAGCTGATTACAAATAGGGGACGATTTAAGGGGCCAGTGTCAGATCAGTTTTGATGAACAGCTTATCTGATAAGATGGGGAATTGGTACCAATCAACAAGTGGGTGTTTTTCTGACAATTTTATCATTGTATCTAGGTCCTAGTTCTTGTTCCAACCAGAGAGCTGGCAAATCAGGTAGCCAAAGACTTTAAAGATATCACAAAGAAACTAACAGTGGCTTGTTTTTATGGAGGAACTCCATATCATGGACAAAGTAAGTACATAGTTAGAAGTTGTTTTGATATTGGGTGACATTTCATGAGAATCATTCAGGAAATTAAACTGGCTGTTTTCCTTAAACTTTCCCTTGAGTCTGAAACTGAAGTTATTTTAGAAAGAAAAGGTAGCTGAAGTTGGGTCCATCTCTTCCAAAGAAATCCATGGAGATCTTTATCCAAATGTATATATCAGGGGTGGTCAAACTTATGGAACTCAAGAGCCACACAAGTGCTTATTAAACCTGCAAAAGCCATACACTTTTACCTATTAAATTGATTTGCTGATGTTCTTTTGCAAGCCACACTTTTTCATTCAAGAGCCACATGTGGCTCCTGAGCCGCAGTTTGGCCATGCCTGGTGTATATTCTTCCAAGGTTATAACACCTGTTTTAAATTTGTAAAGACATAATCTTATTCCTTAGTGGATGAGCTCTGGGGTTAGATGACTGTTCAAGAAAGCAGAGTGCTCATTTTAAATCCCTGACTGGTCTTCCTGTTCAGAGGAGAGCAAAACTGAACAAATCAAACAATTTCTTGTCTATCCTGTTGTGCCTTCCTTCTTGTAATGCTCCTTCCAGGTTCAGAAGTTTTTGTTTTAGAGACTACTAATGTGATTGGAGAGCACTTCAAGGAATTCAGCCTTGAACTTGTCACTTGCCATCAGCACTGTAGAGTAACAGCAAGTGCTGCAGAAGAAATGGTCAAATTGTTACTTTTTTGCTAAATAGGAACCAAGTTGGGAGAAGAGTAACTTAATTATGAAAGTTAAGAAAAAGTTAACTATGAAGTCTTGTTGGTTTTAAATGTGAATAAATAAAAATGAAGATTTTTTGGCATTGTTTCCATTATACACAGGATTTACAGATTGGTTCAACGGCTCTCAACATTCTGCTATGAGAATTGTTCCAGCACCCCTGCCTAAACTAATTTAATCCTATTTCCAAAGGTGAAAGGGTTTTGCTGTGAACTACCTATTTTTTAAATTAGAAGTATTACTGTAAGTTGGTAGTTTTCCAGCCCTGATAAACCTTTGATCTCTTAGCATTCTTACATGTGTACTTGTTTTGTTGCCTTTTCTTCTAGTTGAACACATTAAAAACGGCATTGACATCTTAGTTGGAACTCCAGGTCGAATCAAAGACCACCTTCAGAATGGCAAGCTGGATCTTTCTGATGTGAAGCATGTTGTTTTGGATGAAGTTGATCAGATGTTGGACATGGGCTTCGCTGATCAAGTGGAAGAAATTCTGGCATTTGCTTACAAAAAAGGTAAATATTAAATTTATCTGAGTATTGCATTTTCTGCTAAGTAAATTCTTCTGATAGGTAGATGCAGTTGAAGATTGAGAAAATCATCCTGAGAGCAACATCTCTTCAGATTGTGGAATGCTAAATGGTCTTTCACAGTGGACCACTATGTGGAATACTTCCCTTCAAATCTGAAGAGATATTATGGAATACAATGGTTCTTAGTCAAGATAGTCAAGGATGCAGCCTCTGGCTGCCAGATGCTGGGAATGGATGATGGGATGGATCATTTGATAATGCCCCTGTTCTGTTGATTCCCTCTGAAGCACCTGGCATTGGCCACTGTTAGAAGACAGGATACTGGGCTAGATGGATCATTGATTTGACGTTTAGTGCTTTGACTGTGGTAGAAGCCTCATCAGAGAGAGCTACTGGATATTAAATGCTTAATTGGAGCAAATTCCAGAAAGGTAGCCATGTTAGTCAGTTCAGTAACATAACAGCTACAGCGCTTAAACGGAAAATGTTTAAAACCAGGCTCCAGTAAGAAACTGCAGAACTTGAATTAACATGCAGATTTGACACCATCAGACTAGATTTGAATAGGGACTTGGAATTGCTAACTCATTACCAAAGACAATTCCCGTTCTCACCTTCTCATCTGTTGTTCCACACTGTTTGAACCAAAAACAGTGTGCTTGGTTTGCTCAAAAAGTCTGCACTGACCTTGTGACTTACCTTTCTTCTTTGAGGAGTATGCCCGCATCCTCCACTTGCAGGTGTGTGGTCGCTCCCTGCACCTCACGTCGGAGATCTATTCAGCAGAGCCTGTGGAGGGGGGTGTGTGCTCTTAGGAGCTTGCGGCGGTGCTTGCTGCCAGTAGAAGGCACGCGCCCCCTCACGCCCCCCTCAGTTCCTTCTCAGCCGTCCCTGGCATCACATGAAGTTTCTGAGGCTCCTGTCAGCCATCTTAACGTTGTTAATAGTTAGTTGCTAGTTAGTTTAGTTGGTTTATTAAGTGTTTAGTTAGTTAAGTTAGTGCTATAAGACCCTTTAGAAGAGGGGAGGCAAAGGGGGGGAGCCAAACTGCAGCAATCAAAGTTGGCGATGACAACCGCGGTGGGATTTAAATGTGCTATAATTGTAAAGAGGCACTGCTGGCATCTGAGGGGCATGACCTCTGCATCTGCTGCCTAGGCAAAGGGCACCTTCCTGACAAGTGCCCTCACTGCTTTAAACTCAGGGTTAGGGCAAGGAAGGACCAGGAGATGAACATGAAAGTCCTCCTTATGGAGGGTTCCTTCAAGGCAGCTTCGGACCCCGGCAAGTCTCCCAGTGTCAGTACATCACAGAGGAAGTGCTCTACTTTGTCCTCTCCTCTGCTGGCTAAAAAGCCCAAAGACAGTAGGAAACAAAGTGACACAAAGGAGGCTGAAGTATCTTCCAATAGCTCCTGAAAGCACACACCACCCCCCATGGGCTCTGCTGAATAAATCTCCGATGTGAGGTGCAGGGAGCGACCCCACACCTATAGTGGAGCAGTGCGGGGACACGCATCTCGAAGAACCTTGGCTACTGCACGAGGGTGAGGTAATGCTCACTTTTCTGTATGTATATATTCACCTATTTCATGTGTTTGATGAAGTGGGGCTTTAAAAGTGCTACATGACTCCTGGTGTGTTTAATTGGAACAGGGCATCAAGTCTCAATAGATAATAGGTGAAAATGCTGAGCATCATGCTGAAAATAGCAGCAAACCGTTAGCTGACTTTCTTTTTCTGCTGGTTGAAATCCATTATGAATTTTGCACCCAACTTAAATGGGGTGCAGTTTTGGTCCAGTTGATGTTTAATCAATTTCTATTTTTAATCATTTTGCTTTGGTTATGGAGCTGATCAGTATTAAAACAACATACTTCTGCATCTCCTATATAAACTTTTTAGGCTTTTTAAAATTTTTTAAATGATGCTTACTGCTTTATAGTTACTATAACATGGGATCTGTAATTGAGCATCAGCTCTCATGTTGTAAATACTACTTGGATTACTGATACTGATGTGTTGTTTCAAAGATTCTGAAGACAATCCCCAAACACTGCTCTTTTCTGCAACTTGTCCACACTGGGTGTATGATGTGGCTAAAAAATACATGAAATCCAGTTATGAACAGATTGATCTTATTGGAAAGAAGACTAAAAAGACTGCTATGACTGTAGAGGTAAGTAATTGTGTTATTGAGCAGTATAAGTGCCAGGGTTATGGTATGGATAATATAGGTTATGGTTCTGACCTTCAAAAGGTATGATATTACAATAACTAACGCTTAATTTTCCTTTGGTATTGAATGAAATTAGTTAACCCCCATAAAGCTTTTTGAAATAAACAGTTTGATCTGGGAAAACAATTTTTTTCTTGATTTTTTTTTTTCTATTTATTTTGAGTAAAAACCTAAATATCTTAGAAGGTTTTTATAAAAACATTGTACATCTTTATTTAAAACAAATTGCTGAATGACAGTGGTTATAGCATAGATGCATTTTCTATTCTTAACAGCATTTGGCTATAGAGTGTCACTGGTCTCAGAGAGCAGCAGTTATTGGAGATGTCATTCAGGTCTACAGTGGCAGTCATGGACGGACCATAATCTTTTGTGAGACTAAAAAGGAGGCACATGAACTGGCTGTGAATGCTTCTATTAAACAGGTATTGGTTTCTGAAAAAGTAGTCATGGTTGCAAACATCAAGGCTAGAAATTCCTGAAACGAAGATGGGAGGACATCCAAGAAAATGTGTATTGTTCTTGTAGAGTTCATGGTTTGTCAATGCGACTGGGTGGGTGGGTTGGTTGGTTTGTTTTTAAGACTTCAGAAAGCTACAAGTTCCTCCTTCATCCTAATGATACTACTCTCTTTTTGGCTGCAAGATCCTGGGAGACAGGAACTTTATTTTTGTGTACAGTACAGTGCTAATCATATGGCTGACATGATACAACAAGGAATAACAACTATGTACAGCAACTCATGTTAATATGTACTTTGGGTTCTGGGCTCTTACAATCAGGCATGTTTTGTAGAATGGCTCTTTGAGACGCAGGGTGTCCTGTAAATTTCACAGTGTGAGATTTACTCTAGGGCTGAAAGGCCTACTCACCCTTTTAAAAAATCGCTTTGCGTAAGCCGTTAATTTGGGCCTCATAGGAAACACTGAGTAGGCCTTCTGCATGTAAATGAATTTTATCCGTAATGAATAGTAATCCTGGATTCTTACTGATCAAGTATTATTTTGATGCTGAACATCAAAATCAGGGACATGCAGATATATAGTGTTGAGTTAAATGTTGTTTATTGTATGGCTAAACATGCTTAGTTCTGTTGGATTGCTTTTCTCTGTCCTCCTTGGCATTTAGAGATTCTGTTAATTCATTAACAGTAAACCAGCTGAATATGCTAATAACTTTAACAGTGTTGTGGAGTGACACAAACACACTCAGCTTTTTATGTACATATTTAACCCTTTGAGGCTAGATAAGTGTACAGTTGTATTTAATGATTTCTGCTTTAGCATATTGTACTGGATCCTGGCCTCTCCCTTGCTAGACATATTTGGGTAGCACCTCTTTTCCTGCAAACACCAGAGGTAGTTCACACTTGTCCCTTGGTCTTGTTTTGTGTGCTTGACAATTTTGTGCCAAATTCTGTCTCTGGGGAGCCTCTTCAGGGTTGGGACCTTTGTTACTGATTCTCATCTCATACTAGTTTTGCATTTTTGTATCTTCAGTGGAGTTACTCACAAGTAACATCAGTGAAACTGAAATCAGGATCAGGTCTCTTGTCGTCATACTGGCCTGTAAAACATGTAGCACATGATTGGTGCAGTATTCTTTTCCACTGCTTTCAGTGGTGTTTGGGGTTTTGGGATCTAGCAAATTGTACCACTGTTGTCACTGGCATGCAGGTACTCAGATAGCACTGTTGGCTTAAGCCTTAATGTTCTGCTCTTTTGACAGGATGCTCAGTCATTGCATGGTGACATTCCACAGCAACAGAGAGAGATCACATTAAAAGGTTTTAGAAATGGAACATTTAAAGTTCTTGTTGCAACCAATGTAGCTGCCCGTGGCTTAGATATCCCTGAAGTTGACCTGGTTATACAGAGTTCACCCCCCAAGGTATTTAAAAAAAAAACACCGGGGGGGGGGGTGGCGCTTTTTTAGGGGGGGGAAAAGTGTCACTCATTTTTTTAATATGACAGCAGCAATGACAGATTACTTTGCCTGCTTGAGATTAATAAATTATGTTGATTTACTTGTGATATGAATTTAAGGTTTCAGTGCTGCTGTAGAATTTTTTACTCTAACTTCATAGGTAGAATTTTCCCATTGAGCATTTATTTTTTTGAGCATTGATCAAATTAAACAAAAGTGTTTGCCCATTTTCTTTTACATTATAGTATAATTTCCAAACTCCTTTTTCAGTAATTCTAAATCTATTTTGAATTCTACTTATTTTTCCAGTGAAATTTCAGATTGCATGAAGCCTTTTGTCATTTAAATTTATACTACTTCCAGATTTTTAATTGAATGTGGGTGTTACTCTGCTTCTCCAAGGTTTTTCCATTTTTTTTTTTTTCCCCCCCCTCCGTTGTGGAGGGTCACTTCATTTCCAGACAGACTTCTAAGGGCACACTGCATAAAACATCCCTCTTTGGAAACCTTTTACTTCACACAGACTACTTGTGTTGGGTGAATTAAATTTGTTTTTCTGTGTTGCAACATCAGTTATGTTGGGTTTTGTTGCTCTTTCTTTTGACTAGATGCTTCTTTCTTTACTTGAACCCTGCTTTTCCTCTTTTAACATTTATCATTTTTTGGCTATTAAAACCCCATTATTGTAACCCTTTTACAGAACCCTCTTTGTGTAATAGTGATAAGGGAGCTCTTGATTTTATAGCCTAAGAATGTTTTCCAGAGTTTTAATTGTCTTGTGAAACTTTCTGAAGCTTTTAATCTGACAAACCTTAAATTTCAAATGTGTTCATGTTAATTTTCATTTTTAAAGGATGTGGATTTTTATATCCATCGGTCTGGGCGCACGGGAAGAGCTGGACGAGCTGGAATTTGTATCTGTTTTTATCAGCGAAAGGAAGCAAATCAGCTAAGACAAGTAGAGCAAGAAGCGGTAAGTCTGACTTTCTTGGGGGTTATTTTGTGTAGTCAGTCACTGAACATCTAAAAATACAGTGTGCATATATGTTCAATGTGAACACTTGTGTACAATCAAGAGCAATATAAGGCCTCACAGTTCCACCCCAGAAATAGGCAGGACCTAAAATGGTAATATCAGTCTTTGAAAAAGTTTACATACTGAGCTGTGTTGTGTACTGCAAGTTTTCCTAGTCTTATTGTCTTTGGCAAACATAACTTTGCCATGGCTAGTTATTGAAAAACTTCATGTAAATGGTTCTTAAAATAGAATTTTGTGCCTAATATGATTATACAGTAAATGTTATTTCTCTGTACTATAAACACCTAGGAGATTTTGAAATTATATTCTGACAAGTATAAAAGCACTGCTGGTACAGAATCTGTATGTAACGTGCAGGCTTTTGAATTTATAAATTCAAATTAAATACTCCAATCCAATGTTCCCTCTAAGGGGAGAGAGCAGCTGAGCAACTCCTGTTGCTCGCTGTGCCCACAGCCCCCCCCCCCCCCCACTCCCGGCAGCACGAGCAGGGGGGCGTGCTCACCCCCCCCTCCCAGCCCCAACAAACTTACCTCGGGGCTGGACTCGAGGCAGGCCCAGCCCTAACTCCTGGGCCAGAGAAGCTCTACGGAGCATGCCCAGATTTTCTGGGCATGCTCCGTTACAGCTTTTCTGGGCGGGAGTTTTCAAAAGTCCCTGCTCCACAGAAGCTTCCTCGAAGCAGTCTGGCTGCCAGCAGTGCGCTGTCAGCTGCCTTCCCTGCGCTGGTGGCTGCGGCGGGCTGCGCTGCAGCGCGTCAGTGCAGCTTAGAGGGAACATTGCTCCAATCTTCTCCTGTTTCACTTATGTTCTGAGGTATGTATTTGGAGTTCTGTAATCCTGCAAAGATTCAGCAGCAGATATCCCATTCTTTGCATTTCCTGTTCTGTTTTAGGTATCAGTAACTGGTGAACAGTAAATAGAATTTGAACCTTTGATTCTGTTTCTTTTTGGCATATATTAAACATTCACCCAAGAGCCTTACTTCCTTCAGGAGTGTTTAATGGGAAGAGGCAAAAATGATATAATAAAAGCAGAACCTTGAACCAAGGATCCTTCAGTTCCTTGGCTTAATTCTGTCCCTCATCTAGTTTTCCATTTCCTTTTGAGAGAGAGATACTCTTGCACTGTATGATTAAATTCTTCTTAGTGTCAAACCATTGACATTTGCACAGACTATTACATTGGCTTTTGGCTAAGATTGTTGTGTTTGAATCTGATATATCCTATGGTGCTGGATTCTAATCAGAGAGTCATCTCCATTCCTAACATCTTTGTTTCAAGTTAGAAAAAAAAAAATTGAACTTTTTTTTAAATCTGAGTGGTTTCTATAATTTTAAAATGATAATTGTTAAATAAGATTGAACAAAGGATTTCCTACTTAGCACTAGAAAGAGAATAGTGGCCTTGGAAACAGGATATGTCAATACTTTGATTCTGTTGAATACTGTAGGGAAAAGACACTGAGCTGTAATTCATTTTCTTTTCTCAATTTCAGGGCATTACATTTAAGCATGTAGGTATACCTACAGCAACAGATATAATTAAAGCTTCCAGTAAAGATGCTATCAGGTATGTTCACTAATTATCCACAGTCACAAGATGTCTTTAACTTGTAGGAAAAAAATATTGATGCTAATATGGAGATGTAAGGCTCAATCCTGTTACATATACAGGCAAGCATCCTTGTGTCTTATAAAACCAGTTGCCTGGCATATGCATGTTGGGTGCACAAAAACTGAAGCACTGACAATAACTAGTTGTTTCTGGCATTCTTGGCCTTCACTTTTGAATTAATAAGTTTACAAAATTAAATTGTGCATTAGACATTTCATAATGTTAGCTTTCTATATATTGATCTGTGAAATCTTTGCTGTAAATGTTTAGGTCTTTGGATTCTGTTCCTCCTTCTGCCATTGATTATTTCAAACAGTCAGCTCAGCAGCTGATAGAGGAAAAGGGAGCAGTGGAAGCCCTGGCTGCAGCATTGGCCCATATGTCTGGGGCAACTTCCATTGAACAGCGTTCCTTGCTCAACTCAAACGTGGTAAATAATATTGTTGCATGGCATTACCCTACTTAAAGCACTATACGAACTAGGTCTCCTAACATCTGTGACTGTAAGAGAGAAATATTCTATCCATCTTAGAGGGAGATTGTATTTTAAATGGTAAGCAGTTTTGCAAATTCACTGAGTAAATGTAAAAAGGCCTGACGTCCTTCAGCTCTCTGCCTGAAACTGTCCTTCCTTGTTGTATTCTGGCAACATTTAGTTATAGAGATTGCAGCCTCCATTTTCCTTTACCAGGATACTCTCAAGTGGTTAGCCAAGTTCAGGCAGAGCTTCCTCTGTTTTCCCAACTAAGTGCCTGAGATGCAGCTACTGTCAACCTTGCATCAAATTCCTGTTATACTGGCATAGTACAGAAAACAGAAATTTGAAACTAGTTAGTATATTTGGTTTTAACCAACACTAAGAAAAGAAAACAGTCACTTGTCTCAGATCTTAACAGCAGAAAATTGTGGTAGTATAATGGAAAACTTCAGTTAAGTTCCTTGAGCTAATAGGATGGTTTTTTGCTGCTGGCTTAGGCTGTCTCTCTGGAAAACATCTCAAATTTCAGCATATCTCCAGGACAAAGAGAGTCCAGCAGGTAGTTTCTTGGAATTTTTTTTTTTTTATGGGGAAGACCTATGGAAAAAGCTCTGCCTTTTTTTTGATGTGAGCAAGGGCTATTCAACTCACTAGATGGTAACTTTTGGATTTCATCCTGTTTTATTGTCAATTGGATTCATTTTCCTTATATTGGACTATATTAAGTTCTTATCCCTCTTCCTTTTGTAAATGGATATTGATGTGCACTTAACAATTTTTTTCCCACTTCCAACAAAAGTATTTAATTTAAAGATGGATACCAGTTTGTATTCTTAGCTAGTCTTCATTTTCTTTTGGATAAGCAATGCAAACAGAGACTACTTTTATTCCTGGCAGCCTACTTTTTAGCAGCCCAGTAAAGCCTTGAATGTTACAGTAGTCACAAAGATTTATATAGCACTGCATATTGGATAGATTGGACACTATCGGCCACAATCTGGTTTAGTCCTTCATTGTTAAATACATTTCACTGTTTATTTCTTTTTAAAGGGTTTTGTGACAATGACGTTACACTGTTCAATTCAGATGAACAACATAGGCTATGCCTGGCGAGGACTAAAGGAACAACTTGGTGATGAAATAGACAATAAAATTAGAAGAATGCGTTTTCTCAAAGGAAAGATGGTGAGATGGTTTCTCCTATTTTTGTATGTTTGGTTCATTTGGGAGAATTTAAGGGCGTGTTCTCATTTTAATGTGGATGTTGGCTTGCACCGTGACAGCATCAAAGTTGTGTCTATGGTGAAGGTTGTTTTTCTACATTTTGCCTCTATGGTAACTCAATGGCAGAGACGTTAGGAAATTCACTTCAGATGGTAGTCCAATCATATTACAGTAGTGGACTGAAATTGCTTCTCTTCCATCAGTAAAACAGACAAGAAGTAGTTCTCATTGTTCACACTGGACTATAAACACTTTGCATTCAGAAATAGCCAAGGAGTAGCCATGTTAGTCTGTGTACAGAAAAAACAACATTTTGTGGACTAACAGATTTCTTCGGGCTTAAGCTTTCGTGGGCTCCAACCCACTTGGTCAGATGCATGAAGTGGAACTACAGTTGAGAGGTATTTATACACACATGTCATGGAGGGGAGCAAGTGTTAACAAAATCAGTTCAGAGAGCAGATGTAGCCCATTCACATCAGTTGATCAAAAGGAGAGAATGTGTAAACAGATGAATCACTTTTGGTAATGTGTTGACCATTCCAAGACCATATTCAGATCCAGTTTGATTGTGTCAAGCTTGCAGATTAGGTCCAACTGTGCAGCTTCATGCTGAAGTCTGTTTTTGAAGTTTTTTTTGTAGAAGTATGGCAACTTTCAAGTCTGCTATTGTGTCCGTGGAGATTGAAGTGTTCTCCTACTGATTTATGGATGTTGCCATTTTTGATGTCTGATCTGTGCACCTTTATCCTTTTATGTAAGGACAATCCAGTTTGGCCGATGCATGTGGCAGAGGGGCACTGCTGGCACGTGATAGCATATACCACATTAGTGGACGTGCAGGTGAATGAACCCCTGATAGTGTGGCTGATGTGGTTGGGACTAGTGTTGGCATCACTGAAGTAGATGTGCGAGCAAAGTTGGCAGTGGGGTTTGTTGCAAGGGTAGGTTCCTGGATTAGTGTTCTAGTTGTATGGTGTTTGGTTGCTGGTGAGTATTTGCTTCAAGCCAGGGGGCTGTTTGTAAGCAAGAATAGGCCTTCCTCCCAAGGCTTGAGAGAGTGTGGGATCATCATCTAGGATAGGTTGTAGATCTTTGATGATTTGTTGGAGAGATTTAAGCTGGGGACTGTAGTTGATGACCAGTGGTGTTGTGTTCTGTTTCTCTGTCAGGTCTGTCCTGTAGTAGGTGGTTCCTGGTACCTGTCAATTTGTTTTTCACTTCCCCAGGTAGGTACTGTAGTTTTTTAGGAGTGCTTGGTGGAGATCTTGTAGGTGTTTGTCTTGGTCTGA
The DNA here is from genome assembly GCA_007922195.1 of Podocnemis expansa. Taxonomy (NCBI): domain Eukaryota; kingdom Metazoa; phylum Chordata; order Testudines; family Podocnemididae; genus Podocnemis; species Podocnemis expansa. Next base: position 24,469,374 of record ML681981.1, on the reverse strand, counting down.
GAGATTGTACCGTAACGCTTGGCTGTAGACAATGGATTGTGTAATGTGTCCCAAGTGGAAGCTGGAGGCATGCAGGTATGCATTGCGGTCAGTTGGTTTTTGGGATAGGGGGTGTTAATACAGTAGTGTCCAAGAAGTAGATTTCTTGTGTGGACTGGTCCAGGCTGAGGTTGATGGTGGGGTGGAAATCGTTGAAGTCTTGGTGGAGTTTTTCCAGGGACTCTTTCCTATGGGTCCAGTGGATGAAAATGTCATCAGTGTAACATAAGTAAAGGACGGGCAATAGTGGATGAGATTGGAGGAAGTGATGTTCTGGGTTGACCATAAAGATCTTGGCATACTGTGGGGTGATACAGGTACACATAGCTGTGCCACTGACTTGGAGGTATAGGTTATCTCCAAATCTGAATTATTTGTGGGTCATGACAAAGTTCATTTACTAGGTATGCTGTGTCATCATCTGGGAAACTGTTCCTGATGGCTTGTAGTCCATCTTTCTGAGGAATGTTGGTGTAGAGCAGTTGTTCCCAAAATTTTCTCTGCCGTGGCACACCTTGCTACCTTCAATTAATTTGAGGCACACCACCCTATAGTTTCCAAATGAACTCATGCATATTCATGAACCAATGAGCCAATCCAGAGCTGTGAGTAGTTTTTCGAAAATATTTATGGCACACCTGCTCAGACCTGACTGCACGTGTGTGTGCTGTGGCACACTGGTTGGGAAACATTGGTGTAGAAGGCTTCTACATCCATAGTGGCTAGGATGATGTTTTCTGGGAAATCGCCAATGGATTGTACTTTTTTTCAGGAAGTTGGTTGTGTCACGGAGATAACTAGGAGAGCTGGTGGCGTAGGGCCTAAGGAGACAGTCCACATAGCCAGACAATTGTGCATTGAGGCTTGGAATGGTTAACATTACAGGAAGTGATTCATCTATTCACACATTCTCTCCCTTTGATCAACTGATGTGAATGGGCCACATCTGCTCTCTGAACTGACTTTAACACTTGCCCTCTTCTACCCTGGCATGTGTGTATAAATACCTCTCAACTGTAGTTTCCACTTCATGCTTCTGACCAAGTGGGTTGGAGCCCACAAAAGCTTATGCCTAAAGAAATCTGTTAAGGTGCTACAGAAATCTCATTTTTACTTTGCATTCAGTAGTTCATGGACTTGGCTTGACTGGATCACAAGACCTCTGTGTCAAGAGCATTGACACAGAAGGTGCACTTCAGGAATATCATGGCCTACCTTTGAATAGATACATTACTTTAGGAAAGTGGGACTGCTATCAGCACCAAACATTTGAGTCTTCTTTTCTTGGCAAGTGTAAAATTATTTCCACAGAGCACAAAAAGACACTCTTAAAATAGAGCAGGCACTCTGCTATTGTGTTACCTTTGTTCTTTTTTAGAATTAATAAGCAGTGTTTCAGATGTAGTCTGTTCTCTGAAGCTAGCATTCTTAAAGTCTCTATTTTTTGATGCCCAGTTGGAGAGTAAATGAATATCATTTCTGTTTGTGTTTAGGGTGTGTGCTTTGATCTCCCTGCAGCTGAGCTAAGACACATACAGGTATGCTTTATTTCTAGAGGTCTTTTCAAACCCTCTTTAGGACATTTAAGCCAAATACTATAGTTGTTTGTTACATGGTTAGACTATGATAGTATAATGCTTGTGGTTTAATGCAAAAGAATCCAAAACTTTGGTGTATAAAGAAGACTGCATGCTCATTAGAAAATACTCTTTCCTGCAGCACCTGTTAAATAAACCTATTTTGCTGCTTCTGACTCTTTGTCTATTGCTTTCATCCTTTTTACAAAATCTTGCATTATTTTCTGCATTGCATCTTGGCCTTACGCCTGCTGCCAACCTCCCTAACTGAGGGCATTAATAGTAACCAACTTCCCTGTACCCTCCAGTTTTTCTTACCTTTGTCCCACAATTGTGAATTGTAAGGGTTTTGCCAAGTTCCCAAGGGGTAGCCATGTTAGTCTAGTAAAGCGAAAAAAGCAAGGAGTCTTGTGGCACTTAAAGACTTAAGATATATTTATCGCTTGAGCTTTCTTGAGAGAAAATCCCACTTCGTCAGATACTTTCAAAAGGGAGAACTTACAGAATGGGATGAAAATAAATGCAGGGGAGTAAGACATAGGATCGGGTCATACCGCAACAGCAAATCGGAGCATTTGTAAGGAATCAAACTCTAGGAAACAGCACATAGGGGAGGGTGAAGTCAAATTACCTGTTATAATGTGAAAAGAATCCATAGTCACGATTAAGTCCTTACAAATGCTCTGATATGCTGTTGCACCGTGACCTGATCCCATGTCTTACACCCCCCTGCATTTATTTTCATCCTATTCTGTAAGCACCTCCTCTTCAAAGCGCCTGACGAGAGCCTGAGTGACCCCTGCCTGTAAGATGATCTGATGAACTATTGGTTGAGAATGAGATTGCTTTTGAAATGTCTTTTTTGTCTCTCTCATTTTAAGTTATTACCCATTAGTGTTGTGCGTTTTTTTCTTTTACAATTTTGGCTAGCCCCCAATTAATGTTTTAGCAGTTTCTCATGTGATTCTAAATTGCTGTAAATATGTAAGTTCAGCTTTTATATTTTCATGTTTTTATGAACACATTCAATTTATTTGATCAGGAACAATGGCATGATACAAGACGCTGGCAGCTCTCTGTAGCAACAGCATTACCAGAGCTAGAAGAAAGTCCGTATGAAGCAGGCCGAGATTTCTCCAGCATCAGAAACGGGAGGCAAGATGGTGGCTTTAAGATAAACAACAGATTAAGAATTGGGGTCCAGAAACAAAATTTTCACAGAGCATTTTAGCAACTAATTCAGTTGATGTGGATATGAGACTAAATAATACCTATTTTATAATTAAAATCTGTTGAACTTTCCTGTTTGTTTGTTACTTGCTAAACCAATTACTCGTCTGAGTGAGGATGGCAACGAATTCCACTTGCCGAAGTGACACAAAGTTCATTTTGAAGGACAGTGTCACTGTCTCCTTCCACTGACTTTCACTCCTGATGGAGATGTTTGAAATGTGTACTTGGAAGAACATCAGCCAATGATTCACACTTCTGAATGAAATCCATTTCTGCCTGCATGGATCAGAACTGATTGTCTCACAGAGAGCCTGCCTTTTTGGGTACATCTACACTGCGACTGTGTCTCCCCAGTCAAGACAGACTGGCTTACACTAAACCACGTGGATTTTGCAGCTTTAGCAGGTGGGCTCAAGAGCCCAAAGGGGCTTGAGAGCCTGATCTCCAGCCCAAGCCACAGGCTCTACAGGGCTGTTTTTTAGCATGAGCTCTGCCCTAGTGCAAGTGTGTCTGTTCAGGGCAGGAGACTTGCTCTGAGCTGCAGTGTAAATCCACCCTTCGAGAGCCTAATGTGCTTATAATGTGAATTTCTTCTTTGTCTTGTCTCTTATTCTTGTGGTGTGGTATATGGACAAATTTGAACATAGCTGCCTTAGTAGGCCTGATCTATTAAACTTGTAACATTTTAAAAGTAAGTGAAGGCTTTAACTGGATGCTGTTTTCCCACCATACTCTAGCTTAGCTCCTGCTCTTAGTTAGCCTCTATTGCAATCTAGGTTTTGAATTTGATGGCTCTCAAAGTTCTTAGTGAAATTGACCATTTGCCATCCCATCCTCACAAAACATCCCCAAAGGGGAAGGAAATGGATAATTTTAAAAACCAGGGAATCTGAAGACCACTGTGAGGTCATTGCAAAACACGGTGGAATTGAACCCCTGGGTATTTGGACAGTCCATCACCAGCACCCCCATCTGCTGCGGGTCATGCACCACTCTTTTCTTCATCACAAGCCAAAAACTTCACATCTTAAACTGGGCTGATGCCAACTTGTGCTCAACAGCAAAAGAAAGGTGCTCTTAGATCTGCACATCCAGCAGAGAGAGAAGCCCTCAGCCAAGAGATCTGCTAGTGAAGACTCAGAGCATGCTGCCTCTGTAGAAAAAGGTGACTGCAGACATCCTCACAGTTAGTGCTACAGTAACACTCCAACAGTGTCTATTAAATCCTTCTTGTGCTACTATCAGGTAGGATCTCAAAGTCTGAGAACTTAGTTCCTCAGTAGAAGATCAAATACATGACATGGCTGCCAAAATTGAGAGAAGTCTCAGGGATATACAATTAAAGATCAGTTGGCTGATCTGGGAAGCAGACCACACAGAAACCAGCAGAGAATTGGAGGAGTCCCTGTAGGAGCAAAATAAGGGAAACCTGGAATTTATCCCCTGACTTCTAATAAAAATATTTATCTGTGTAAGAGAGCCTACAGGTGTTTGGACCCAGGGCCTGCCCCTGGGGTGGAATCTGGAGCACTGATTAAATTTCTCAGGTTTATAACCAAACAATCCATTCTGTGCAAGGCAACTGGAAAAAAAGTTAATCTGGGACAATGATTTTTCAAAGATTTTGCAAGTGATGTTGTGGATAGAGGGTATCTTGAGCTAGGGCAGAACAAAAAGCTGCTGTACTATCCTGGAGGTGACCTGTTCATTCCAAAAACCTCCAGAGGTGGAGAGCTTCACAAATAACCTGTGACCTACTTTTGATGTTTTGTTCCTCATTTTTCTAACTGCTTACATTGTTTGTTTTAGAAACTGTGCATATCTAACTAGTCCCCATTATGTTGACAGCCATGCCAAATGTAACTTACCCTGTAGTCCCCATGCTGTTAACTCTTCACATACTTTGGCCAGCATTGGTGAAGTTGGAGCCCGTACACACTCTGAACTATCACAAAACAATATAGAATAAATGGCCAGGGAGTCTCATTGAACATGGAATGCTACAGCCGTGCTAACTGTATATCTTTTTGGCTGTCTGCATTATTGGGAATCCTGAGAATAGATTATTTAATTTCAATTGTCATGCCATTGCTGGTGGATATTGTGGCAGTTCCCTCCCAGAATCTGATACGATGTGCCACTGTGACCCCCTGATCTCCACTTCTGGACCCTGACTTACCCAGCTTTGCCAGGTGACCACTCACTCCTGGGTCAGTTCACCCCAGCCTCCTGCATGTAATTGGTCTCAAGCAGTGGGTGTGTGTGCACTGGCCACTTGAGGGCAGGTTCCCAATCAAGCACACATAGCCCCCAGACACTGCACTGGGAACTTCCATCCTACAGGCATTGGGACCCTTCCCCAATCACTATAGACCCATAAACCCATATCTGTCCATTTGACAATGAAATGGATAGGCCCAGCCTCACTCCGGACCTCTAAAATCCACACAGCTTTAGATAAAACAAATACTAGTTTATTAATTAGGATATGATCTGAAGTGACTATATAGCAAATCAATGCACAATCATTTAATAAGAGTCAGCTGTGGGAAATAAAATAAATGCTAACCTAATAACACTATTCCAAGATTACTCTTCGGTTTACTCTCATTCTTACCCACAAGACTGACTGGTGGCGGTGCTCAGCCAGCCTTGGTGCTCCTTATGTGGGCAGGCCTAGTCTCTTGGAGTTGCTCACAAAGCTGGTCTTAATCTAGCAAAAGAAAAGCTGCTCTCATTTGAAGTGTCTACATTTCTTTTCAGTTCCCCCTCTCTGTGCTGCTGTGTGATTCTCTTTGTGCCAAAAGAAGCCAGGGAGCTCAAATCTGCATTGCCTTTGTCATGTATCTCTCCAGCCTTTGTGCTGAAGTAGCCCTGCTTCTCCAGGCTATGTAACATGCTTCACATCTGTACACATATATGATGCTTCAGGAAACATACCATAACAATAAGGTAGAGCATTCAAAAGGGAGCCTTGCATGGCATGATTGGCATCAAACCATACAATTGCATTGCAAAAGTTAACAGAAAAGCTACACTGATCATAACCTAAGGGTGCACAGATGACCCATGACAGACATCCCATGACCGATACCTGCAGCATGGGCCTAGGGGTGATAGTGAGGGAAGCTACCCGTGCCATTTTTAGCTCCTTGCATTGTTACAAGATTGAAATGTAACCAATTAAATGAATGTAGTGCCCAAACAACATGTCTAGAAATGCCAGTTTACCTACATGCACTTCAGATTGGGGTTACAGTTCTTGGATTAGTTGTTTGTCGTTTGAAATACAGGAAATGTCAGCGCTAGAAGGTCTGCCTACTTGTAATCATTTGGCAGAGAGTTCCTGACCCAAAACCCTGCTGAGTACCTCTGTATCCTACTCAGTCTGGTATAACCAGCAGTGGAATGAATGCCTGTTACATTGTAGAATATAAACATCAAACCTTCCAGATCCTCTTTGTTGGACAGGTATCCCAGGTGGGGGTGTTATTTAAAACACTTTTCATGCCCGTTTAAGGAGAAAGCAACAGACTACATGAGCAGAAATAAATGTGTCCATTCAGGCCAAGGAAGCTCTGTTATATTCTTGCTGGAAACAATGTTCTCTGGGATTATGACTAGCAAGTTTATAAACTTTGTGCTGGAAGGGCCCCATAAGGGAGAAAAAAATTGTTTAAGAACATGATTGTCCTTGTTTTAATTGTTTACTTTCTCCCTGAAAGGAATAGTGCAGAGTCCCCATATGTGGGATGATTAGCTAAGATAAGTAAAACACATTTCAGGCCTGTCTACAGGCAACAGAACTGAACTGTGTTTAAACCACACATGAGCACATTACCCACCTTAACTGAGTCTGGCAGCATTGTTTTTTTGGCATGGATAATTGTTCTTTATGGCTTTAAGGTATTCTTCCTTTTGGCTGCTCAGACAGGTCTGAATACAAATGCTCTAGTTTGGGCATAAACCTGTTCTTCCATTTTTGTAGAATAGCCCACTTGCTAATTTCTTCAGCTCACAAGAACCAAAGTTTTTGTGGCAAAGTTAACTTTATTTACCAACTTTGCAAGTAAAAAACCCGAGGAAATAATTTTCAGCTGACATTCATCTGCTGAAGCAGAGCAGTTTTAACTCCTGTATCTGTCACATCCCATTGCTGCATGACCTGGGCAGTCCCATATCACATCCACTGGGTTGCCTTTTTCTTTGCTACAAGGCCAACATACTCAGAGGATCAGGTCTTGCTCTTGTTCAATCTCTACCTTTTATTGTATCAAGTGTGGCCTGAGATCCACCACAGCAGTTTAACATTACATAAATTGCTCTGCCAGCAGCTGCCTTTTAATGCTGTGCTAAGTCCTCTTCTCAGACTTTTGCAAAGAACTTTAGACTAATTTGATTCCTCTTCAGTAACCAAGTATACATGATGGACACAGTCTTGGGGACTTTATGAAGTATTTTTAAGGTTCCTAGTAGCTCTAGGCCATGCAGACCAAAGTGATACAACTCACACACTAGCTATCCTTAGCACTGCTTGTACATTGACCATGCCAGGTCTAGGGTTACCAGATACCAAAGCATGGAAGGGAGGACAAGGATGTTTGAAAAGGAGGACACATGGAGAAAATGTAGCATTAATGTAATATTCTTCTGTTTTTAGGGGGGCCCTGGCATGCTTCCCCCTAAAAATAGGGTGTTCTGGGGTGTTCCAGCATACTTTAACCCCTGTAAGGAAAGAGCCAGAGAAAATCCTGTATTTTTAAAATGCCTGCTGGACAGATGTGAAGGTAAAGAGAAGGATATGCCCTCCTTTTGCCTGACAGCTGCTAGGTCTAGCCAGGTCATAAAGTCGCTTAAATTTTCAGAAAGGAACAAGGCCTCCATCACTGACTAACTGGGAAGTTCAAATGATGCCCTTGCCCAGCCAGTTCTTCCAAAGCATAGCTCTGGTCCCAGCTGCCAAGTGTCGGTCACTGCAAATAATGCATTTGCATGATAACCCTGATCCTTCATGAAGTCACCATTGTAGGCACCTTATTATTCTCTGCTGGATAAAAAGAGGCAGCAAGATGATGGATGGGGGAATTGGCTGCATCAGTACATGTTAAATTTCCATTGGGGTGTGGATAAATGGGTGATGGGATATTGGAACATAACATGACTACTTAAATGAGCTGTGCTCTTATGTTTTCCCTCGGTCCCATTCGAGACAGAAATAATAGGGCTGCAGCATTAGTGGGCACTGTCACCTCGTCAGGTGTTTGAGGCTTGATACCAGTATTCTCCTCAGGACTTGAAATTGGGGGGTGTGGGGGTGCTCACTGAATTGGTATAACGCTCTTACTGGCAGACAACCGGGGGGCGTTGGGGAAATCTCCGCTTGCAGCCGGCCCAGTGCTGGGGAAAGCATGCGGGAGGTTGCCGGGGCGCTCCATGGCGAGGAGGCCCGGCCCAGCTCCCAGCCAGAGCCCGGGCCGGGCGCCATGACGGCGCGGCGGACAGCGCGCTGAGTGGTCGCTGACTGTCACGTGACCGCCCCATAACGCCGGGCGGCGGCGCCCATTGGCTGTTGCCAGGGGCGGCGGCGGCGGGCGAGGAAGATGGCGGCCCCCGGCGGCTGGGCCTCGCTCTGCGAGAAGTTCCGCAGCGTGCTGAGCCTCTCCGCCGTGGAGTCGAAGAAGGACCCGGAGAACGAGCCCTACCGCTCCAAGTACGCCGCCCGCGCGCTGCTGGAGGAGATCAGGCAGCTGCTGGGCTCGGAGGAGGCGGCCGAGGGCGAGGCCGAGGGCGGCCCGGCGGCGCTGGGGGCCGTGCGGCTGGCCGTGGTGGAGTACGAGCTGGGCGTGAACCACACCGAGACCGAGGAGCTCTCCGCCGGCGAGGAGCATCTGCTGAAGTGCACCCGCCTGCTGGAGCGCCACCGCCTCTCCCGCCACTGCGTCTCCCTCTACATTCAGGCGCAGGTGGGGAGCGCCCGGGGCGGGGCCGTGACGTCACTCCCGGTGTGAGCGCCGCGCGGGCGGGCGGGCGGCAGCCTGCTGGGGGCCCTGCTGCTCTGTGGGTCCTGGGGGGTCACGTGACCCATGGGGGGGGCACGCGCTCCTGAGGCGCTGCGAGCTGAGGGCTAAGCCAGGGGCCCAGGTGTCGGGCAGAAGGGGGACGTGTCCTTCTTTTTACCTTCGTGTGCTCCCCGGCAGGCGTTTTAAAATACAGGATTTTCTCTGGCTTTTTAGTGACAGGGGTGAAAGGATGCTGGGATGCCCCAGAACACCCTAGTTTTAGGGGGAGGCGTCCCAGGGCCCCTAAAGAGAGAAGAATATGACATTAAAAAGAAGAATATGACACGAATACTGCATTTTCTCCGTGTCAGGATACGGTTGAAGAGGTGGCGTTATTACAGTGAAGAGAGGATTGATTGAGTGGGTCTGCCCTGGCCATTTGATCAATGCAGACTTTTCAGTGTAAACGTGGCCTTAGAGAGAGAACGTCTTAAATATACTGACTCAGCTGATGGGCCTATGACAGGTGGATGATCTAAATGTGCTGTAACTGGCAAGCTAACAATAGCTGTCTCCTTGTGACGTAAAATTATTATAATGGGGGATGATGGAGAGACTCTGCTTACTAGTCAGAAGAAAGAAATTGTCTTAGTCAAGTGCATTAGCTGAAATTTTCAAGGCTGCATTTGTGTGTGGGCACTGGCTTTCAAGATAACAATTTGGGTGGGTGATACTTAGTGTTATAGGTCTGAAATTTAAAGATTACCGGTTTGTTATATGACTAACAAGGAGTCTTGTGGCACTTGCTTTGTTATAGAAACCATTCAGAATGGGTCAGTGTTCCACCAGTAACTAAAAGGATCACATCTACTTATAAGTTTACATCATGCCCTAGTTTTTAAATCATTATTCATTATTGTTTGTTCTGTTTTTTTAAAGCTCCGCTTCTGAATTGTTTTTTGTAGATAGTGCTTGTCTGAAACAGGCAGGTGCCATCCTCTGGATACATTGTCTTTTTCCTGCTGTTGCAGACTACTTTTTGCTACAGCCTGTGCTTTCTCCAGTGCTACATATTGGAAGTTCTGCTGTCAGCTGGTGCTCCTGTTCCTAGCATTGACCATTTAATACAAAAGTAACACAACTAGAAATCCTGTTGTCTAACTGGGATTTTGCATTCAGCCTTCAATTTCACAGGCTGTAACAAACTTTGTACATTTAATGCAGGGGTCTCAAACTCAAATCACCACGAGGACTAGTACGTTAGTGTGAGGACTGCACCACTGAAGCCTTTTCATACAACAATATTGCAAATACTGGTAACAATAGGGTTGTGGGCCCCAGGAAATAGCTTTAGGGGTATGTGTTTGAGACCCCTGATTTAAAGGAAGGCACCATAAATACTACAAGCAATCAGCTATAGAATTGTCATATATACTAGTGCTTTATATGCCTTCTTGGACTGACCTCTCTTGTGAAAACACTGGCACAACTTCTTTTATCCTATTGGGTCAATTCCTGTAGCCCTGTCTCTGATTTGAGCTATTCTGTGCAGTAACACACATGATCATTAGTGTCTAATTTTGCCTTCCACTGTATCTCCGGTCCTAGGGACAGACTTCTCTTCATGAGCACCATACAGTCTGATGTGCCTAAAGGAGTAATTTGAGTGGGTCAGCTGCAGTGACAATTTGACAGAATTCCATTTTTACCACTCTGAGTTTCTTTAGTTGTCTTTTCTAATGAGCAGGTATAGAAACCAAGTCATTATGTGTCATAGTTGGAAAGTTTGAATGCCCATGTCTTAATGAAACATTTGAAGAAACCCTTTGAAGTTGGAGAGCCTCCACAAGCAATGAGAGAACTATTATGTGAATAATGTTTTAGATCTAAAATATGCATTCTTTAACTTTCACTTCTTATCCTCTCTTGCTACCTTTGCCTGATAATAAAGATACTTTTTTTCAAAAAAACATCATCTGCTCTGTCCTAGCCCAACTTCTCACTCTGTTTTATCTGGCTTTGAAGTCGTAATACTAAATTTCTAATATCCTGGTAATTCTTATGACAACACTGATGCTATGAATTGATTGTGGGTTAATCAGAAATAGGACTGAGAGAGGTAAAGTACCTGTTTAAAAACAAAACCACACCTGAAATAACAGGATATACAGAAATTTATGTGTTTGTGTGTAAATGTAAGGTTTGCTATTCTTTAAACAACTCCAGTTAAAAACTATGCACCAAGTGCATCCTTTGAGGAAAAACTCCCATTGAATCAAGTAAGGATGTGTACTGGGGTGGAATTTGGTTGTGTTTGGAAAACTTTGTTATTGCAGATGAGGAAATGCTGAAAATAATTTTTTCTTCCTTTCACATTTATAGAACAACTTGGGTATCCTGTGGTCCGAAAGGGGTGAAATTAAAACAGCACAGACTTACCTGGAATCTGCAGAGACCTTATATAATCAGTACATGAAAGAGGTATTGTTACATATATAACACTGCTATTTATTTGTATTATGGCAGCACCTAAAGGTGCCAGCTAGCACTGGGGATTATGCTGAGTGTTGTAGACCAGTGTTTCCCAACCTGTGGTCCAGGGACCCCTGGGGGGTCTGCGGAGTTATTGCACGTGGTCACTGAATACATACGGCTCCAGCTGTCACCAGCCAGCGATCCATGCTGGAGAGGGCTCTAAATCAAGGGTGTCAACATTTATGGCCCATGGGGCTGGATTCGCCCAACCAGGGGCACCAGTCCAGCCCACAGAGATCTTGTCTGGGCTGTGCCTGGAAGCTGTCTGCAGCAGCTGACTCCAAAGACGGGCTACCAGCACAGCAGAGTCAGGTGTCCTTCTGACTCATTCACATAATCTGAGTCACAGCTGAGGGGAGCAGAGGAAGCGCCACAGCCAAGCCTGGTTCAGCTCTGCTGTGGCCTGCTAACCAACCAGAGTCTCAGCCACAGCAGGCTAGGCCAGCTCCAGAGAGCCACTGCACTGCCCCCCCCATCCCAGCTGTTCACTGTCAGTCAGTCAGCATGTGAATTTGATTGACAGCACATTGCACGAATCACAGATAAAAAAAAAAAGGAAAAAGTGGTTGGGGCCCACATCTGAACAAGCAGATCAAAGGCCAGCAAGGACTGAACCAACCAAAGGCCAGCATTCTGAATGACTGACAGTGAGTGGGCAAGAAGGGAAGAGGCAGGAGCCCAGACTGACTGCCTGTGACTGAGACTTATTTTTTTCACTGCCAGCAGGAGGTGGGGGAAGTGGAAAGGGAAGGGGAGGGGGCAGGGAGGTCAGGGAGCCAGCAGGGCAAAGGGGAGCCCACAAGGTGGGGAAAAGGGAAGGTATGGGAGAGCCTGCAGGGTTGGGGAGAGGAAATGGGGGCCCATGCCACTCTGAACATGGAAGGGGAAAGGGTTGGGGAGCTCATGCGGCCCAATGGCCTTCAGCAAGTGTCCTGCCTTCCAGTGTGCGTCCCTGCATTGGATAAGTTTGACACCTCTGCTCTAAATAAATTGTATTTGCCTACTGTGAGCAGCCACATCTTGGATATGTCCCCACCCCTTGGGAGCAGGCGGGGGCCAGGTCCTCTACTGCCCTTCTGCAGCACTGCTGCCTGCAGTCAGTCCCCAGTAACAATTATCATCATTTGGGGGGAGGGGGTTTCCACAAAATTTTTTGATGTTAAAAAGGGGTTCTTATACTCAAAAATGTTGGGAACCACTGTTGTAAACTATAAAAGGTGGTCTCTGTTCTGAAGACTGCATCTGGTAGAATGATGCTATTTTTGAGCCTTCACGTGTAGAGGCATTTCTTAAGTGTACATAGTGGGATTTTGTCTTCCCCACCCCCAAAAAAAGAAGAAAAAACCCTTGGTGAAGCATGAGTTCATGAGTTTCTGAGCTTCCTGCTAGCAGCTCCTGTACTTTTGAAAAGTGACATAATTAATTGTTGCTAGCACTCTGAGGAGCTGAGCTTTGTGATCTCATAATAGTTTCAGTGCTGGATTAATAAAATCAGCAAAATTTGGCCTAAATATGAAAATAAGTGAAATATTCAATGGAGAAAGTTTTTGAGTTGGAATTAAAACCCAATGGAATCCAGCTCTCCTTATCATTCTGCTAGCAGTATTGCAAAGGCACATGAGACTTGAAATGATTACTTTTAGGTAAGAAGAAAAAAGTTAAATGTTCCTAAACTGCTTGCATTGCTTTTCTGTGACTGTTTATACATTAATGCTGCAAGAGTTTAGTTTTTTTTCAGAAGGGCTCTTGCATGTCTTTGACCAAACTTCTCATGCATATTAAGCAAGTTATGTCTGCTATGTGACAGCAATGGCACAACACCACCTTTCTTATGCTCCTTGTGGAGCTGTTTGTATATTGTGATTGCATCAAGGACAGTTTTCTGAATTGTTAATTCACTGTTTGCGACTTTGAAGAAAACTAGTAGACTATTGCTCAACCCAATGGGGAGGAGCGCTGGGGAAACTTTTCCAGTCGCAGTTTCGGGTTTACAGTTTTTTGGCCACCCTATCTTTGTGAGGACCAAACCATTTTAAGATGCCTGCTGGTAATACCTGACGCTTATTTCTGATATTGATGCTGTGGACATGGCTGTATTAAAGGTCTGATCATAAATATGATCTTGAAGCATATGCTTGTTCTGTCTCTGATGTCATAAACTAGACTGCTGCCTCTTTTCTTTTAACTCCATGGCACTCATAGACACTAAGGTCAGAAGGGACCAGTAAGATCACCTAGTTTGACCTCCTGCATACTGCAGGCCATAAAACCTCATCCAGTGTTTCTCTGAAAAAAATGAACTGATATGGAAATCTGGAATAAGTCAATTTGGGAAGATTGTTTTGCGGGGTTAGTTTTCACATGCATTTAAAATTTGAGGTCTGTATAGTTCTGTACTGTTTACTCCCTGATTGGTGGGGGTCTTGGATTAGAATTTTAAATGCAATCTGCAAAGAACTTTTAAAACCAAATGTATGCACTTTTTTTGCTGTTTTCTGAAGTAAAACAAAAGCTTGAAAGTTTTCAAGTTTCTTGTGACCGAACTGTAATTTTAAGATTCTGTATCTTGACTCCTGCTAGTTTAAATTAGTTTTGTCGAGTAAGACAAAAGCCCAGAAACTCACAAGAACAAGGCAGCCTTGGTAGGATTTAAAAAGATCCTTTTCTCAAGAGGAAGAGAAGTTATTGAGATGAGTGAGACAGAGACATGGGAACCATGCTGGGATATTTGAAGAGAATGCCTAGGTCACAGTGGCAGAAGAGGACGACTTTTTAAGTAAGATAACTAACAGTCTACACACACTTCTTTAAAATGCTTTGTTCCTACAGCAAAATAAGTAATACTTTCGTTTGCTATTCATATCACTGATCAGACTCCCAAAGAGGAGAACCACAGGTGCTGAGACCAGTTGGACATACTCAATTATAACAGTTGATAACACAGAATAATTTAGCCCTGGGCCTGGTCTAAGAGTTGGAGACTCATTCATGGAACTCCACCCAGGATAGGTAAAGGTATGAGATCTGATATCTGAGGGTGCACTCAAGACCTAAAAGGGGATAGAGCTGAGGTAGCCAGTCCTGTAATTGTAACTTCTTAAACTTCAGAAATGTCACTTTTGGTCTCCTGGAATTTGCTGAAGAACTTGTTGGGAGTCTCTGAGGGAACATATTATGTTCTTGCATCTCAGCAGAACTGGTGGGAATCTTTAATGAACATTTTAAAAAATGTTAACTAGTCATTGAAGCTAAACAGGTGTAATCAAGAAAGCATTAAATAAATTTACTCTAGCAGTCCTTCCCCCCCCCCCCAGCTGTGTAATTTTCACACTCTTGTGATGTGATTACTTCATTGGTTTTTCAGTCACCATCATTTTTCAGGTAGACAGAACCTGAATAAAAGATAAGTAGAATATATATATATTTAAAAACAGCTTACAGGGTTCTTTTAATAAAGAAGCAAGTGAAGGCACAAGCCCATTTTCCCCCTCCACCCTAACCTTGTGAATCACATTTTTGATTTCCCTGAAAAGTGTTTCTTTGAGCTGCCACTCCTTTCTCTGCAGAGTTTATCTAGGGATGCAGAAGGAGATGGGTTGCTGCAGAGGGAGTTCCATTCTGTTCAAGTCTTTAATTTTACTCCAAGTGTAAAGAACAAGGAGTTTAATGTGTCAATCCTGTTTTATATTAATCTCATAAATTTGGTACAGATTCCCTCTGCTTCATGATACATCTAGAGAATGTAGACAAAACAAGCCTGTTACAGGTGTCCCTGCCTCTTGACATTATTCTCTTAGTTTGGCAGAGACCATCTGGCACAATGAATAAGATATGGGATTGTGTGTCTGGAGATGTGGGTTCTAGTTTCAGTTTTTCCGTGGAGCTGTGGAGGCTGAGTGTCTTTGCCTCTTTGTGTCTTAGTTTTTGCACAGAAGGGAAGTGATATTTACCCTCCCTTGTGAAGTGCTTTGAGAGCTATGGATGAAAAAATTGTGTAAAGCTTTGTACTTTTATTACATTTAGCTGCTACTCATTTTTGAAGTGATCAAGCAATAAGCTTGTAAACTACCAAGCACAACAAGTTGCACTGCTAAACTGATCTCCGTATTGAAAATGCTCATAATGTCATACAATATGTGATTGACTCATCTGTCAGCCTGCTTAAAAACTTCTAGAACAGGAAGAAGTCATCTTGGAGAAGGAACCAAAGTTTTCAGCCTTGGGCAGTGGAGGCACTGTGGGATAGCTGTACAGAATTCTTGGAAGATGCAGCCATGTGCATACCTGTGAAGCAAGTTAGATGCAGAGTGCAGATAAAGTTGTGCCATAATCTGTGTTGGCATGGGCCCTTCTCAGTCATGCTAGCTATAACTCAGCCATCTTATAGCAAGGAGGAATGGATATAATGGCAAAATGCTGTATACAGGAACCTTCCATATAACCTCCTGAAATCATCTCCATAAAGTGAACAAAAGTTGCCGTGGAACAAGACTGCAGTTACTTCCCACATATCCTAAAAATGTGTTGAAATCAATCTAAATCAGTACTCAAAAGTTATGACTTCCTCATTTAAAATTGGTGGAAGAGATGCTTTCCTCTTTGGTTCAGTCTCTTCACAAAGCATGGTTTCTTCTTGGAATGGATGTTTTTCTGTTGAATCTAATAAACCAAAATTGGTACATCACTGGCGTTTTCCTTGAAAACGAACTTCACTTTACCTGTGGTGACACGTCTAGATGTGTGGTGTCTGTCCACTCTGCCTTTTTCTTGTTTTTGTGTAGATGGCTGAGGGGACCTGAACCACAAGTACTTGTGAAGTGCACCTTGTTACAAATGGTGTGCTGTATGGGGATTTGATATGCTGTGGACCTTGAGCATTCCTCTCCAGAGAGCATGTAACTCAAGCTAATACTCTAGTTCTTTGTTTTCTTCTAATGGCTGTAGACCACGTACAGAGATTTTGAGTCAATTGCCTCCATTGTAACATGCTGGTTTGGTACTATAGTTCAAGCAGTAGAAGCTTATACTTTTAAGGCTTGCCTAAACACAAATGCTGTCCTGCCTAAACTATACTGATCTAATTTAGCATGGATGCTTTAATGTCCATATAAAGGTGCTTTTGATCAGTATAGCTTTTCCCATATGTGAAGGGAAGCTGAACTGGGATAAGGCACTTTATACCCATGTAAATGCATCCACACCAGAACTTGTACTGTAGAACTGTTCTAATTTTTTTTAAATCACTCCTAACCAAACACAGAAACTGTGCATGTATCTCCAGAGACATTGTTGTGCTTTCATGCATAAGTAATGTTAAACTTTTGCTGAGCCCAGTATAGCTTCACAGTAAATTAGTTTTAGAATTACAATATAATAGTGCTCTTGTACACACATGTTGTATATGAGAAGAGCAGTTTTATAACACAGTAGAAGAAGTGAGACATACTGTTTGCTTTTTCTCAAATTATCTTATGGATTTCAGGAAATCACATTAGGTGTAATTTTTAGAAATTCTGTGGAAAATCAACAGTCTAGTGTGTTTTGAATTTGGGATTGAAAAACTGCAAATGCTCACAGGTCTTTCTGGTCTTGCATTGGGTGTTCCATGCTGCAGTCAGCAGAGGGAGCACAATATTACCTAATAAGTTACAGGCTACATAGCATACTGCTTTTTCTTTTGCAGAATGGGAACCCTCCCCTTGATCCCAATGAACACTTCATGGCAGAAGAAGAAAGATTTACAGAACAAGAGAGATCAAAAAGGTGGGTGCTAATTAGGAAATACATTTGGAATGTGTGAGAGAGCTTTTTTAAAACAAGTAAATCTAAAATAAGACTCAAATTATCTTCCCAGATTTGAAAAGGCCTACACCCATACACTATATTATCTGGCCCAAGTCTACCAACACCTGGAAATGATTGAGAAGGCTGCCCAGTACTGCCATACCACCCTTAAACGACAGCTTGAGTACAGTGGCTACTATCCAGTAGAATGGGCTCTCAATGCTGCTACATTGTCACAGTATTATCTCACTAAGGTAATAATTTAAAAGTCTCTGCTATGGTTATGATTTCTTAATCTGCAATCCAGTAGCTCATTGAGACATGATTTCAAAGTGCCATCCATTATGTCCACGTATAGTGCTCAGGTATCAAATATCTGTCTTAAGGGAGGGCAGTGGTTGTATTTCCCATGGTACTGTCTCGCCAAAAGTGGAAGTGAGCAGGGGGGGGATAAACTTAAGAATTAAAGTGCAATGGGCACAGTACCAATTAATTAATTAAATTGTTCTGTCTGTCTGTAAAGGTGAAACATAAAGGAAAACAATCATTAAATTTTTAATTACCTACTGCTGGTATTTAGCACTCCCCTCTCCAAAAGAAAAAGAATCAGGGATGAGTCTTACACTGTATCCTTTAAGTCAATTATCTTGTCTTATTTTAGCATTTGTGTAAAAAGTGTTCAAGGCTTTGTGAGCATTAGACATAATCCCATAATGAGTGCTGTGTTTGCCTCTGAAGTCGCTGCCGTGTCATTTAACAACTAGCTAAGACACTTCTTACTCAAGACAACTCACATTCTCATAGAACTGTTTGACACTTTGGAGATTTTTTCAGCAATACCACTCAGTTAAGAGTAGAATTTCAGTAGTAATATGTCGCTCTTGCCTTTTGAGTAGATAAATTAATAACGTTAATCATGAAGTGTATTATTGCTCATTGTGAGCACGGCAATCAGAATCTGACTCATACTGTATCCTCTGTTCAGCTCAGTGCTCTATAACTCCCCACAAACAACAGTGTTTACCACAGAGCTCAGGAAGTGACAGTAGCCTAGGTCAGAGCAGCATGGAAAAAGCTTACAATGTTCATGCCTTAATCTTGCTATAGAAAGCAGCAACTGCCTTTGTGGGTGTTGGTTACATGGGGGTATTTGGTGAGGGTGTTATATTCCATAGTAGATGTAGAAAATCATCATCCTTTTCAAATTGTACAGTGCTACACTTACGTTTTCTTATGTCCAAAGGAAATTCCCCTGGGTCTCTAATTCTGCAATTTCCCCTATCTTCAAATGTCCTAATTATATAATTTGAGGGGTTTAGTTAAGTCTAAAGCAGCATCTCCTTGGCTGTTTCTTATCTATTGAACAGTGCTGTTTCTCTCCTCCACAGCAATGCTTTATGGAGTCTCGACACTGTTTAGCAGCTGCCAATGTTATCTTTAGCCAAGCTGGACAAGCTCCTTCTGCAGAGGACAGTAAGTGTGTGTGTGCAAGGGCATGTGTCTATTTTATTTTAGTGGTAGTTCACATCGGTCACCTAGCTTTGAAATAAGCATTGCCACTATGAATGTTAATGGCTCATATGTGCATCAGTTGGGAGCGCTAATTGTAGTTCCAATTCCCTTCATTAATTCTCTGATTATCTTCCCTTACACCACTAGTAGTAAAAGTAAGCCAATGTTCTGAAGATTTGCTATACGTGAACATCTTGAGCAAAGCTCAGTAAGTTATTGCTGATGTTTCAGAAATTTCACCAGAAAGTTTAATAATTTTTGTTGAATTGCCTGAGGTTAGACATTGCGAGGAGGGCGAGGAGAAGAAACTTTAGGGCAGTTCTAAAATGTGAACGTCTCTACCTATGTGTTTGCAGTTACATGTAAAACACCTTACAGTTTGTCACGTGACATGGCCCAGTCTCGCTAGTTGCTGCTTATAAAGTTGCAGTTTTCATCCTTACTTCGTATTGGTGTAATGAAATAAACAACTCTTAAATCAATTCAATCAAGTGGCATAGAAGAAATTTTGCATCCTCCTAAAGAAACAGCTGTATTTCTGGGGGCTCACAGTCACATGACTTTAGTGGTGCTACTTGAAACATCCGGTCTCTCTCTTATTTCCTGTAAAACATTAAGCTTTGGTTTTGCACGTCTGCAGCACAACCCTGTGTGTTTCAAGTCTTGGGACAACTGAAAGCTTCTGATTAATGAGCCTTTGGACTCATGAGGGAGTGAGCTAGGGCTTTGGATTCCCCTACTCTGGCATTGTTGCAATGAATAGTAGCTAGTCTTAAAGGATTTTTTCCTAACTGGAACGTAGTTCCTTTAAATCCAATTGGCATGAATGCTGGTTAAGAGAAGCTTGGTTGTGTTCCCTTAGGTTGTAGGTTCTCTGAAGTAGAGCTCAGTCAGCTGGGTTGCTCAATGTATAAACGTCATCACAGATGACGTTTTTTTGGAAATTTGAAAATGGACAAAAGCCTGTATAGAGTCACCCTTGTACCTTAGATAGCCAGTTATAATTGTTATTAGAAGGCAGGATATGCAAGAGTCATTTTAGATAAGGAAGTTCAAGACTTTAAGAAATACTGGGTTGTATTAATCTTAGAGGTCTCTCAAGACTAAAGACGAAATATCTGAGAGCTATGAATTCATACTTCCCAATTTCCATGGTTATTTGATTGTTACTGTCTAGATCAGTAGGCTGACATTGGGGTTAGAAAGGTGATATACTTTCACCAAACCACCCAGATGCTTCAGTCAGAAGGAGCAGAAATAGCCAAAGCGAGTACTTTTGCACTGGGACAGGAAGGGGTGAAATGGGGCCCAGCCAGAGCTGCCTTTCCCTCCCATAATCTTGCAGTACCCAACTGTGCAGGGGAGGCCAGGCTCGCATCCTCTTGAACCTGCATCTCCCCCACTATCCTGTTGGCTGCAGCGATGAGCAGAGCTGTAACGTGGTGATGTGCTGCCCGGGGTGCATTCCAGTTGGAACGTGCCCCTTGCCATTTAGCAGCGCTTGGGGCCGGCGCTGCAAAATGCGCCTTTTAAATGAGTGGCTCTATTGAGCCACTCTGGTGTGCCCAGGGCAAAGCCCCATTGGCCGTGCCATAGTTATGGCCCTGGAGATGGTCATTCAGAGACACCAGCTAGAAGGAGCCAAAGCAGGGATCTCTGGACATTTTTGCTGGACTTGCTCTGCTCTGTGCTGATTGGCTCTCCCTCCTCCTCTCAGTCTTTTCATTTAAGCTTCATTCCACACCTGCCATCAACTTTTCCCCTTCTGTTCCCTTGTTATTTAACTCATTTCCTCCAATCTAAACCTCTTCTCATCCCACCCCACCCCAAGTAATAGTGGAACTAATATAATATTTGCTTTTGCTGCTATCATACTCTTGACTCTGCAGGCTGCTGCTGTTTCTACAGTACTGAGTACAGTGGGGGCTCTAAGTTGTCCCTTAGGCATTACTGTAATAAACATGATTACATAAATCTAGAAAAGTGTTTGGCGGTGATGATCTCTACTTCAGGCACAAGGTGTGAGTTGAGAGACAAGGATTCAGTTCCTTACTCTGCTACAGTCTTCTTCTGTGACTTTGGGCAAAGTGCTTAACCTCTTTGTTCCTCATTTTCTCATCTGTAAAATAAGAGTAATAATATTTCTCTGACATAGATAAGGAGGCTGATGACTTGGGAATTTTGGATAGAAGATACAATACAAGTGCAAAGTGATATTTATTACAGTGTACTGAGAATTCCTCCTGTTTGTGTCCTCCCTTCCCCCTCGCCCAACCCTGCTTTTAAGTTTTGTATTCTCAACCACTGTACTACAAAAATCACAATATGGAAAATTTTGGAATCTAAAATATGGGAATAAGTTGTACTCACTCAGATTTTCAAGGTAAGGTCTCTATCAGTCAGAGAGTGACGTCTCACACCTCTGTATATGAAATGGCCACAACTCTTGAAATTCCACCTTTAAAAGAAAGGGCTGGATTAGACAGTAAAGGTCTAGGGTTTACTTCATGTGAGTTCTGTACTTGCTTATAAGAATACCTGCTTAAAGAACAGACACTCATAAGCATGTGAGTGGAACATACCTAAATTCTGTTGTTAGTGAAACAAAGCCAAACTGTCTGCTGTGTACAGCACTAGGATTCTTAAATTAATGAACAAATAGAGTTCTCCTTGAGGCTGCTGTAACTCTCCTTCTCCACTCCCTCTCCCCCTCAAAAAACCCCCAAACAATGTAGTGCCCATGAAAAATACCAATTTTTCAGTACTGGAGGCTGAAGCATTCTTTTTATCCATAGAACAAATAGTGTAGTGGCTAGCACCTCTGCTTAACATGCAGAAGGTCCTGGGTTCAATTCCTAGGGGGTTGGACTCGATGATCTCATGAGGTCCCTTCCAACCCTATGATTTGATTTGATTTGAAAAAGAATGACGGCAATAGTGAAAGCATCCCCTCACTGCCCGCTAATCTGTCTCCACTTCCTGTAGATGTGGTAGGGTAGTTCAGTTTTAACGTCCATTCAGTCTCTGGTACCTGTGTTGGGACTTCAGCAAAGTTGCAAATTGTGATTGTGGTGGGGAACTTGAGGAGAGAAGGAGAGCGTAAGAGTTTGTGGGCTAGCAAGTCTTCCTGTTCCTGTACTTTTGGATTGGCCACAGATTCTGCTTCCTCAATTTGTTAGTCTTTATTTCACTATGATTCTTAGGGCTGTTGTAAGAGCAAACAGTGTCTTAATCATGCTGGGGAGCAGCTTTGCTGTTACAGTTTGTTTTAGAAGGGCAGATAAGCCCTTATTTTAGAACAGAAAACATTCATTTACTATATTCTGGAAAAACTCCAAGACCAGGTGGTCTTCTTGCTATACAGCTTCTGTAGCTGTTTGTTTTTAAAGGTGCTACTAGATAAATCCATCTTCTGTGTCTGCTAGAGTTGAGCCTTTTGCATTCTTACAATTATAATGGAAAGATAGTAAATATCTTGATCAGTATAAATGATAGTTCTTTCTTTGAATACATCATTTGAGCTTGAATACGTCATTTCTCTTCAGCTCTTTCTGTGATATGTGTATTTATCAGATGAAACAGAACAAGACCAACAGGATCTTCGACAGAGAAAAGCTGAAATTGCAAGATGTTGGATTAAGTACTGCTTGACTCTTTTGCAGAGTGCTCGGAAATTACTTGAGGTAATGAAAGATTAGTTCTGAACAACTATGAACAGAATCAGTGAAAACTTTGTTTTATAACAGGAATTTCTCCACAACCAATCATTAAGGATACATAATTGCATGACCAATAATCAGAAAACAGATATATGAAATCTAGTCTGTACATGTTCTAAAAACTGCTAACCCTTTCATAAAGCTGTTATATTACAAAAAAGTATGGAGAGAGGGTTGAAAACAGAGATTTTCTCAGCTCTACAGGTTGATTAATGGATCAGAGGAACCTTAGAGTCTCTGCTCTTCACCCACAACATCCCATTCTTAGGCTTTAATTCAGTAGAGCATCTCAAGTATATGTTTAACTGTAAGCTTGTGGGGAATGTGATTCTTATGCAGCACTTAAGAATCCAAATAGTCCCATTGACTTTTAGTGGGACTACCTGGTGCCCATTAAAATTAAGAATGTGCTGAGGTGCTTTTCTGCATTGAGGCCTTAATTGGCTCCAGCTCCATTGTCTGGATACAAAAACGCCCTGGGGTAGAGACATGCTCTCTAATAATGATATTAAATAAATCATGCAGCATAGGGAGTGGGGTGGTAAAAATCATAATTTACATAATTTTGATATGCTCGCATTCCGTCTCTCTTGTCTTCTGTTACAAACTTCCATTTACAATGAAGACTATAATCAAAAGCTGCTTCAATGCATATTATTCTTTGTGGTTGCATGTATTTTGAACTAACATGTTCTGTCATTTTAGGATAACATAGGAGAGATGGATCCAGACAGGCAATCAGAACTTAAAGCCCAAAGGAAAAAAGAGGAAGATGAAAAAGAGAAGGGCAGGAAGAAAGCTGTTCTCTTTGGAACCAGTGATCTTTGTGACTCTATATTAGCCACAGAAGAGAAAGTGAGCTGTATATGTCCCTTAGATTTCCAAGAAGCCAGAGAAGTCTTCCTAGTGGGTCAAAATTATGTTAATGAGGCAAAAGAGTTCTTTCAGTTTGATGGCTATGTTACCGACCATATTGAAATTATTCAGGACCACAGTGCCTTGTTTAAGGTGCTTGCTTTCTTTGAAGAAGATTATGAGAGACGCTGCAAGATGCACAAACGTAGAATAGATATGCTGGAACCCATGTATGTAGATTTGAATCCACAGTATTACCTGCTTATCAGTAGGCAGCTTCAGTTTGAACTAGCTGATACTTACTATGAGATGATGGATTTAAAGGTAGCTATTGGTAACAGGCTACAGGAACTTGACTCTCATACTATAAAAAAAATCAATTCTCTGGCTCAGTTAGCAATCAAGTACTATGAACTCTTCTTAGATTCTCTGAGGAACCCAGATAAGATATTTCCCGAAAAACTTGAGGATGATGTTCTTCGCCCTGCAATGGTGGCCAAATTTCATATTGCACGACTATATGGAAAACTTATTACTTCTGATGGCAAGAAACAATTGGAGAATATGCAGACCTCATTGGAGTATTACACATTTCTAGTAGACTATTGTGAGAAGCATCCAGAAGCTGTCCAGGCCGTAGAAACTGAACTAGAACTCAGTAAAGAAATGGTTGGTTTGCTTCCAACAAGAATGGAGAGACTAAGGGCCAAACTGTCTCCATTCACTTAAACCTTTGTCTTCAATTGATGGAAATGTGCAATATTAAAATGATCTCTGTCAAATGTACTAGGGGACAGGTTCCATTCCTTGTTGTTTCCTTAGCATTCAGATATCTGCAGCTATAAGATCCTGCTATGGCAGACACTATTGAACATCTGTACAATTGAGAACTGTCCAGTTTAATAGCTCACCCATGCTAATGGTGTAACGCAAATGTCCATTTGATGATTTACATTGCTGGCTTTTTTTGTGTAAATACAAACCTTTCCTGCCTTCCTTTCTTCCTCCAATATGTAATTCAGTTTCTAAATGTGCTGTAGTGTTGTATTAAGATGTTTCTTTTCAGGATATCATTTGGGTAGCTTGATCTGTCCTAGAAATCTTAATCTAAGATTCTGACTTTAGGTACCCATTCTGTCAACTAGACAGGATTTTAGTTTTTCTAAACCATGCTCCCAAGAAATATTTATCTATATGGAAAGGACTCTTATGATCATTGTTCTATATTTATTTTGTATGTTGCAAAGTGACTTGTTGCAATTAAACAGATCTGTTAGAGGCTCAATAAATGGACTTGCTTGACTAAATACTATTTTACTGACTCCTTCTGATTTGATTTGTTACTTTAAGACCTGATTGATAATAGAATCCTGTCCCACTTTTTGCAGAAACTTGTATATCTTAGCTAGCTGTAAAACTCAACACAATCTATGTGATTTTTTTCAATGATTGAACAAATAGGTGGGCACCAACATATCCAGAATAGGAAAATAAGAAATAAATGATCAAATATACCACAAAAGGTGTAATAATTCTATGCAACCTCAGGGGATTACCAAGGGGAGGAGCATCCCTCTATTTCTGAGATCTCCAGCTGCTGCACAGCATTTTGAATAAATAGGCATAAATTACAGAATGTGAGTAGTTCTAGTTTTCATAAAGGCCCAGTTTAGATCTTAGCCCTAACATTTGAAGAATATAAAGGTATCTTAAAATGGTGTTTACTTCAACCATTCCAGTCTTGTATTGAGAATTTTTTCCTGAATTGGAAGTTCTGGCCCAATATGTATAAAATGAACATTGCCAGCAGATACCAATCAGTGTCTCAAGTAAAGACAACCCCTCAACAGTGTACCTTCTTGGAAACCATTCTTCCCAAAAAGAGTAGCAGCTAATCATGCCAACAATCCCGTAGATGCACGTAGATAAGGAATTTTCACGTCTTTAGCTGCTGACGGGCTCGCACATTTCATAGCTTGTCTGAGTCAAGCTTACTGCACACACCAGGGTTTCCTTTTGTTTCTCCATTCCTTCCATGAGTTCTGTATGACCCTCCCATGCCTTTCTGTTTCAGAGACACACACACACCCCTTTTTGGTGTTTTGAGTTTTCCTAAAATCAGTAAGGTTTTGTCTGTTGATGCCTGTCATATTCCCCAAAGTTTCTTAATGAATCAGATGTGCCATTCAAAAGTAGATAGTGCTACAGACAGATGGAAAAAGCCAACAAGTTGAGTATATAGCTTCACAAAACTGGTCAATAATTAGTCCAGTGTAGAGCACGATGCTTGTGCATGTGGGTCAAAGGCAAAGAAATATGCTACATAGGCTTTTTATTTGTGGTGAAGTCCCTAATTGTGTGCGTAAATTCTGGTAAAAGTAAAGAGGACAGATTGTCTGACTTCTAACCACAGACAAACATAAGTCAATACTAACCATACACGCTGGAAATTACAGATAGCAGAACTTAAAACTGAGCATATACACAGTTGTGTGGAGAACAATCAACTATGTAGATGGAGTTACTTGGCCTTCAAGATCTTCTACTGGCCTACTTTGATTATTCAGTCTTTCCTGTGACATGAATGTAAACCACCTACTATTTCTGAATGATACAGCCCTCACTGTGGTGTGGTGTGATTATAATTCAGGGTTGGGGTTTTTTTTTGTTTTTGTTTTTAATTTAATGTGTTTTTGTGATTATTTGGAGAATCTTCATTAATTCTGTGTGAGATTATGAACCGTGTGTGTATTTTTACCAAGCTGAAAACTTATCAAGGGGTCTGCATGAGGCAGGGGGACCTCCCTTGGGATGGGACCATCTGTGTTTAGGAAAGTAAGGGAAGGATGAACTCTGAGGAGCATTGCAGTTAGGATTATTTTTAATTCACCTGTATTCTTATAGTGGGGTACTGTGACTAGGTATATTTAAGCAATGGAGAAATTTGAACAAATATATTCTGGATCTAGGAAGCTACAGGTCTCATGATGAGGTGCCATTCGGAGTGTCTGCACTGGGAGAATATAATACGCCTGATGGGTGTAGTGACTAGGCTCCATTCAGACTCTAGAGGTGTAAACCGGTTGGGGTCTTAGCAGCTGGATTTCTTCCACAGCCTTGTAGTGTATGAACAAGAGGGGCTCAACTGGAAATCTGACAGCTTTATATTTTCACAAATTTACACTTGCAAAGCTGAATAGGGTTAAGGTTTCCTCTTGCCTTGTTTTCAAATACACTGCTTTGTATTAAATATAGTAAATGTTCTTCGGTGGTGGGGTTCTCATCTCCACACCATGGTGCTTCCTAAAAAAAAAAATACTGGCAGTTATACCAAACTGCTTTTATTATGTGGGTCACAGAAGGGACCATTAACCTCATTTTACTTGAACCCAAGGAAGGATTTGAAGACAAAGTACGTAAATTATTTGTGTGCTAAACTGTTACACAAGTCAGTTCATAGAAGGACTCCTGTGGCACTTAAAGACTAACAGGATTTATTTCTCGCATGAGCTTTCTTTTGTTGAACTAGACTAACATGACTGCCCTTTTGGAATTTCAGTTCATAATTCATCTTTTCCTTCTGTTTCTTTAAACACAATGATCCTAATGTCATCCTTCGCATGTTTGTCCTAATAGATCAGTATTAAAAGGAACCTGCAAAATAATCAAATTTACTTTGACAGCTGTATGTGCTGAATGTCCCTTCTACCACTCTGTGGGGAGTACTAGAGTAGGGGGAGGGAGGACTATTTTTATTTTTATTTTAAACCCTCTGAAATTCTCTTACTGCTTCCTGGATCTTCGAAGAGATCCCAGAATGCATTTGTCAGTGACATGCCTGGGTAACAAGGTCATTGACATCCAAAATGCTGAAAAAGCATGAATTAAAAAATGTTGCCTGTAAATGGGGAAACATCTCAGAGTGCCGCAGAAGAATCTTAGAGCATGAGCTAGAATTTATCTAAGAGCTGAATGGGCTCTCCTCCACGCACTGGCCTTGCCTGGATGCTGGATGTAAGTTTTGTCTTGATTTGTAATTTTCTTTTAAAAGGGTGCAGGGCAATGTAAGTGTAAATAGGGTTTTACCCTTTGCTCACTATTGATCAAATGTTGATGTACTCTAGCTCAAACAGCAAGCAGATATTCATTGTCAAGAAGTGTAAAATAGCCCTATTCTTGCTAAGTTCCAAAGGGGCAGGCATTTTAGTCTAGTTCAGCAAAACAAACAAGGAGTTCTGTGTCACGTTTAAAGACTAACAAATTCATTTATCATATGAGCTTTTGTGGGAGAAAATCCCGCTTTGTTCCCCTGTCTTCAAAGTGTCTGATGAAGTGGGATTTTCTCCCATGAAATCTCATGCGAAAAATAAATTTGTTGGTCTTTAAAAGTGCCACAGGGCTCCTTGTTTGTTTTTGTATTTATTCTTGCTAGTTTTTTAAGTCCTGATGAACATTATTTTAGTTGTATCTGTGTCTGTAGGGAGGCGTCTAAATTCGGAAGGAAATACCCTTCCTAATCTCAAGAGAATTGGACAAACCAGTGATGCTAATTCTTCATCTCTTCTGAAAAGCATCAAAATTATGACTAGCAAAGCCTATTCTGCTCCAAGACATATGAGCAGATGCCCAGCAACTCTCCCAGTGTTACAATGCTTTTAAAGATCCCAAATTCTTATTGGGAACATTTACAATACTTCCCATGTGGACAATAACTCTAGCATGAATTTAGATAAAGCTCATATTTAGTAAAAATCTCTAATTGTTATTAGATTAGGTTGCAAAGCTCTCTTCAGGAATGTTGAATTTTAAGTACAAAGCCTGTGTGAGGTCAGGGTTTATTTCGACGATTAATTAAAGATTAGATTTCTGTGAACTTAATTTAACCTCTTGGGTTTTGTTCCTTTTTGTACCTTAAGAATCTTACCAATTAAACCAGCATGCTCTCTTCTGCTGGTATCAAAGTTCTGTTTTGTTTCTATCCCTGATGAAAAAGGTTTAATAAATGTTTCTTAATTTACAAGAAAGTCACTAATTGGTGAAGAATTCATGCATGTGTCATAACAACAGATGTCTAAACACCTAAACTCAAAGGCTTGTCAGATTTTTCTACTATTTCAGATACTATTAAGATTTCATTAATAATTCATGTTGCCATAAATGTCTTGGACAAAAAGCAAAATACACAGTAGGGACCTCAATTTACCTGATTATAAATGGTCTCTTTTATTTTAAGTGAAAAGTCGTGTTCTCATAGCAGTCAGTGTCATGTCATATTCTGTGATCTGATAACATTGATGAGAGATCCAAGTAAAGGGCCAAATGTCCCCTTTGTGGCATGACCAGAAATAAAATATTAAAAATGGGCAGGAAGATCCATGAATCCTGGATGGGGGAAATGGAACCCATTCCTATGGTTCATCCTTCCCTGGAAATCCCTTTTTTGAACACCATGTGAATTGGAATGGAGGTTGGAGAGAGTGGGAGTGGAGAACTACCATTCTGTATGGCATTCATCTCTCTCTCTTCACCTAGCAGAAATCCTACCAGGACAACTGGAAAAAGTTGGTAGTGCTGATGGTAGCCCTAACATTCCCCTCACATCTTGGAAGGTGGAGTTCAAGTTTTGCAGTGGAGGCCTGGTGGCTTGGCCTCTTGGAAGTCTGATGGGTACAGAGGCTGGTAAAGATGAATAAAGGAGTTTGGCTTCCTAGATGCCCCAGGAACCATAGGGTGAAATTGACCAAGGCTCTGAGCTGCTTGCAGGGAGCCGCAAGCAGCTGAGAGCCCGATCTGGCTCCTAGGCCGTTCCTAGCCTCTCCAGCCTGGACAGAGGGGTGGGGGGCTGATCAGCATGCCTTGCGGGGGAAGCAGCTCTACCGGGGGTTCCCTGTCCCCAGCAAGGAAAGAAGTTTGCTGGGGGTTTCCTGTCCCCTGGTGGGGAATGCAGCCTGCCAGGGGTTCCCTCCCCCGGCAGAGAACAGAGCCTGGTGGGGGAATCTCTCCCCGGCAGGGAATGTAGCCCTGCTGGGGGTTCCTTGCCCCTGGCAGAGAAGGGAGCCCTGCAGGGGAATCCCTCTCCCAGCAGGGAAGGGAACCCCACAGGGGAATCCCTCTCCTGGGAGGGAAACCATTCTGCCGGGGATCCATTTAGAGTTAGAAAGTCTAATATAGACTCTCTAACTTGAAAAACTAATGCCTGCCATATTTGGAAATAGGAGTCACGTGAAGACTCACTATTTTGAAATAATTATTTTGAATTAATCTTGGCATAGTTATTTCGAACTAACTATTTCAAAATAACTATCACAGTGTAGATATAGCCATAGGGTTGGAGTCTGTTTTCCTTCTTCAGCCTGAGAAGGTATAGGGTATGGTCTTACTGACTGGAAGCTAGTATCTCCAAGTTCCTTTCACAGCTTTGGCACAGACCTTTGTGTCCTTGGCAAGCCACCTAATTTACCATTGTATCTGCAAAATAAGGATAATGGTGTCTGCCTCAGAGGATGCATTAGTTCAGTGCTTTAGAATCATAGAAGCTGGAAGGGACAATGAGAGGTTACTGAGTGCAGGCCCTGCGCTCATGGCAGGACCAAGTACCATTTAGAAATGTTTGTTTAACTTGCTTTTAAAAATTTCCAATGATGGAAATTCTACAACCTCCCTACTCAACTTATTCCAGTGGTTAATCATCCTGGCAGTTAAGAATTTTTCCTAATGTCCAATCTAAACCTCCCTTGCTGAAATTTAAACTCATTGCTCTTTGTCCTGTAACTGATGGCTAAGGAGAATAATTTTTGGATGTGTGTTAAGTTTTGCTTTTAAAATTTGACAACAGGAAATATTGGAAGAGGTCGGTTTAACCCCAAATGATATGATAAGAAGAAAGACATATGTTGGGAGTTGTTTTGGTTTTGGTTGTTAGCTTTGCACTCAGCACCATGAGTAGGAGGGTCAGCCTTACTTGGACACTTTGCTTTTTGAGGGATTAAACTTAACGTTTGGTGTCACTTAAGCATGTTGTTGTGGAGCTAATTACAATAATGCTTTGTTTTATGGATTATTCTAAAATAAACTTGTAAAGCAAGACTGACCGAGCTTGGCAGCCTATTAAACTAGCTTTGCTATATTCTTGGTATTGCAGAGACCAAAACTGTTATGTTAAAATCAAGTGTGTAAACTTGTGGTTACAAGCATTGACCAATTCGCTTTCCTCTTCATTTTCAACAGTATCAGCTGCTTTGAGTTTATACTAGTAATGTAAATCATGGATTTAGCTTGAGTGATTAATTTACACATTTCCCAATACTTTTCAAATCATACTGTTTTAAAAAACATTTTGCATTTCTTTAATTTTTTAAAGAATTCAGCTGACACATTTGAAATCTTCATTGCAACAGCCAGTCATGCTGAAATCAGGGATTTTCTAAATGTAATAATTTTCCAACTCATCAGTCTATGGTACTTATGCATCTTTCAAGCCAAATATAGGCTAATGTACAGAATTAGGGAGATGGTTCATATGCTCAGCGAATTGAGTAAGTACTAGAACTACCACATATTTCAACTGTGCAATTTCCTCTCAAACTGAAAATTCCCACAGCAGTATTGAAGGCTTGTTTAAGGAAACTAGGTTCTGATGCCCGAGAGTAGTGAATACAAAGTAAAGTAGTACATGCAGAATAACTAATATTCTGACTGTTTTATATATATTGATTTAAATATTCAATCCTCCTTAACTTTTCAGGATACAATATGTACACAACACAAAAGATGCTTTAAAAGTTCTAATTTACCAGCTGTTACCAGATGATGGCGCGGAGAATTCCCTTGAATAAGCAATAAAGTGTCTCAGCTACTGTAGCGTGATAACTCAGGTTAAATGTCAGTGGTAATTTATGGAACTACATCATGGCCTTTCATGTCTAGGTAACTAGTTTGAATCCTGGCCATGTTGAGGCGTCCTAGAAAGCAATAATCATTACCTATCCTGTAACTATTTTGTGATTTATATGAAAATGAAATTACTTTGGTGGTCTCTAGATCATTTATGAGTATATTGAAAAGCACAGGTCCCAGTACAGGTCCCTGGGAGACACCACCATTTTCCTCTTTCCATGCTGAAAACTGACCATTTATGCCTATTCTCTGTTTCCTTTCTTTTGACAGTTGCTGATTTATGAAAAGATCTTCCCTCTTATCCTATGACAACTTACTTTGCTTAAAAGCCTTTGGTGATGGATCTTTTCAAAGACCTTTTGAAAGTCCAAGTATCACCTCTGTCCATAAGAATTTCAGTAGTTTCGTGAGACAGGATTTCTCTTTTCAAAAGCTGTGTTGATTCTTTCCCAACAAATTGTGTTCATCCATATTTCTTTTAATTCTGTTCTTTATTTTATAGTTTATACCAATTTGCCCAATACTGAATTTAGGCTTATTGGCCTCTGATTGCTAGGATCACCTCTAGAGCCTTCTTCAACAATTGCCATCATACTAGCTAGCTCCAGTCATCTGATTCAGGAGCTGATTTAAATGATAGGTTACATACTATGCTTAGCAGTTCTGCAATTTCATATGAGCTCCTTCAGAACTCTTGGGTGAATACCATCTCGTTCAAGTGACTTATTACTGTTAAATGTATCAGTTTGTTCGTACACCTCCTCTGCTGACACCTCAGTCTGGGGCAGTTCCTCAGATTTGACTCCCAAAAAGAATGGTTCAGATGTTAGAATCTCCCTCACAACCTTTGCAGTGAAGACTAATGCAAAGAATTCATTTAGCTTTTCTATAATGGCCTTGTCTTTCTTGGAGTCCTTTTGTCCAGTGGACTCTCTGATTGTTTGGCAAGATTCCTGTTTCTGATGTACCTAAAAAATTTCTTGATTTTAATTTTTGAATTTTGGTCTAATTGCTTTTCAAATTCTTTTTTGGCCTGCCTAAATATGCTTTTACTCTTTAATTGCCATAATTTATATTCCACAGCTCAATCTGGGACAGTTTGAGATAAGAAGGTAGTTGGAATGTTTTGGAATCAAAGGTTTTAAAAGATTATACTTCAAGACAAAAAAGGAAAACTGCTTGCTTCTTTCTATCTGGAGGACTCATCTCCTGGTTAACATTTTTTATAGAGATTTGATCACTGTTTTTGAAATGCTGTTTGACGTTGGTCTTATGAACTTCCTGTAATTCACTATCATTGTTTGGTTTTTAAAATGTATTTGTGGTTTTCAAGCTCAGATCTCTCTGTTTGTACTTCTCTGCTCATTAGTGTTTGGGTTTACTTTCTATGATGGAGGTGAGACTAGACTTAAAATGTTCCATTTAATGTTATTAATTTTAATTTTTTCTTATGTGATTGAACATATCAATGGTCAGATATTGATACCTTTACTCTCACTGAATGAGCTTTATTCTTGAAATTGCGGCATTGATTTTAATGAGATTACACGTGCTATTCAAAGTGAATAAGGGCATCAAAATATAACCTTACTTAAAACCAGAATAACATTTTGCTTTAGTCCAAGACTGTATTTAGTAATGAAATTGAATGAGTCCAACTCAAGTGGATTGGAAAAGGCTGTTTTGTTATCACTGGATTAGAAACATTTTTTACTGGTGAATTTGCCCTATATAGGCAAAGGGTTGCATTTACCTGCATGCTGCTTAAACTGTCTTTGAATCTAGTTAAGTGGCACACCACCTACATCAGGGGTCTCAAACATGTGGCCCGCAGGCTGCATGCAGGCCCTAAAACTATTTCCTGTGGCCCACAACAACACTATTGTTACTGATATTTGCAATATTGTTGTAAGAAGAGGTTTTGGTGGTATGGCCCTCAGGCTAAGGTACTAATCCTCATGCAGCCCTTGAGTTTTAGACACCTGACCTACATAGAGAGGAACTCACTCTTAAATGAGTTCAGGCAGCTAGCTGAGCAGGGGTTACTTGTGGCTAATTAATGCAGATGGAGCCAATCAAGGCCTTTTCCAGGACTTGTTAAAAGCCTGCCTAGGCTTATGGCTGGAGCTAGAAGCTTAGGAAGCTGTAGTCTCCTTCCTTGCATGTTTCTGGTTCACAGTAATAATCTTACTGGGATTACTAGCCTGCCTGTTTGGGTTTGTAGGCATGTCATTTCTGAATAAGGTATTTTATGTTTGTGTGTCCTCTCCTATGCTTTGTCTTTGTAAACAGTGTAAAATATCATCTACTTTCATAGTACTGTGTTCTAAGGGAGTTAGAACTTGCTGTACCTCTAAAAGACATGTCCCTATTTGCAGCACCAAGTCATAAAATGTATGTCTCACAACACTAGTTGAAGATGTTGATCTCACTTTAAGCTTCTGCAAAGCCTTGGAGTAGTTATCACCGTGGTGTACTCTTGGATATCTGATAAAGGTTTAAGAGCTAGTGCTAAATGGATGTGGGATTGAGGTATGTGAGAAAGAAGTCTGCTACATCTTCCCACAGTAAAGTATAACCAGAAAAGTAAGGTCACTTTATAATTTTTGATGGGTCTCTGAAACTACTGCTGGATTTCTTGCCCCTGAGGAAATGAAAATGCCCCTGTCTGCTATTATCTCCTCCTATACAAAGTCCCAGCTTCAGGGTTATAGGAAAGAATAGCAATAGGAGACTTCAGGACTCACCACAACCTAAATGATTCATGTTGTATGAATAGGAGGGCATCTTTGGTCACCATTGGCTTCCCCACCTGTAGAAACAGTAACTAGTTGCTCATGCTCAGGTCTCTATGTATCTGGTGACATTTTAAAGCAATTTCAGGGGAAAATTGTCCAAAGGAGGAGGATCCAGAGAGCCATGAGGCTCCTGCCAGCCAAATGATTTTATTGTGAATATTAGGCTATTTTCTTTTCCCTCCATGTGGTCCAAAAGTCCAATATGAGGTCCAAAGTATCAACAATATTAATATGGTGGTTCAACATGGCCACCCTTCTAGGCCCCCCAGCATTAAAGAATAGGGGATTTTGCCAGCAAAGCACAATGAAATATAGGAACAGAAACAAATGTAACAAGCTGAAGAATGATGATGATTTTTTCTTTCTTAATCCTTTTGTCCAATTTTTAGTCCCTCTTCTGTTTTTTCATGTTCATAGTAGTCTGTTCACCTCTGTGCAGCATCCCTTCCTTTTTTTTTAATTTCTCTTTCCAATTATGTTTTGTGCTTGTTCACTCTTTGTTTTATTTATTTTTTTCCTCAACTTTTATTAAAAGAGGAGCAACTTCTGTGCTCACATTCTTTCACATTCACCACATCTTTCTTCATCATGTTACATTGTCTTGTTCATTCCCTTTGCTCACTAGTGCTCAGAGCTGGGAGTTAGAACACTGGATCTGCTGCATCTCAGTCAAATGTTTAATCCACCAGCTTCATTCTGGTCTTCATCTGGAGACTTAATTTTTTTTTATATGAAAGATAAGGTTACATAAGGTCCTTGTATCCAAAAGATGTTAGACACACAAGGAGAAGTTCAAATAGCGTGTGACTTTATTAAGAAGAGAACTAAGAAAACCAGCAAGACTGTTTCTACCTACATTTATTACCATGGGAACCTGCCATCTTTTACTAAGACAATTCAGTACACTAAGGCAGGGGTTCCCAACCTTTTTAAGCTGGGGACCCCCTTTGCAGGGGAAAGTAAGTCTGTGGCACCTCTGTGCAGGAAATGTGGCCGTGCAGGGGCAGAATGTGGCCCGCTGCTCCCTGCGGCCACGGCCCCCTCCCCCAGGCCAGGAGCTGTAGCGACCATGGCCCCCTGCCCCTGCCCAGGGAGCCAGGAGCCACTGCAGCCATGGCCCCCTCCTTGCTGGTTCCTCTCCCCAATCCTTCCCATGGTCCCTTCCCCCTTTACCGGGCCACTGGAGCTGGGGGCACCTGGCCACCCCCAAGCTACTCTGAGCATGCTCTGCATGCTTGGGGCGGGAGTTTTAAAAATTCCCAGCCTGGGGGAAGCTCCCTGCTGGCCAGCCAGAAGCCTGGGTTTCCATGGCAACTGGAGACCCAGGCAGCATCTGGCCCCAGCTCCCAGCCTGTCCATGGACCCCCTGGAGCCATGCTGTGGCCCCCCCAGGGGTCTGCGGACCACAGGTTGGGAACCACTGCATTAAGGTAACTCACTACACCACTGAGATTATCTTGAATCTTTATGGAGTCCCAAAACTGAAGGTGGGTGTACCTGTAACTGGACAGGCGGGCTCTGCAGTTGGATACTGTAGAGTTTTAAGGGAGATTATAATCCAATAAGGAGGACAGCATATTCAGAGCTGTATAAGAAGTCTTTATGGAAAGAGAACTGAGAGAGAGAGATGAGACAGACAGGTTTTCCTAGCACCTAAACGACTCTCCCATTTATCACTATGGCAACCCCAATGACCCTAGGTAGTCCAAAACACCACATATCCCCCCCCAATGAACCCCCCCCCAGAATAAGGCCCTCCCCCCCCAGAAAGAATAAGAACTAAACTAGGAGATGAGGGTAGACTGCCCCATCTCTGGCGAACCCCCGGGGAATTATTCTGCCCCATGAAGAGGGGGTCACCACTAGCTAAAGATCTAGCTGATTAGGAGGCCTTCTGTTGCGAGATGGATTATGGCAAACTTCTGGTGTGCCCACCCCACGTGGTGGTGGTGGTGGTGGTGGTGGTGGGATCACAGGTACTGGGGAAGTAGCCGGAACCGGAGAGGATGTTGTGTCCGGTTGGTCCAGGGAGGCTGAAGGCGTTGAAGGGGTGGCTGGAGCAGGAGAGACAGAAATAG
Organism: Podocnemis expansa; assembly: GCA_007922195.1. NCBI lineage: Eukaryota > Metazoa > Chordata > Testudines > Podocnemididae > Podocnemis > Podocnemis expansa. The sequence continues at coordinate 24,433,349 of ML681981.1, read as the reverse complement.
TAGTTTCATGCTCTGATGTTGTATCATCAGTAAGGGTAAAGTCAGATATGTCTGCTGGAGATGCATCTTCTGGGTGGATATGATGGAGAAGCAGCTGATCTACATGCCATCGCCAAACTAGGCCACTCGCTGTCTGGACAGAGTAGGAAACAGGTCCTGTCTGGGCAATGACCGTTGCTGGGACCCATTTAGTTCCTGCAGCATAGTTTCGTGCAAGAACTGGCTGTCCAATACTGAAGGTGCGGCCCTTTGTTCTTGGTGAATGTCTGCTGACCTGGTCCTGCTGTTGGCGTTGAACTACTTGCCGTGTGTCTCGTGGTGTCGACAAATCAAAGCAAGAGCGCAACTGCCATCCCATCTTAAGAAAAGCTGGAGATGCCTTAGTTGTAGCCTGTGGAGTGTTTCTGTAGGACAACAAGAAGTTGTCCAGACACTTATGAAGAGGTGAACGTCCCTTTGCAGATTTTAGAGCTTGCTTCATAGGCTGTACAAACCTTTCAGCAAGTCCATTGGTGGAAGGATGATATGGTGCTGACCTGATGTGATGTATTCCATTGGCCTTCATAAAAGTTTCAAAATCCTGAGAAACAAATTGTGGTCCATTGTCACTCACCAGCTGTTCTGGAAGACCGTAATGACTAAAAAAGCCACGCAGGGTCTGAATAGTGGCTTCCGTAGTAGTGGACTGCATTACCGAGACTTCTGGCCATTTTGAATGGGCATCCACAGCAATTAAAAACATACATCCTTCAAATGGGCCAGTAAAATCAACATGGATACATTGCCATGGCCTTTCAGGCCAATCCCATGGGTGAAGAGGTGCCAACTGAGGTGCATTCTGGACGCTCTGGCATGAGGTACAAGCTCTAGCTGTTTCTTCAATGGCCTTGTCTAAGCCCGGCCACCAGAAATAGCTCCATGCAATTTCTTTCATGCGCAGTATGCCGCAGTGACTTGAATGGAGCTGTTCCAACAAATGTAGTCTTAATGAAGGTGGGATAATGACACGCATACCCCACAACAAACACCCGGATTGGGTTGATAACTCTGTCCTCCTAGACACATAGGGGCGGAGGTCAGGAGAGACCTGAGAGTCAGGTAAGAACATTCCATGCATCACGAAATCCATAACCCGTGAGAGTACTGGGTCAACCCGTGTTGCTTTCTTCACTTGAGAAGCTGTGACGGGTGTGTTTTCCACCTGTTCAAAGTAAAAGATTCCTTCCTGGCCCAGATCCTGACGGTGTGCCGGTAAGGGTAGCCTTGAAAGGCCATCAGCATTGCAATGCAAAGAGGATTGCCTGTACTTGATTTCATATGTGTATCCGGAAAGTATCAATGCCCATCGTTGCATCCAACTAGCAGCCAAATGTGGGATGCCTGTGTATGGCCCCAAAATTGATGTCAGGGGTCGATGGTCAGTGAGAAGTGTGAACTTCTTTCCCCACAGGTACTGGTGAAATTTCCGAACGCCAAAAACAATGCCCAGTGCTTCGCGTTCAATTTGGGCATAATTAGTTTCTGCCTTAGTCAAGGAGCGTGAAGCAAAAGCAATCGGCCTCTCTTCACCAGAAGGCATAATATGTGACAATACAGCCCCAACTCCATAAGGGGAGGCATCACAAGCCAACTGTAGGGGCAAGGATGGGTCAAAATGTGTCAGAACCTTAGAGTTTACCAGTGAGCGTTTAGCTTCATTAAATGCAACATCATAGGCTTCAGTCCAGTTCCAGGCCTTTTTCGGCCCCAGAAGCTCATATAGGGGTTTCAGGAGTGTCGCTAATTGTGGAATAAACTTGCCATAATAGTTTAGTAAGCCTAAAAAAGAGCGAAGTTGGCTTACGTTCTGAGGTAGCGGAGCATCCGCAATAGCCTTAACCTTGGCTGGAGACTTATGGAGACCATCAGCATCAATTATACGTCCTAAATATTCAACTGAGGGCTGGAAAAACTTACATTTGTCTCTGTGAACACGTAGACCATACTCTTCCAGTCTTTGCAGAGTAGCTTCCAAGTTCATAAAGTGTTCCTCCTCATTTTTGCCCGTGACCAGGATGTCATCCAGATAGCACTGTACTCCTGATAAACCACTCAAAATCTGATCCATTGCCCTTTGGAACAAAGCTGGGGCCGAAGTAATGCCAAAAGGTAAACGACAGTATCTGTACAACCCCTTATGTGTTACGATTGTCAACAATTCTTGAGATTCTTCTTCAACATGCATCTGTAAGTATGCTTGACTCAAATTAATCTTGCTAAATTTTTGTCCTCCAGCCAAACCTGCAAAGATGTCCTCAATGCGGGGAAGAGGATATTGTTCTGCACATAACACTGGGTTGACAGTGACCTTGAAATCTCCACAAATCCGAATGGAGCCATCCTTCTTCACTATTGGGACAGTGGGTGTCGTCCACTGGCTGTGAGTAACTGGCACCAAGACTCCCTCTTTGACTAACCGCTCCAAGTTTTCTTCCACCTTGGGTCTGATGGTAAATGGCACCATCCTGGCCTTCAAACATTTTGGTTGGCAATCAGGCTTTACATTTAATTTCACAGTGATTCCCTTCATACTGCCTAAGTCTTCACTGAAAACAGCAGCATGTTTCGTTAGTACCGCTGCTAGATTCATTTCTTCTTTAGTCAATTGGTGCACTTGTGACCAATCGAGTTGGATTTTCCTGATCCAAGATCTTCCCATTAGGGCTGGGTAATTCCCCTTTACCACAAACAGTGGTAGCTTTATGGTCTGTCCATTGAGTTCTACTTTCACATCAATAGTACCCAACAGGGGAACAGTCTCTCCAGTATATGTCTTCAAAACGACTACTGTTGGCTTAAATGGCAGATGTCTAAAGTCCTTCTCATACACAATGTTAGAAACTAATGAAACTGCTGCGCCAGTGTCCAGTTCCATGAGTGTAGGTTTGCCTTCCAACACAGGTGTTACCCAGAATTTACGTGGGCCCGCTGTTATAGACAAAACATGGAGGGAATCTTCATCTCCCAAGTGGGTGTCACTATGATCACCTGTATTCTGCTCTACTGCATGCAGAATTTCCCTCTTGGTCCGCCAAACCAACGGCCCATTTTTCTCAGGTCTGCCTCTTCTGTTTGGCTCACCCTTCCTTTGTTTGCAGGCACGTTCAGTGTGCCCTCTCTTACCACATTGTCGACACAGTAGTTCCTTAAACTGGCACTCAGATGCGAGGTGGTCCTGCTTCCCACACTGGTAACATTCTTGTCTCCCTAGCGCCCTAGGGGCAGGTTGTAGGGATACTTTATGGACACTGACCCCGATCTGTTGCATGTCTTGGGTGACGCGTTCCATGGAGACTGCAATTTCCACAGCCTTCTGCAAGGTGAGTTGACCTTCAGTCAATAGGCGTTTTCATGTTGATTCACTGTGCAGGCCACACACCAGCCTGTCACACAGCATTTCCTCTAACATGTTCTTGAAGTCACAGTGTGCTGCCAGCTTCCGCAGAGCTGCTACAAATTGTACAACTGATTCACCTTCCTCTTGGTTCCTTTGGTAGAACCTATACCTCTCGGCAGTTACTAGTGGCTTTGGGGAAAAATGTGCTCCCAGAACTTCCACTAGGTCCCCATAAGGTTTCTGCTCTGGCTTCTCCGGATAAAGCAAATCACATAGCAAATTATAAGTCTGAACTCCAATGACCATTAGGAAAACTGGTACCTTCTTCTCATCAGTTATGTTGTTTGCTATTACAAAATTTTGAAATCAGGCTGTATATGTCTGCCAGGAAGCTGCTGAATGATCATATGTTTCAAAGGTTGTAGTAAGTAAAGCCATGATGCCCTCTTGTGGTTATTGTTTGTCTCTTCTCTTAACAGCAGGCAGATCAGCTTTCAGAATAGCCAGCCAGCCTTATCTCTTCCTTGTGCTTAACAACAGGCAGATCAGCTTTCAGCATAGCCAGCTAGCCCTTAGGCAAACAGATCAGCATTCACAGCTACAACCCAACCCCCATGCAAGCAGTAAAATAAAGTTTTGTTTCTTACATTGTATTCTGGTTTTCCAGAGTTGCCAGGATTGTTGAGGATAGCCACTCCATCACATATCCCATCCTCTGTCGCCAGATGTAGAGTTTTAAGGGAGATTATAATCCAATAAGGAGGACAGCATATTCAGAGCTGTAATAGAAGTCTTTATTGAAAGAGAACTGAGAGAGAGAGAGAGAGGAGACAGACAGGTTTTCCTAGCACCTAAACGACTCTCCCGTTTATCACTATGGCAACCCCAATGACCCTAGGTAGTCCAAAACACCACAGATACTAAGTATAATTATAGGGATTTGCAGTTGCCTACCTGTTTCCTCTGCTTCTTTGGTTAATTTTAATTCAATTCTTTTTTGGCTACTCTCTTTGGGCTTTAGAACTGCTGTCATTCTTTCATGTCCGTATCCTGAGCTCTCTGATTCTTTAAGCTGGAAACACATTACTGAAATATTAAAATACAGCATTGTTGTGACAGGTGATGCTTTACTGGCTGATTAACAGGATATGAAACCTTGCTCTTCAGCTATCCTTCACATCAGTCACTTTGCAATCCTGCAAACATTAAGATGACTGCAAATAACTTTCTCCCGTGGCTTTTTGTACTCACAGTGTCAGTGATGGCTCCTAAAAAACCCAGATATTCTTGTTCCTTTTCTATTTATAAAATAAGCCTTAGGAAGCTCTTATCAGAATGTTTGCTTTGAAACCCAATGGAACAGCCTTGGGAGAAACTCTAATTCAGTTATATATACTGGCATTAATGCTGGGTTAGAGCAGTGTGTTTCTGAAACTGAAGACATTGGTCCGTATGTAAAAAGGGAATGGTAAATCCATTGGGCAGGTGTCACTTTTTATTTTATGTTTGGAGAGGATGAACTGATGCACATGGTGGGCCTCTGAGTGCTAATGCCATAGACTCAGTTATTATTAGTAGCAATATTGAACACTATCTTTCAGGTTCACTGATGGATAACTGTTTGGACGTTTTTCATTTACACAGGAAGTTCTACCCTCTCTTTAAAAAATCAGAAACCCAAACCACCCTGCACTCCCAGGGCCTAGACACAGTTACTGAAACAATTGTTACCATTAACAGTCTACAGCTGTAGCTCAGAACAACAAAATAGAACCAATTATTATAGCAAGACAATTTTTTCTAGAAGAAATTTATGCAGGTTATTAAAAATAAATCCATATTGTGCTGGAGTCAGTGAAGCACGCTGTTAGGAAGTGGAATGTTTACTACCATTACTACGAATCTGGCACAGGCAATGTATCATTACCTCAAGACCTGGCATTATGTTACATCAGCAGCTTTCTTCTACTGCAGTGCCTTTGGATTATTTATGCAGGTGTCTAAATTCTGACAGAGAATTCTTTCTTCTGGCACATCTGGAGGACAGTTAAATAACTGTTGCAAGGTAAGTCCATCTTCTGATTTATAACTCATTTCTCTAGTGTAAAAGGAGTTACCATTACCCCCAACATGGATAAGATCAGAATTTAGCTGTGGAATGACAACATTTGAAATATTTTTAAAAGCAATTTAGATAAAGCAACTTCAGATTGTTTTTACTCACAAACCAAGTTGCACTTTTTCCATTGTGTTGGCAAAATACAACATTATAATGAATCTTCAGCGTCTCTTTTGCAATGATGAGCATTTTGACCTTAAGTTTGGTATGTATTGTAATGAGTGTAGATCTGGGTAAAACCTAGAAACTAGAAACCTAGTGCAGATCTCAGTAAAACCTAGAAAAATTACTGAGGATTTCTCTCATTTCACTGCCAAAAAAAGTGCATGTGTGTAAAATCTCAGCATAATAACTTCCAATGAGACTAGCAGCAGCAAATGCATTAATAATTTAGCAAAAGAAGCAAGGAGTCTTATGGCACTTAAAGACTAACAGATTTATTTATCGCATGAGCTTTCCTGGGAAAAAATCCCATTTCGTCTGATGCTTTGAAGATGGCAGAACTTACAGAATGGGATGAAAATAAATGCAAGGGAGTGTAAGACATGGGATCAGGCCATACAGTAACAGCGAATCAGAGCAGTTGTTATTCAAACACTGGGAAGCAGCACATAGAGGAGGGTGAAGTCAAATACCCTCTTGTAATGGGAAAAGAAGCCATATTCATGATTTAATCCTGCTTTCATACAATCAAATGTGCATTTAAATTCTAATTCAGTTGTTTCCTCTTTGAAGTCTTGATGTCCCATTGACTTTCTTGTGCACAGTTGTTAATAAATCATCCATAGAGTGATTAGAAGGATGGAAGTGCTCAGCAACTGGTTTTTGAGTGTTGTGATTTCTGATGTCAGTTTTGTGCCCATTTATTCTTTTGCACAGGGATTGTCCTGTTTATCCAAAGTATAAGGTGTGGGGCATTTCTGGCACATTTCTGGCATTTTTGGCATAAATCACATTAGTAGATGAGCAGGTGAATGAGCCCTTGGTGGTGTAGCTGGCTTGATTAGGTCCTATGATGGTAAACAACAGCTTCTCCCGCCTCTTTGGGACAGCCTCATATCTAACCAGGACATCCCCAATTGGGAGTCCCTATCAAGGCCCCACCCTACCAGGAAAGTGGGGTGATACCCTCCTTACTCTCTCTCTCTCCCCCTGAAGTAACAGCTTCTATATGTCCGACCTGCCTTTTGTGCAGACATGTGGGCAAAGTTGGCAACGTGGTTTGTCGTAGGGGTATGTGCCTGCTTTAATGTTTCTGTTGTTAGGTATGTAGTTGCTGGTGAGTACCTGTTTAAGGTTAGGGGGCTGTCTCCCAAGGCTTGAGAGGGTGAGGGATCATCTTTTAGAATATGCTTTAGGTCCTTAACTTCAACCTCCTCTATGTGCTTTATCCCAGTGTTTGAATCTTAACAACTCCTTTAATTTGCTGTTACTGTATTACCTGGTCCCATGTCTTATACTCCCTTGCATTTATTTTCATCCCATTCTGCAAGTTCCCTCATCTTCAAAGTGTCTGACGAAGTGGGATTTTCTCCCACAAAAGCTCATGTGATAAATAAATATGTTAGTCTTTAAGTGCCACAGGACTCCTTGTTTCTTTTGCTGAACTAGACTAACACAGCTGCCCCTCTGGAAATTAATAAAACAGTTTTTCTTAAACTACACACACAAATTACTTCTTCAACAAGCTATCAGTTCAGAAGTGTTAGTATGATCATTTTTCTAGCTGAAAGCAAAATTTTACTGATAATCAAATAGGAAGAGAAGTAGAAACCAGGTCACTTAGTGCAACCGCAAAGGACCAACGGCCATCACTTCGTGAAGGGGAAATACTGACTTCTGATAACAGATCCGTACTGTGGTTACATAATTTATCTTGTTTCTTAATGGTTAGTAATGAGAAGATTCTTTTATCGTAAACTTCTAGAGCTGGTTCTATTGATAAAAAGGTCCCTTTATTAGGGGCACTAAATGTCATGCATAATGCATAGCACTCAAATGTATTGCTTTCTGCACCCTAGCAGCTATCTTACACAGTGGGCTTTGCTGCAATTAAGAAACTGCTGTTCCTCCTGGTCAGTGTGGGCTACTGTGACACCTGGTTTCAACTGGTCTCTGATTACTCTTATCTCTATTCCTCCTACTGACGTCAAAACAGCATGAAATCTTCAGGGAAGAAGTAGCTGTGGTGGCAGTTGCTGTTGGTGGGGAGAGGACGGGAGCAAAAGGTGGGGACAAAGAGAATTGAATTGGTCAGGATGGGGCAGGACAGAATGGAGACTAAGGGCTGGAATTAGGCAGAACTGGCAATGCGGGACTCCTAATAACCTCTTTGGCTCTCTCCCTTTTCTAACAATCCTTCTCCTAGATTTTCTGTCCCTCTTCTCCCACACCTCCAGACCCTGACTTCCTTCAGTATCATGGTTCTTACTCTGTGTGGTTCTCTTCTGTTGTTGCATGGCACCTGGAGTAAAGTGCTTCATGCAGCCATAGTCTTATAGCACAAGGCCTTCAGTAAACAGCAGGCATACACTTGTCTTCTCTTTGGTGCTAACTCCTGACAGCATAGTCATTTGAGAAGGGCATGCACATTTGTTAAAGAATTTTCAGCTATTAGCACATTTAACCACATAGGAATGAAAGAGAAAAGAGAATAAAAATTCCATTTCTGTTGCATGCAAAAGAAAAATACGAAAGTCAGCAGGAACACAGTCTAACTCCACAAAGAGTTCATATTTGGTGCAACCATTGACATGCGCAGAATGACTTCAGAAGCTACTGTTGGAAAAATTTGAATGTCTCAGTAAATATTGGAAGCAGGCCAAAATTAGCCAATGTCATTTGCACCCAAAATCAGACACGTAGACTCATTGACTTTAAGGTCAGAAGGAACCATCATGATAATTCAGTCTGAACTCCTGTGCATTACGGGCCACAGAATTTCACTTGCCTACTCCTATAATAGAGCCTTAACCTTTGGCTAAGTTACTGAAGTCTTCAATTCTTGATTGAAAGACTTCCAGTTACACGGAATCCACCATTTACTCTAGTTAAACCATAATGCTACCAAGTGACAATCCTGTCTAAATACTGAAAATGTACAGTAAATGCAAAAAAGGGGACTACTAATAGGGGAGTTTGAGAGGGAGTTTGGGAAGGAGTTTGGTGAGGCCATAATGGTGAAGAGGAGCCTCACTGCTTGTGCCAGCGCCCCTTCTGTCTCCTCCACGTGTGCCTGTAGCCAGACAGATATCCTGAGAATGGATATCTCTACCCAGATTCTGATGTGGACATGCAAGGACTGCAACCTGCAGTTCCCTGTCTCCAACGATCAGGCTGGAGAGATGAATCAATGTGACAGGTGTTTTCTGGTGAAATCTCTCAGGAGGCAGGTGGAAGAATTACAGGAGAAGGTGTCTAGGCTAAGGAGTATTCATGCCCTGGAGAAGTCCCTCGATAGCATTCATGAGGAGAGATGCAAAGAGGAGAACACTCTCCAGGTGCTGAAGACTACTGCTACACCACTGGAGAAGGATGGGATGCCTATGGCAGAGGGAGGACACTGGCAGCTGGTTACCTCTGCCAGCAGACAGTGCTCCACCCCTGCTCCCATCCCTCCCTCCATTGTGGTGAAGAACTGTTACGCAGCGCTAGAGACGATGGATGAGGTGGAACAGGAAACGCCATGCACCCCTGAGGCTGGGAGGATCACAGCCACCACAGCTAGGAGGAAATGTAGGGTTGTGGTGGTTAGGGACTCACTTCTGAGGGGGATGGAGGCACCCATCTGTCACCCTGACAAGGCCTTGCAGGAGATATGCTGCCTGCCAGGTGCCCACATCCGAGATGTTACGGAGGGATTGTCGAGAATCATCCACCCCTCTGACTACTACCCCATGCTTCTCATCCATGTGGGAACCAATGATACTGCGAGAGGTGATCCTTGGCAGATCAGAGGTGACTACAGGGCTCTGGGAGCGCGGGTGAAGGAGTTCGGAGCACAGGTGGTGTTCTTCTTGATCCTTCCAGTCAAGGGTAGGGGCCTGAGTGGAGACAGATGCATCCTGGAGGTGAACGCCTGGCTGCGAAGATGGTGTCATCAGGAGGGCTTTGGCTTCCCTGACCATGGAATGCTGTTCCAGGAGGAAGGACTGCTAGACAGAGATGGACTCCATCTGTCGAGGAAGGAGAAGAGCAGGTTTGGACGTCGACTGGCTGACCTAATGAGGAGGGCTTTAAACTAGGTTTGAAGGGGGAAGGAGACCAAAGCCCACAGGTAAGTGACAATGTGGGAGACCTGGGGGAAGGGATGGAACTTGGGGGGAACGGGGACTGTAAAACCAGGGATAAAAGAGAAGGTGGTTGGAACATGGGGAGGGGGGGTCAAATAATTATGTTACTTGCTCTAATGAAGCTTTAATACCTGAGGCAGGTATGGGAGGACAATCCCAGGAGAAAATACAAGGAGGTAGATGTAATAGAACTGAAAATTGACTTGGGAAAGTAGGGCAAGCAGCCTGGTATCTTAGGTGCTTGTACATGAATGCAAGGAGCCTGGGAAACAAGCAGGAAGAATTGGTAGTACTGGCACAGACAACGAACTATGATGTAATTGGAATAACAGAGACATGGTGGGATAGCTTGCATGACTGGAGCTCTGCCATGGATGGGGATAAGTTGTTCAGGAAGGACAGGCAGGGAAGAAGAGGGGGAGGAGTAGCATTATATGTAAAAGAGCTCTATGACTGCTCAGAGCTCCATTATGGAAGTGGAACCAAGCCAGTTGAAAATCTGTGGGTTAAGCTTAGAGGGGAGAGCAACAAGGGGGATGTTGTGGTGGGTGTCTGCTATAGACCTCCAGACCAGAAGGAGGAGGTAGATGAGGCATTCTATGGACAACTGGCAGAAGTTTCCTGATCACAGGCTCTGGTTCTCATGAGGGACTTCAATTACCCTGACATCTGCTGGGAGGCCAATACAGCAGTGCACAGGTGATCCAGGAAGTTTTTGGAGAGTGTTGAGGACAACTTCCTGGTACAAATGCTGTAGGAACCAACTAGGGGCCTTGCACCTCTTGACCTGCTGCTCACAAACCGAGAAGAATTGATTGGGGACACAGAAGTTAATGGCAACCTGGGCAGCAGTGACCATGAGATGATAGAGGTCAAGATGCTGATTAATGGGAAAAAGGAAAGAAGCAAAATGCAGACCCTGGACTTCAGAAAAGCAGATTTTTGCTCCCCTCAGGGAACTGATGGGCAGGATCCTTTGGGAGGCTGATCTGAAGGGGAAAGGTGTCTAAGAGAGCTGATGGCATTTTAAAGAAAGCCTGCTAAGGGCACAGGAAGATACCATTCTGATGAGCAGGAAGAACAGCAAATGTGGAAGGCACCCAGTGTGGCTTAACAGAGAACTCTGCACTGAGCTAAAGCATGAAAAGGAAGCTTACCGGAAGTGGAAGCTTGGACAGATGACTAAGGAGGCATGTAAAGATATTGCTCGGGGGCCAAAGGACAACAATTGGAGTTGCAGCTAGCAAGGGATGGGAAGGATAACAGGAAGGGGTTCTACAAGTATGTCAATAACAAGAAGAGGATCAGGGCTGGTGTAGGTCCCTTACTGAATAGCGCAGGTATCCTCGTGATGAAGGATGAGGAAAAGGCTGAAGTGCTCAATGCTTTTTTTACTTCAGTTTTCACAGGGAGGGCCAGCTCCCAGCCCACTACACTGGGCATGGCAGATTGGAGAGAAGAAGAGAGGCCCTTGGTGATGGAAGGTCAGGTCAGGGACTAGCTAAAGAAGCTGGATGTGCATAAGTCCATGGGGCTGGATGACCTGCATCCGAGGGTGCTGAGGGAGTTGGCCGATGAGGTAGCAGTACCACTGGCCATTATCTTTGAAAACTCATGGTGAACGGGGCACGTGCCGGAGGACTGGAAAAAAGCAAATATAGTGCCTTTCTTGAAGAAAGGCAAAAAGGAGGATCCAGGGAATTACAGACCTGTCAGCCTCACCTCAATCCCTGGAAAAATCATGGAACAGATTCTCAAAGAATCCATCCTGAAACACTCGGAGGAAAATAGAGTGATCAGGAACAGTCAGCATGGATTCACCAAGGGTAAACTGCCTGATCAACCTCATCACCTTCTATGATGAGATGACTGGATTTGTGGAAGCGGGAAGAGCTGTTGATGTGATATACCTCGACTTTAGCAGGGCTTTTGATACAGTTTCCCACAGCGTTCTCATCAGCAAGTTAAGGAAGTATGGGTTGGATGTGTGGACCATAAGGTGGATAGGAGAACTGGCTAGATCAACGATTTCAGCATGTAGGAATCAATGGCTCCATGTCTAGTTGGCAACCAGTAAGGAGTGATGTGCCTCAGGAGCCAGTCCTGGGGCCAGTTCTGTTCAATATTTTCATTAATGATCTGGATGATGGGATTTATTGCACACTCAGTAAGTTTGCGGATGACACGAAGCTGGGGGGAACGGTTGACACGCCAGAGGGCAGGGAGAAGATTCAGGAAGACCTTGACAAATTGGACCAGTGGGCCAATAAAAATCTCATGGGGTTCAACAAGGACAAGTGCAAAGTCCTGCACTTGAGATGGAAAAACCCCATGCACTGCTACATGTAAGCGGGGGGATGGACCCGCTCTTGTGGGGAACTTCCCAGACTTTGTATACCACCCCGGTGAAGGTGGGTAGCAAAAGGATCTGAGTCCCTGCTCCCAACTCCTTTACCCCAAGGCCTGCCTGACCTCAAAGGCTCACCTCCCAATCTCCTGTTTGGAGGAGTCTCTGTAACCCCGACAAGGCTGGGCCCCAGGATTCCTGGGGGCTCAACCCCCACTCTTATCGTGGTCTCTCAGGACAGGGCTAGGGTGTCCCCACTCCGGGGTGCTGACCACACTGACCACTTTTCTGGCCCACCAGTTACTATATACACTATATACAATTTATTTAAGCATACAGAAATAAAAAGAATAACCCAATAAGAAAATAGAAAAAAAGTGGAAAAAGGTGAACAATAAACCCCCAGCACCGCTGCCTGGTGTGGGAGCACTACAAACAGAGTCTCTGGGGCCTGAGGAACAGTCTCACAGTCTGTCCTCCATGTTGCAAGCCCTCTGCCCAGGCCTGGCTGCGACTGGATGATCCAGGGGGCCAGATGCAGGCTCCAGCTGTGGCCACACGTCCCCAAGCTCCAGGGGCAGGGCCCTTCTTCCCAGCATCAGCCCCCCTTCACTGCTCCCCAGCTGCTCACCACACCCAGCTCCAGATGGCTGCAACTCTGGCTCCCAGCTGCTGCTCGGGTTCAGTGTGGCTCCTCTGGCCCTCCTGCTGTGGGGCTGCACAGATGAGCTCAGCACCTTGGGCTCCTTCTCTGGCCTCCTGCTCCAGCTTCAGGCAACTCTGGCTCTGTCACTGCCTCCAGCTCTGCTCTGCTCAGCTCCACTTGGCTCTCTGCTGGTCCAGCTGCTGTGGGTCTGCTCTGCACAAATCAGCTCAGCCTGGCCTCCCTTCCTGGGTCCTCTGGCTCCCAGCTGCTGGCTGCTTAGTGCTTCCTCCTTAGCTCGGCCCCACACACACACTGGCTTGCCCAGGCATGTCCAGCCTGCAGTTTCAGCTCAGGGGCGGGGGAGCACTTTCAATCAATCAGGCCATCCTGGGACACTGGCCTCTCCCCCTGACACTGGGGCTGTCTGTTTCACAGTCCTGCTTCCAGGCAGGAGTGGCCAATCAAAAGGCCCATTCACTCTCAGTAAGGGGCTATCAGTCCCCTTACATACAGGCTGGGGAGCGATCAGCTAAGTAGCAGCACCGTAGAAAGGGACCTCGGGGTTTTGGTGGATGGGAAGCTGGATATGAGCCAGCAGTGTGCTCCTGCTGCCAAAAAGGCCAATGGCATACTGGGCTGCATCAGAAGAAGTGTTGCCAGCAGATTGAGGGATGTGATCATTCCCCTCTATTCGGCACTGGTAAGGCCGCATCTGGAATACTGTGTCCAGTTTTGGGCTCGTCACTACAAAAAGGACATGGAAAAATTAGGAAGAGTCCAGTGCAAGGCAACCAAAATGATCAAGGGGCTGGAGCACAAGCCCTATGAAGAGAGACTGAAGGAACTAGGCTTATTTAGCCTCCAGAAGAGATGACTGAGGGGGGATTTGATAGCAACCTTCAACTACTTGAAGGGATGCTCCAAGGAGGATGGAACTTTGCTGTTCTCAGTAATAACAGAGGATAGAACAAGGAGCAATGGTTTCAAGTTGCAACTGGGGAGGTCGAGGCTGGATATTAGGAAAATCTTTCTTACTGGGAGGGTGGTAAAGCATTGGAATGGGCTACCTAAGGAGGTGGTGGAATCGCCATCTTTGGAGATGTTTAAGGCCCAGCTGGATAAAACTCTAGCTGGAATAATTTAGTGGGAGTGGTCTTGCTTTTTTTGGCAGAGGGTTGGACTAGATGACCTCATGAGCTCCCTTCCAACCCTATGATTCTATGACATTTTTAATGGCAAACACGAAGGGTTTTCAGAAATAACCCCAGACATGCAACAATGTGCTCCATGTGTTTGCTTGAAGGGTCAGAAATGTAGTATTACAAAAACAAGCACCCCCCCCCACTAATGCCATAGAAAAATTCAAAGCTCTTAATCTGCTTCTCATGTGATTTGAAAATGTTAGTTCCTGGGTCCCAAAGCATTAAGAAGCAGTAACAAGGAAGTGTGGTGAATTAGTGGGAACCAAATGATTTCAGCAAAAGAATATCCAGCACATTAATAAAAGGTGATATTTTAAAAGCTTTGATAAAATATTTGGAATTCGCTCTCTAATGGTTTTCTCATTAAATATGCCCTGGAAAGAGTCGGATTCTCAAATATTTGACTCCTGATCCACTTATTTTCCTCCTTCAAATCGTTTTTAGGTTGCCAGATTTGATATGTCAATATATAGAAATCCACATATGAAAAGCACAGCTGAAATACCTGTATGTGGTATTGTTGTGGCAGTGTTGGTGAAGTTGGTTCAATAATATCAACTCATCCACCATATCTAAATATCTGACAGGCTTGAGCTGTATAGGTGGTCTTGGTAACTGCTTTCTCTACTGTAGATTTAAAAAAAAAAACCTCTTCATTAATTTTTAATACTTGCACAACAAACCATTAACACACAACATGTGCTATGTAGTAAAAATTAAACTATTTTCTAAAATTCACGCCTTCTGCCTTCAAGGTCTCAATAAAAGACACTATTCTCAGTCATGATTTTTAAATGGCCTGTATTTTTGGGCAGGCAACAAGTTACTGTAAGAAGTATAGTTGCATAATAACCCTTTGCGCTTGTGAAATGTTTCACCAAATGTCAGGTTGGTAGTATTACTAAATGTAAAGCCAAAATCAGATTACATATAAACTAGGAAAACTATGTTCCATTTCATATATTACATCTACAGAAAGGCTAGCATGGCGCATGTCATGCTGACCCATCTTGGTTGAGTTTTGTGGATCAAACAGGCCCTTCGAGGATCATCTTTTAACAGGCAATTTGCACAGCTGTAAATAATGATGTAGGTGGAAGTTGGGGTGGATACTCAAGCTCTGTCTAATGGAAAGGTGAGTATAGGATTAGATAATTTTAGTTTTCATCTTATGTCTGTTTTATAAAATTCAAACTGAAGTTGAGGCATAAAAGTGTGTCTTAGGGTACGTCTACACGTAACAGACAACAGGGGCTCAACTGTGTCACTGCAGCTGCTCCTCTGTAGCACTGTTGCATAAATACTATCTACACCACTGGGGTGCTCCTCCCATCAGCATTGGTAATCCCCCTCCCTGAGAGTAGTCACTAAGTTCTTGTTGACAATAGCACTTATGCTGGCAAAACTTTTGCCATTCGGTGTTGTGAAAAAAACTCACCCCTGAGCTACATAAATTTTGCCAGCATAAGTGCCTGTGTGTACAGCGCTATGTTAGCGCAAGCTGCTCTTCCACTGACATACAACCATCTAAATGAGTGGCGGTAGCTATGCTGGTGCTAGGGTATCTCCTGCCAACATAGTTCTGCTACACACACACTCTTACAGCTATAGTGATACAGCTGTGTTGCTGTAAGTTTTAACTGTGGACCAGCCCTAAAAGTTGAAAGTTTTTGGAGAATACTCTACTTCAATGAGGAAATAAACCCCTCTCTGACCTCATACCCCTAGCTATCATCCGGGGCTGTCTCCAGGGGGTGTAGGGCCTATGGCCAATTGGCCTGTGTGGGGCCCCTGCCCCCCCATTGTACTGGGGGGGACAAGGTGGGCTGGCCCAGAGACTGGACCTCCTGGCCTAGGGTCTGGGATCCACTATCCCACCCTGCCTCTGGGCTGGCCCTTCTCGCTTCCAGGGCAGAACAGCAGAGGACAGTGCAGCCATGGGGGGCAGCAGGGCCCACAGAACCGTAGGGCCAGGGGTGATCGCCTCCCTCATCCCCACCAAGGACAGCCCTGGAACTTGTCACCTACCGCCGCCCTACACTGAAACCCATATGGGGTATCATTAAACAGTTACAGGCCATACTCAGACAGGACCACATGCTCAAAGAGATCATGCCTGACCTCTCATTTCTGGCTTTCAAACAACTGCCCAACCTTTCCAAGTTCATTTTCAGAAGCAAGCTTCCCACAGACCAGGACACACCAACTAAAAAGGCACCAGACCCTGTCAGAACAACAGACCTGCAGATGTACCTCCACAGTTACACTGATCAGTGCCCTGAACAACATACTTTTTAACATGTATGGCACACTATGTGGTGTACCTCACCTAATGCACTAAATGCCCCAATAACAACTATTAGGATGAAACCAGACAATCACCATGCTCCTGAATAAACTCGTGCAGAAAAATGATGAGACAAAATCATTCTAACACCCAAGGGTGAACACTTTTCATAGTGATCACTCCATTATGACTTCTTAGTTCTCGTCTTCAAAGGAGACCAGCACAACACTTTCAAAAGACGAACATGGGAATTTAAATTCGTAACTTGGCTAGACCCTAAAAATCATACATTTAATAGAGACACTGTATATGGTTTATGACCACAATCTGTAAACCCCTTCCCCATCTACCTCCTGGTCCCCAGGACTGCAGAGGTGTTATCTGGCCATTCACTTTGACTGGTCCTTTGAAATATGTGTTTTAACTTAAGCTAAACAATCTGTTCCATCTTGTATTTAGCTGTGACAATCTGAGTACCTATCCCAGACCTGAAGAAGAGCTGTGTGTAAGCTGGAAATCTTGTCTCTCTAATCAGTAAAAGTTGGTCCATAAAGCATATTACTTTGCCCACCTTTTCCCTCTCATGTCCTGGGACCAACATAGGAACACCACTTCACTCTGCTTTTAAGAATACTTCTGTTTCTGTGCTCAGGTAATGTGTTAAATAATAAAGACTATAGAAATATTAATTCTGTTCAAAGAGTATTGTCAGAGCTATAATGATTTGTGAACACTTTGAGTGGGACTTTCAAAAACAGCCATTTTGGGTTAAGTCTATTCCCATTGAGGTCAGTGGGAGTTGTACCATCGAGTTCAATGGGGATAGGTAGGCTAATGTGAAAACTTTTACAAATTCCATGTTCTGCTCTTAAGGCAACTTAAATAAATTATTATCAAGTGCAACCATCCACAGCAAAGTCCAGCTTGTGTTTTCAACATTAGCTGTACTTGTTTAATTTTCTTCAGTGGTTTTGAGACCTTGTGTTTTGTGGATAATGATTTTTACTGATTACTAATTAGGAGAAATTCCCTTCCCTACCTCACCCTCCCCATCTTTATTTTTTCCTGACAAATTATAACAGTACAATCATAGAGTTGGCAAACATTGTATTATGAGTTGTTGATATCACTAGTGCATCTTAAATCCCCTCTGTTTATGTTAAATAAGCTATGATGTTTTACATTAGTAAAATCCTCTAGTTTCTTTTAAGTAGTAATTTCACCTGATGTACAACTCCTGTGTCTGGCACCATGACATTACTATACAATAGAAACTGGGAGATGTAAAAGACTGATAAGAATGGATTATCTGTTTCCCTGGAAATGCAAGAGTGTTTCTTATGACACATTTTGTTTCCTTCAATGAATTTTCTGGTATTTTTGGCCAGTATAATTTGAAAAATCTCAAGCAGTGAGGCCTCCACACCTTGCTTGCAGAATGAACTAAGTGGCCCAGCAGTGGCATGGAGCCTTTCCTCAATAGATTATGTTCAGTCTGAAGTGCACAGCGTGTATGTTTTATGTGAAGACTCGTATCATAAACAGGAAACAGCCTTTCTTCTTGCTGATTAGCAGCTTTAATATATTAATCACATTGGTTTTCGTTTCTCTTATCTGACATATGACTTTTATCTGAAATTTTGAGAGAGAGATCTCAAGGTTAGTGACAACTGTCATCAGTATCTTATACATTTCATTTAATTTTTTTTTTAAATATTAGCATTTGTGAGAACCTGGAAAACTCCCCAGCCCCTCACTTGCAAAATCAGGTCTTTTTAATACCTTTGACAATAAAAACCTGCATTTCTGCTCTACTCTGCCCTTTGTCAGTAGCTGTTTCCTCCTCCTCCTCCTCCTCCTCAACTGTCTCTGCTGCCATTCCCGGATTTTCAATCTTCCTCAGAGTCTGAAATCCTGGCAATATCTCCAGCAACTCCTGATCTACTTCGTCATTCTGCTGGTCTGTGTGGCTCACAGCATTGGCCCTAAGCACTAGTTCACAGTCCTGTGGTGCTTTTCAGAGGGATCTCTGCATGGAAGCAAGAGTTACAGGCATTCAGTCCAGTTCATTTGAAAATCAATAAATTTTTTACTGAGATCTAGACTTGTTGTTGTCTCTTGCCTTGTGATATAGGACCTTAATTCCCATTATCTTTTCAGGGCACTATGTTCTGCTGTGAGTCTTGACCTATCTTGAACAATTGCTCACTCACCTGTCATGAATGAGGGAGGGGGGAAAAAAAGCAAGGAGTCTTGTGGCACTTAAAGACTAACAGATTTATTTATCACATGAGCTTTCATGGGAGAAAATCCCACTTTGTCAGACGCTTTGAAGAGGGGGAACTTACAGAATGGGATGAAAATCAATGCAGGGGTGTCTAAGATAGATCAGGTCTAAGATCAGGTCATACTGCAACAGCAAATCAGAGTGTTTGTAAGGATTTAAACTCTAGGAAACAGCACATGGGGAGGGTGAAGTCAAATTACCTGTTGCAGTGGGAAAAGAAGCCATAGTCATGAGTCAATCCTGCTTTCACACAATCTAATTTGCATATTAATTCAATTTCAGCTGTTTCTCTTTGAAGTCTTGATGTCCCACTGATTTTCTTGAGGACCATTGTTAGCAAATCATCAGTGGAGTGATTAGAAAGATGGAAGTGCTCAGCAACTGTTTCTTTTGTGTTGTGATTTCTGATGTCAGTTGTGTGCCCATTTATTCTTCTGTGCAGGGACTGTCCTGTTTGTCCAATGTATAAGGTGTGGGGGCATTTCTGGCACATGATGGCACAAATCACATTAGTGGATGAGCAGGTGAATAACCCTTTGATGGAGTAGCTGGCTTGATTAGGTCCTGTGATGGTGTCTTTTGTGCAGATACGTGGACAAAGTTGGCAGAATGGTTTGTTGCAAGGGTATGTGCCTGCTTTAATGTTTCTCTTGTTAGGTCTGTAGTTGCTGGTGAGTATCTGTTTAAGGGTCGGGGCTTGTCTGTATGTGAGGAGAGGTCTGTCTCTGAAGGCTAGAGAAAGTGAAGGGTCATCTTTTAAAATAGGCTTTAGGTCCTTAATGATATGTTGTAGAGGTCTGACTTGAGGGTTGTATATGGTGACCAGTGGTGTTCTATTATTTTCTTTCTTGGGCCTTTTCTGTAGTAATTGACTGTGGGGTATCCATCTGGCTCTATCAATCTGTTTCTTTACTTCTCCAGGTGGGTACTGTAGTTTTAAGAAAGCTTGATAGAGATCCTGAAGACGTCTGTCTCTGTCTGAGGGATCAGAGCAAATGTGGCTATATTTTAGGGCTTGGCTGTAGACAATGGATCATGTGTTGTGTTTATGATGGAAGCTCGAGGAATGTAGATAACTATATCGATCAGTAGGTTTTTGGTATAGAGTGGTGTTGATGTGTCCATCCCTAATTTGTACTGTAGTGTCCAGAAAGTGGAACTCCTTTGTGGAGTGTTCCAAGCTCAGTTTGATTGTGGAGTAGAAATTGTTGAAATCTCTGAGAAAATCTTCAAGAGCACCCCTGCCATGCATCCAGATGATGAAGATGTCATCAATGTAGTGTAAGTAGAGGAGAGGTGCTTTGGGATGAGACTTGAGGAAACGTTGTTCTAAGTCACCCATAAAAATGTTGGCATATTGTGGAGCCATGCGGGGTCCCATAGCAGTGCCACTGACTTGAAGGTATAAATTATCCTCAAATCTGAAATGGTTGCGGGTGAGCACAAAGTCACAAAATTCAGTCACAAGCTGTGCTGTGGCATCATCTGGTATGGTTCTTCTAATAGCTTGTAAATCATCCATGTGTGGGGTGTTGGTGTAATGAGCTTCTACATCCATAGTGGCCAGGATGTCATGAATGAGAAAGTTCGTTTGGCTCTAGGTTTCCTCTTCTCCCCTATGGCTATCTGCACTTGCACATTGGCTTCAGGCCAGTTGGCAGCCTTCTCATATGAAGCTCTTCTGTGACACAAGCTAATGACAGAGTCAAATTAAGCTGAACAAGTCAAAGAATTGATTGCTATGAAAATAGTGTGCCACTCAGCTTCACTGTATCTAATGAGCACTGTTTACACAGGAAACCACCAGCCAACTTGGCTGCAGTGCATGGAGTGCAGAAAGTAGACCATATAGGTGACCTAATCAATGATTGGTGCAGGTGGGATGGCCCTGGAGATTTATTTGCACCATCAACTGTTGTGCCAGCAATCTCTATCTCCAGGGGTGTAGGTGAGGAGATCATAGTGGTTAGCCATGGCCAAAGGGAGTCTAATCCAAACAATGAGTGTTGTGAGCATTTTGTGTGCGGATATTAGGTGTGTTGCAGCTGTGTTAAGGGGCTTTCATGGTGGCCTGCATGCCAGATATCTCTACTATAGACAAGAGCATTATTGGCTATTATGCCATCATTGGGCATTTGTCTTGTCTCATCGTTTACACCTGGGCAAAGTCAATGTAAGTTCCCACCATATCAGAATGGTAGTTTCTTACACACGTGTGGCACTTGCCTGGCTAGATCCTGGGGTGCAGTGCAACTCCACAGCACAGCTTGGAGACTGACGATGAAGTGGTGCTACTGTGCCACAGCTGTGTGAAAGCCACAAGTTGAGAAGCAATCTCGCCCCAAAACACTGAAAACACAGTTGAATCGGGTGCAAGGATGCCATATCTCATCAGGGACTTTGGCCTACTTTTGGCAGGTTGAAATGGCTGTGGAAAGTGCAAGACAATGGAAAACTGAGAAATATAATGCATGTAAGTGACTTCTTTTTATGCTAACAGTGGTTAAACAAACATGCTCAGTTCCTGTGCTTCTCAGCTGACAAAAGAGAGGGGAAAAAGGCAAAACATTCAAATGTTCCCCAGTGACCAGGACTATCAGCTTTACAGCTACTTTGTGCTGCTAGAACAAGCAGGTGACTGGTCCCCTTAATCTCTGTTAGCTGATCCCTCTCAGATTCAGTACCTACTCTCTTCTCCCCATAGCTTGCTCAGCAAACCAAAACAAGCATGCTGAGGCTGAGAGGAGGAGGATAACAATGCAGTGAATTTGTTCTGTGGGTGACCACAATTTCAGGCAACAACTTCTGAATCTTGGTGGTGCTTGGAGTTTGAGGAGTTTCAGCACAAAGGTGGGAAAGGGATTCTAGTGTAAGTTAGAGTATGTAACAAAGTACAAGCTTGGTTGGGTGGGGGGGTGTCTTATTTCCTCCATATGTAAACTGTGAAAGAGCTTCCTGTAGGGTTTTACCCTACAATATTTGCCCATGATCAGTGGAAAATTTATACTATTGTAGGAACACTTACTATGACCTAAAAGAGGTTAAAGCTGATAACATTTTTCAGCAGATATTACTTTGCTTGCTAGTGATGCTGATCACAATTTTTGTTAAAAAAAAGTTCATGCTAAAAATAGGAAGTTGCAGGGTAGTAAGAATAACGGCTAAATGTGGTCAGCTTCTTGTATACAGTCTTCATACATTTTCACAAGTTGACTGACAGATTAGTAGGATGCAGACTAGAACAAATGGAACTATAGTGAAATTATTTTTCTAGGTATTTATGTATGATGTGTAGGAAAGAATTCGGAATAAGAAACAAATAAAATGATTTTAACTTTGAGATTAATTTCCCCTTATTATTGAAACAGGTTTGAAAGCAAGAGGAATTCCATATTAAATAAGATACTCTCACAGCCTTACCTTTGAAGTCTCTAGGAGGGTTATTATGCTGCACTCTTGCAATAACTTTGGGTCAGCGTTTTTGGTTTTGTTTTGTTTTGTTTTGTTTATCAGAAAAACATGTTCTGAAGTTTGTAATTCAGTGTTAAAACAAGAATCTGAAACCTGACTCAGACTAAGTTTTTGCCTGCAAGACGGTGAGGGCAAGTAGATTAGTTAAACTCTCATTTGCCCATGGAGTCATTAAAATGATTTGTCAACTGACAAATATCGTTGCTATGTGAAAATGGTACAATTAAAAGGAACAGAAATCTTGGGCTTGATTCTTCAGCATTGTAGCTGAAGTGGTGCAACTTCATGATAAACAGATTTAAAACATTTTAGATGTTTTTACATTTGTCTGTATAGGGCAAATTAAACAAGAATCCAGTTTTCAACTGACGTAAGTATGCCCACACAAGGGTTGCAGCAGTTTTAATTAAATTAGTGCAACTTAATTTGTAAGCAAGCTTTAACAACATGGAATTGTGTCCTAAATTCACTACCTCATTAGAAAGTTGGTCAAATAATTCAACTGCAGGAAAAAAATACTAAGCCACATATGTTATGCCCGTCTGGGTTACTTAGATTCTAAGAGAAACAACTCCATTTGAAGCTACTAATGCTATGGTGGTTTTAGTGCTGTGATAATGGAAGGTAAGTATTGTACATTACTGCTGTGGTAGTTTAATGCTTCTGTCCTAATCACTGCTTTCATATCAGTAACGTGTTGATCAGCACCTTTTAGTGATTCCCCATGTTCTAGGAAATCTATAAGGGTGTGTCTACTCTTACAATTTAATTCTAATTAATGAGGAGTAATTCAAATTAAATTAATGCATGGCTACACTGGCTTTCATTAATTTGAACTAAGGAATTCCTTAGTTTGAATTAATGAAAGCTTACTTTGAAGTTATAAAACCTCACTTAACTTCTAAGTAAGGGTTAATGCAAACTTATTAGTTCAAATTAACCCAGTGTAGCCGTCTTAATTCAAGTAACCATTAATTTGAATTAACACTTTTTGATGTTCTTCCTCCCAGGGAGCCTTCCTATTTCTATATATTGGGTGGGGGCATGGCCCTTCTTGGGGGCCATCTTACCACACCTCTCGTGGTGCCCCTCTCCTAATTTGAATTAGCACGTCCTGTCCATGGATGTTTCTAGTGTGGCCACATTAGTTTGAATTAACTTAATTCGAACTAATCATTATTAGTTCAAATTAATTAGTTCAAATTAAGTTTTGTGCAACTTGTGCATTTAGGCCCAACTCCTGCAAACAGTAGTTTAAATTTTTCTTTACTGTTCCTTCCATCTTGCTTAGGGTGACCAGATCCCAAGTGTGAAAAATCAGAACAAAGATTGAGAGAGGAAGGGGAGAGGTATATACACCTATATAAAAAAGCCCTGAATATCAAGACTGTCCCTATAAAATTGGGACAGCTGGCCACTCTAATATCACTGTTGGCCCTCCATGCTAAATCAGAGTCCTTCGAGTTTTGTTTAACAGTTTTTCCTTTAGAGTTGTTTGTTCTGGATTCTCCCTGACTTGTCTTTTCTTGATCATTGCTTTCCTCTCTTTACTGGCAGCTATCAGCTTTTATGGCTTTCTGAAAACTATTCAACATACGAAAAGAGTAAGGGGGCACCTGAAATTTGTTGTCTTCAGGAAGTGCAAGGACATGCAGGATGTTTACTGTTACTGTGGATTTAGACATATGCCATTCAGATGAAGATCATACTGAACTTGCTACTGGAAATGAAATTGTGATTATTAATAGGATTTCTGCTCCTCTCTCTGTAGATCTCTTCTGTGCTTTCATGGCTGTTCGCTTTCTGTAAGCAGCAATAAATACTCTGATCTGAAATGTGGACATAAAAAAAGGGCCAAGTTCTTACCTGAAAAAAACACCACTCATTTAAAGAGCATCTATAGTGACATCTATAATGAAAAGCCGTAACATAAAGGGATGGTGCAGGTGTGTGTGTGTGTGTGTGTGCGTGCGCGTGCACATGCGCATGAGAGAGAGATAAGTAGATAGATGTGATATAATTTATATATATATGCTAAGTAGATAGATACATTTTATTTTTCCAACTCAAAGATCTTTAGTAATATAATTTTAAACATAAAAGGCCTAAAATAATTGATAAAATAAGGAACTGAGGCAGTCAGTTTAATGTGCACAAACTGTGAATGTACCTCATACCCTGAGATTCACCCAGTTTCTGACGTCTTCCAACAGCATCTGTGCTAGTACTGTAGTTAAAAAACATGCTGAGAGCTAAACTGTACTAATGCCCTTTCAAGATATGCCCTCTTTTTGAAAAGATGCTGTTCAGGTTCTAGCTATGATGAATTGTTCTTGTAGCAGGATTCTAAGGCATGTCTTTGGCAGGAAATGCCATAGGAAGACTAAATCATATTCAGATAAGGGAAAGAGATGACTCCCTTTGAAAATATCTAAGGCCTTCTCCATACAGGAAGGTTTTTCAGTACAGGTAGTCCTCACTTAGTGACCGGGTTCCGTTCCTGAAACCCGGTTGATAAACGAATTGGTCACTAAACGAGGAGCAGCCCTTACCGGTATTTCAGGCATAATGTACTTTACTGGTAGTGGGTTTTTCAACCATCGGTAGATAGTTTTAATGTCACCTTTGCATCATTTATAACATTTTTCATATATATTTTAAATGTTTTAAGCTCTAATGTACTGAACTTAGTTTGCATAGTGTACTGTAAATATAGGTAATCTGAGAGAGTTGATGCGAGTTCTCGTACATTGCCATAATACCAACTCATCAGAGAGCCGGTCATAACTCTGAGGGGTCACTAAACGAGTAGGTCACTAAGTGAGGACTAGCTGTATAGATTTTTCCACTGTACGTAAAGTGGTATGACTGGAATAAGCGAATATGACCAACACTTCTTTGTGTGTGCCAGCTTACGCTACTTCCCTTGTGAATCAATGTTTGCAGAAAAATGTTTATTAAAACAGTCCCAGCTGTAAAGAATCCAGAATATAATGTAAGGTACGTTTATCTTTGAATTTAGCCACAAAATAATGAGAGAATGGTAAAAAGATGAGCCCAAGTTGCAAAGCTTGGATCTTGACTAAATCTGATGTTTTTTAACATCTCAAGAGTTTTGAGTTTTTTTATCTGGGGTTTTGTTTTGGACCCACTGGTGTAAAAAAAGGACAAAACTAACTACATTTAAAATAAAAAAAAAAAAAGGGATTACCCAGAAAAATCTGAGGAAATATAAATTAGTTTCACCCAAGTGTGTGGGAAGCTTGAACAAGGTACTTGGCAAAGGACTATGGGTGGAGTGACTCTGAGGCTGGGTAGGATGCTGTGGTGTGTGTGGTGAGGTGGCTGTGTGCAGTTGGGCAGGAGGTAGTCGGGGGGTTGACTAGTCACTAGAGGACAGTAATATTTAGGTACAATGGCTCACCCCCTTATGTGGGGGTGCAGAACAGGCTACACTGCTGTTCCAGCCACTGGGGTGGTAAAGCAGCCATAAATAGTATTACACTGAAATGTCATGGCTGGTGTGAAAGTTAGGGGAGTGAATCATTTACATGATCTCCGTTGGTGGTGGTGTGACTTCTGCAGGTATCTGTTGGGGTTTAAGTATGGAGGGACTACTTGACCACACAGACCCACAGTTCCGTGTGAGAGATGGCATGCAATGGAAAAATGGAATATTCAAAGATATATATATATCTATATATATATTAAGATGTGACAGGTGCCTTGGACACATGGACTATTCAAAGACTATTGCATCACCTTGATACGTTATATGTGTCTTTATAGGCTGGCTAGTGATGGTATTCCTGGGTCAATCAGTGAGTTAAGTGGTTCTGAACCACTGGTACATATACCTCTGGGGATACAAAGAGGTCTTTCAGTGGGTACATCAACTCAGCTGGACATTAGCATAGTTTTACAGCAGACTACATAAAAAGCATTTGTGAAGCCAGTACAAACAAAAATTTCATACAGACAATTACTTGTTTATACTACTCTATATGCTATATACTGAACTGTTAAGTACAATATTTTATATCCCAATTGATTTATTTTATAATTATATGGTAAAAATGGGAAAAAAGCAGTTTTTCAGTAAGTGTGCTGTGACACTTTTGTCTTTTAATTCCTGATTTTGTAAGCAAAGAGATTCTGTTTGTTTGTTTGTTTATTTATTTATTTATTCTTTGCAAAGCTTTTTTTTCCCGAGTAAGCAGTACCTTGGGTTTATGAAAGCAGGTTGCTCACTAGTTAATATTGTTGTTGTTATTCAGAGACCAGGACTGTAGGTGCTGAACTACAGAGAGATGGGGTAAGAGAATCACAGTGAATTGTAGCATTCTGCAGCCCAAGTCACCAGTCTGGAGTGAATGCCTTGTGGGATCCTGTCCTAGAAAGGTGACAGTTAGAGGCTTGGGATCTAAACAGGGTGCACCCAGAGAGGCAATACATGGATCAGAGGTTCAATTACTTTGGGAATTGTGACATATTTTAAAACCTAGCTGGCAACTGGCATCAACTAGAAATTTTCAAGTGGAATATCTAAGATTTACTTTAGAAATGCTCTGAAAAAACTCTCCTCATTCCTATTATGTAGGTCCAGGCTTCTACTCTCCGAGAAAATAAAAAAAGCAATTGGAATACAAACCCTGAATTTATGAGATTTTGCAAAGTGAGAATGTTGCAGAATGTGTAAGCTTCACATTTCTCACTGAGCCTGCTACAAACAATATCCTTATCAAAGCTTGCTTTTAGAGAGGGGAAATGTGGTACTTCTGTTGCCTTCCAGTGCAACACTGTAGTTGCCTGAAAGTTTGGGATATCAACAAACTGTTACTTAAAAAAAAATTTTTTTTTAATTATGAGTGGCAGATATATGGTAGGTTTCTGACAGTTGACATGTCTGCAGATAGTCTAAGGTAACCAGACAGCAAGTGAGAAAAATTGGGACGGGAGATGAGGAAACGGGATTATATTTGCCTATATAAGACACAGTCCCAAATATTGAGACAATCCCTATAA
The DNA here is from genome assembly GCA_007922195.1 of Podocnemis expansa. NCBI lineage: Eukaryota > Metazoa > Chordata > Testudines > Podocnemididae > Podocnemis > Podocnemis expansa. The sequence goes on along the minus strand of ML681981.1, from coordinate 24,406,297 downwards.
AATCAGGACATCTGGTCACCCTGGCAGCTACTACATGTTTGGGGGAAAGTCTGTGGGCAGGCAGGATTGTGTCACATACTTCTGGGCCCTCATTTCAAATGGTGGAAATAACATTTTTATTATGGTGCTTACTGGGAGCCCAGTCCCACTCAGGCAAACTTCTCTTGAAGTCACTGATGATTTTTATGTGAGTAAGGACCACAAAATTAGACTGTAAGCTTTCATCATAGATGTCTCACTTCACTCAGGAAGTTGTGACACAGGTTATGGGTTGGGTTTGAGGTTTTGGAAACCTTTACTAAAAGTCGATCTCATTGCCTTGTTTTATTTCCTAAGCGTGAAGCCATCGTGAAGGGTGGTGGAGTATAGAGGAATTCCAGCCAAAATGCAGACTTTTGTCAGATGCAACAGGAGGATTTTCCTGGCTGTTTGTATAATCCTCTTTATGGGATACACAACACAAGGTAAAACTGTGAATGGTTGTTATTTCTAATCCTTTTTCTAAATCATGTAGCATAGGCCAACTAAGTGACTATTGAGTTGAAAAAATACTTGTAATTCACTTTGAAGTATAAAAAGTGGCTTTTATTATTCATAAGATGAATTTTTTTTGCTTAACTTACCATCAAAAGAATTTGTACTACACAACTGGTGATAAAATTGCAGTTGGTAAGTGGATTTTTCCTGTCTTCCTTATATAGACTTTATGTCTAGTTAGTATTAGAATTTATTTTAGTAAAAAATAATTTAAATAATGGACATGGCAAGTTACAGAAGTTCTGCATAAACTTAATAACCAACTGATTTTTAGCAGCTGGAATATACCAATAGCATGGTATGACCATTGTAATCTATAGATTTTTCATTCAAACAGAATCTGAAATACAGCACTAAAATGGATCTAAATTTCAGGAAGTAAGGACTTCAAGTAGACTTTTACTGGAGTTATTTCAATCAGTGGTGAAACCCAATAAATCACTGGCAGATAGTCTGCAGAATGACAGAATGTTACTTTGTAAAAACAACCATGGTGCTCAGTTGTGCTATCTGTTACATCCATGTAACTCTTTGACTTTAGTAGGTTTGTTCAGGCTTCTAACTGGCAGTTGAACGTAAAGTCTTACCAGTTAAGCAATATTTGAGACGATGCATATATCCTATATTATGGCTTCATTCGTTTTATGGAGAAATAGGAAACTTGTGTAAGTATGGGGAAGTTAAAGGTTTTATTCAAAACAGCAAAAATTACAACAGCGTTCACTATAACAGCTAAGAGGAAATGTTGATTCACAATGACGCAGATATGCAGTTATTTCTTACACAACACGTCTATTTTGAAGCTATATATGTATACTTCCTGTAGAAATATTATCACAGTGATATGCATTAATTAGGTATTGACCAGTGTTTCCATCCTAAACATTGTTTCTTTTAGTGTTTATTACCTGACTTTTCGCAGACATATTACTCAGAGTGTGGCACATATTAGTTTTTACAATTATTGTAAATAGACTTTACAGAAGAAAACAGTGGAAAGGAAAAGGTAGTATGAGAAAGAAATGAAACAATGACTATAAGTATCTCTCCCAACATAGTTTTTCTTCTGTAAAAGAAATGTGTGCATTGGAAGGTTGGAAGAGTGATTCAATACAGTATGTTAATGGACAATGTTATAAGGAACTGAATTATAGAAAAGAGATATTCCCAAAGAACAAAAGGAAGTTAGATCAAAATACCAGAAAGAGAATACAATATGATGCTCCAGATGCAATTAGTTAATGATGCCAATAGAAGGATGAAAAGTGTAATCTTAAATGTATTTTTGGTGATTTCAAATGGTTCGTTTGTTGGTTTGTTTTGCTCCTCTGAAAGCTTTTGTCATCTTAGATGTGAATGTGGAAGGAGAGGAAATGAAAGAGTACCTGAAAAATATTTAGTGAACATTTGCACCAGCTACTTTCCAAGAAGTGAATGTATAAGCACTGCAGTCTATGCCATAGGGCCTTGTTATATTATCGATGAGCAGATCCCAGAGGGAGGTTTGCAGAGGAAATTGCTGTTAGGATCTTTTAATAGAGATTACCTCTGCATTGTCTGTTGAGGAGGCAGAGTTGCTTTCGGCAGATTCTGAGGGATCTACTAGAGGTTGGGTCAATCCACAAGAAGACTCTGTGCCTCCACACCAGCTTTGGCACCTGACAACCATTGCTCAGTTGTCAGACTCCTGGTAGCCCAAAGGGCCTTGGGTCTGAGCCTGGTGAGAGGGGCCAGGCTCCTTTCCCTACAACCCCAACTGCTAGTCATGGATTGGGGCCTTGACTACTCAGCCACACTTCCCTACCAAACAAAGTGGGGGCCATTACACAGTACTATCGCTAAATAATATTCCTGTATTCCATATTACAGCCAGGTGGGGACATCTTCCAAAACTAATGAAATTCTGTGTGAAAGAGCTAGGTGACCTTCCCTCTCTCTTATGATGCCGCAAAGATGTAGATTTCCAAATAACGGCCACATGTATGAAAAGGACACACAGCATAGAAAGGTGCATGTCAATGTGGGAAGCACGGGTCCAGTCTTGTGAGGTGCTGCTGCACCGCTGGAACCACTGCCTCTTGTCACTCCTCCACCAAAATGTCACCTTAGTCCAGGCTTTCCCCTGTGGAGGAAGTCCCAATCAAATAAGTAAGAGGGGATACCAATGTCCAGGGTCCTCAGGGGAGTTGCTTCCCTTCTCTGATTATTTCTGGGCTGGGTCGTCCCTTCCCTCAGGACGGGCCCTTTGGGGCAGCTGTGTCACAATCCTTTCAGCTTCCCTCTGCTCTGTGGTGCACTGCTAGAGTTGTGGGCTGCAGTAGGCCTGCTCTGTTCCAGCTCCCACACAAATGAACTGCTTTCCTGCTTTTTTAATTCCCCCACCAGATAGAGCATTTGTTGCAAGTGTGGAGTGGGGCTGGCTGGGCCCAAAATAATCCCTTAATCCTTTGTTGCCTAATGCGGAATATGTACACCCCATCACATACAGGATAATTTAAAAATGTCTTGCAAAAGTTTTTTATGGGTAATCACTAAATATATCAGTGTTGTTATATAACTACCAGTTTCCTGATCAGGAATTCATAAAGTAAAATAGTCTATAATATTGACTGCAGTAACTCATATTAATAATTTCTGAATAATTTGATCAGGTGTTCCAGTGCAGAAAGCAAGATTCCAGAGGGTAAGATGCAGACCTGACGCCTGGTCTGCTAACTGCATTGTAGAAAAAGGACCATTGTTTGAAACTTCTGAAAGTGGAGCTAACAGAATCCTTCCTCCCAAGGCAGATCCATTTCTGTAAGTAAATAAATTGTCTCCAGTGTTTATGGCTGGCATCAATACGCTTTCAGTATTCCTAGCTAAAGGCGCTTACATCTTCTGACTTTCACTGTACGTAAGAAAGCCCATAGTGGGTCAGACCAATGGTCCATCTAATCTAGTACCTTGACACGTCACAGTTGCAATACCAGCTACTTCAGAGAGAATGACCAGAATAGGCAGTCACAGAGTGACCCATCCCCTGTTTGTCCACTCTCTGGTTCTGGCAAACAGAAGACAGGGGCACTCAAAGCATGGTGTTGCATCTCTGACCACCCGAGCTAATAGTCATTGATGGACCTATCCTCCATAATCTTATCTAGTTCTTTTTTGAACCCTGTTACAGTTTTGGCTATATTATGTAATCCGTTCAGCTATGTATCTGTCTGTCTATAAAATAGATATAGATTTAGATTTACAGAGCAAGAAATAGAGAGAGAGACTGTGATGCATTTGATTTTCCTTTGCATACTGAAACTGTTAATTTCTAAAAGTGGTAGTACAAGCATGCCTAAGATTTTGACATTTAAAATAGACTGATGAGAGAGATTTTAGTGGAATGTGATCATCAAAGGAGACAAACTGATATATTGTATCCGTTTAGTAATAACCAACCAGATCAATATACTATCTGTACCCTGCTATCCCATCTCATGCACTGACAAATTCTTGATGCCTTTAAGGAGGGTGCAATTTGGCCCCTATCTTCAGAAATACACCAGCCACTTGTGCAGTACTATATATGGTGATAGGGCATGGAAATACTGTTTCCTGATGTCTTTGGTGATCATCTTATGTTCTTAAACCTGAGGGTTGAATGCCATTATTTCAGATGGCATGATCATAAATGCTGCATCATAAAATTTTCTTTAAAAAAAAATCCATTGATGGTATTTGACTTCTTGTAGCAGTAAATACTTAGTTTACTGTTGTGTAAAATATTTCCTTCTATTGATCTAAACTTAGCTGCCCTTATGGGTTAGGACTCTGGCTAATCCAGTGGTGCGTTAACTCTTTAATGAATGGATATAAGGATTTTTGGCCTACCAGGAAAGAAGGGTCTGTGATCCCAAGGAGAAATGTCTGGTTCACCTTCTGAGTCAGTCTTTCCTGCTTATTCCCATCGGGGAGCCACCACTCCTTTCTCCAGGGCTGCCTTAAGTCTTGCTGCTACTTTTGGTCCCATCTAAGGATGTAAACATTTGTTTAATTAAGAATCAATTTAAACATTCTAAAAATAGAACATTTAAAGGGCTGTATGCATGGGGGGCACCCATGCTGGGCTCCTCACTGCCATACAAGAGCTGCCTAGCTGTGGTTCCCCCACCTCCCTCTGCTGAGTGTGCAGAGCCCTTGCTGGCCAGCTCTTGCTGTCAAGGAGCTGGGCTGAGTCAATCAATCAATCAAATCATAGGGCTGGAAGGGACCTCATGAGATCATCGAGTCCAACCCCCTGGGAATTGAACCCAGGCCCTTCTGCATGTTAAGCAGAGGTGTTAGCCACTACACTATTTGCAGGGCTGTCAGCTGTGTCTCTCCTCTTGCCCCCCACCCCTGTGCTGTGCTCTGTGCCTCCCCTTGAGCAACAGCAGCCCAGCTGCTCTTGCTCGCAGGGAGCCCAGATGTGTCTCTACTCCCCCATCCCATCCACTGGGTTTTGCACCTTCCCACTAGCAAGAACTCTCAGTCGGGTCCCTTGTGAGAAGCTGAGAGCAGCCATTGCTCCCCCATCCCCCATTTAAATGGTAGTCAGCGGTTTAAAACATTTTAAACAACTGATTACTGTTGAGACATTTAAGGCTTTTCCACCCTTATTTCCATCATGGCCTCACATTGAGAAAATCTGCACAACACTTGAAAAAAATGACCCCGGGAGCTTGAATCCATAGTGTGCGAGACACTAAACATCATGTGGTTCATAAAGGCACTGGATTTATGCAACACTCTTACCTACTAACCCCTCTTTTTTTCCATGACTGCAGAGATGTTAACAGGTCATTTCACCTGGAATGGTCTCTTAGGCTGTCACTGCACTAAGTGGCGCTGCTGGTGCAGGTGCTCTAAGACACTTTCCCATTGACTTAGTTATTCCAGTCCAGCCTCGTGAGCTTGCCCATGGAGCTGTCCACACACCTGAGTGGCATAACCTAAATACTAGCGTGCACATAGCCTTAATTTAGTATGCAGTTAGCACATACTTGGTTTGACCTTGTTTTTATCTGTGACACTTCCAGGACTGACAAAGACCTCTATGTAGCTAGAAAGCTTGTCTCTCTCGCCAACAGAAGTTGGTACAGTAAAAGATATTTACTTCACCCACCTTGTCTCTCACTGACACAGCTCAGTTCAGTACCAGCTGATTGGTGTTAAAGAAAATTACAATCTCATTTGTCCAGATGGTTAAATTTTATTGTGATTTTTCTTGTATATTTCAGGATGAAGAAATTTCAGGAGCAACCTAGATTTTTCCCATTTTATGGTGAGGAATCTGGATCGGGGGCTGAAGAAATACCAGAAACAGAACCAGAATCTGGGTCAGGAACTGAGTCCACTGTTGAATATCCTAACTTGTCGTCTCCTGGCATGGTGCAAAAACCAGAGTTGAAGCAAGAAATAACAAATGAAGATTTAATCCCGTTAAGAAAGGATTACAGCACTTCTTCTGCATTGCATAACTAAGTGATTATTCTTAGGACAAACAGTTTTATACAAATTATAAACCAAGAAAAGTGCCTTGTAATCTGTATTGCTTTTCTTTGCTAAAAATGTCTTTATTAAATGTGACCTTACTCTTTGTAACGTGCATTCTATATCTAAGCTTGAAATGTTTCTGAAATCATGGGAGAATGGAATCTACAAGTTTCACGATAGTTTTATTTGAGACAAACATTATCATAGAAAAGAAAATAACTGCAAGAACTGAGGTTTGTGCATTCAAGCACCTGTCCGTGAGTCACAGACATAGAAAAGTAATGTAACTACAAGTAACTCCCCCCACACTTCTATTCGTTCCTCTAGAGATAATTTTCCTGTAAAGCATGAATAAGCTTATTTGTGAAATTAATTTGCTATTATATAAAATGTATTCTATATTACAAAATAACTAGCACAATGTTACTTTAATAATTGGACTTTTTATAACACCCAGTAGGCCGTAGTACAGTACATATTAATATTTTTGCCTGTATCCTGTTAGTTTAAATGATATGGTGCTGTAGGTCCAAAAAAACTATTGTACCTTTCTACATTCCTTGTGGGTAACTTTTAATAAAAGTGATTAAAGAACAACTGCACTTGTTATAGCTTAAATTGCTGGACGGATATTTTTCCCTCTATTTGCATCCACTCAGTTTTAATTCTGATATTAAAATGTAAATGTAACCAAATACTTATTTTTTTCCTGCTGTAATGAGTGCTCAAAAATATGGGTAGAAATGAACAAGAGATAATTTTGTTTTCTAGTGACCTTCATGAAAATAGTATCTAAAATACATTAGCTGTGAAAATACTATAATCTGAAATATAATTAGTCCATGGCTGTAGAAAATCCATCAATTCTGAAGATTAAGATCTTTCCATAGATTTAAACTATTATTTAAAATATAGTCATTTCTAGCCCCTTCAGTTGCTGATCTTCTACACTAGCAATGAAGTCAGTGGGAATTTTGCCACTGACATCATAGGGGGCAGGATTAGTTTTGGAAGGTACAGGAGTCATTCTCTTTGTTGATCAAGAATTAACGTGCAGAAGGTCCTGGGTTCAATTCCCAGGGGGTTGGACTTGATGATCTCATGAGGTCCCTTCCAGCCCTATGATATGATTTGATTTGACTCAGAACTGTTTGCCCTGAAGCCAGGATAAATAAGCATGTTTGATTTTGCTGCTCTGAGATAAAGAGCATCTCTTTTGTATTTCATATGAAATAACCCTATCACAATTCACTTTTCCCACCGGCTTTCTACACAAAGTTTTAAGCCTGTCCTCAGAAAAATTAGTAGAGTCCTGTTGTCATCCAGAAGAATTGGATAAAATCTTGTCAAAATCTACAAGGAAGAACAATGTACTTGGTAGCACTGATAACTGCTAAAATTATTAATAAAATTTTAACTGGTTGAACAAAGGTTTATAGAGCAAATGTCATGAATCTTTTTAGGTGTCTCCCATGATGACATCCACCTTTTAAATCAAATGTAAAAAACCAAAACCATTCCTCTATTCTAGAAACAGCATGACAAATATGTGACATTCTGTTTTTAAATACAAAGCCAGATTCGATAGGCAATAATATAAAGATAAAATTTGCTGTTTTTACTGGGTAACTGCTTAATTCAAAGGACCCAGTCTAGGAAACCACTTACAGGGATAAGTAGTCCAAGTCAGTAGAACTTCTCACATGCTTCAAGTCTGGCATATATTTAAGTACTTTCTGGATTGGGGCCCAGTGTGCTCAGCACTTTGTAGGGTTGAGACCAATCACAGCAAAACATGGGGACAATAACTGTCTATACTTCTCTTTATTTGTATATTACACCTAACATGCTTTTCCCCTCACATTTCATGCATCTGATGGAGTGGGATTATGCTTATGCTCGTGTAAGGTAGGCTTAGAAGCTGCGCCTAACAGCTTCGGGGGGGGGCATCTAATCTGTATGAGCCCTGTATTAGCATGAACACAAAGAGCACAATTAGGTATTAGCATACTGGGTGCAGGGCATAGTGGATAATGGTATTTGAAGTTAACCTGATCACAAATCTATCAATATCTGTAATTCTACTGAAGGGAAATCTACTGTCTTTTGTGAACTACTACTCTCTGTTTGTTTCAAATCTGTCTAGGTTAATGGGTAAAAGTTACCCTTAGTTAAAAGGAGATTTGTAGGAAAGGCAACCAACCACATGTTCCAGCCTGCAAAAAGATTGAAGATGGATGAGGGTTAGAGGCTATTTCTGCTTTTCTTTCTATTGCTTCCCCTGTCCAATGACAGCTCTGGTTAGGCTTTTTTGAGGCCTTTGTCATTTAAATAGAAATAGCTATTTGCAGCTACTTAAAGTTAAGAGCTGGAGTCACTAGCAAGAGAAGTAAACTCTTTCTGAGCTAAAATCACTAGAGAGAGAAAGTCCTCTCTCTGAACTGAAATCACTGAAGGTGGACCGTGGGTGGATCCAGCAGATGGTGAGAGCCACCAGCAATGAGCGTGAGTGACCAGTGGGTGGGGCTGGTGGACAGCAGGTGGAGCTGAGGGATGGTGCTATTGGAAAGAGTGAGTGGCCAGTAGGTGGCGCTGGTGGGCAGCTGGCATGAAAGACACTCCCTATGCATCCTAGGGTTGGTTGGGAGCCTAGTTAGCACTGATTATCCAGATCCATGCCGATTTTGCTGGTGAGTTTACTGTTGCTGTTATGATATGTGGGACCATGTTGGAGGCCTGATTAGCACTGATTCCCTGGATCAGTGCCAGTTTTTCCATTAAGTCTTGTATGTTCTGGTATGCGGTGTGGGTTGTTGGGAACTTTGCTCTGTATTGATTTGCTAGATCAGTGCTGATTTCTGTTATTTGGCCTTTTACACTCAGCTTTACTTCTATTAAAAGTTCTGTTTACTACACTCAGACTTGTGTTTACGAGTGGGGAAGCCTTACCTCTTTTGGAGTCTCTAGGAAACAGTGTGGGATTTCCCAGAAATATGGGGTGGTGGGGGGTTTGAGCCAGTTGGGGGTGATACATTATTGGGAAACCCCTAGGTATAGAACCCGGCCCTTGTTCTGCCAGCCTGCCCTGGCAGAAGGGTTAAACCCATGAAACCTCATGCAAGAAATAAACTTGTTAAGCTTTAAAAGTGCCACAAGACTGCTTGTTTGTTTGCTGAAACAGACTAACATGGCTACCCCTTCAGGACTTGTGTATACCAGATAACATTGCCATCTAGTGCTGAAACAACAAGCCTACATTTTAGCAAGCTAAACTTTCAAATACCCACATGTTCCTCATCTAATTATTTGTTCCAAAACAATTAATAAAAAATAGGTGAGTACTATGCCTAAATAACCTCACTTAATTTCTTCATGTAGAAAAACTGTTCATAATTAGAATAGAATCATAGGGTTGGAAGAGACCTCATGAGATCATCCAGTCCAACCCCATAGGGCTTGACCTCAGGACCTTCTGCATATTAAGCAAGTGCTAACCACTACACTATACATGGCACCTCCTGATGCACTTTCCATAGAAACTTAATGAACATTGCAATTATAGCCTGCATTAGCTTTTTCCAACAACATCTGAAGTTCAGAGCATTGTTGGACCTCTATTATTTTTCTATAGGTTTTTTTTTGATGGAAGCACTGACTGAGATCTGACTGTTCCAAGACTATCTAGTTATAGACTGACTACAAGCAAAACTTGTCTTTTAGGACTCAGTACCTCTTTTCTCCCACCACATGCTAGTTCTTCCCAATCAAACTGCCTGTCAAGTTGGTGCTATTGTTCCTGGTTCAAATTCAACAATTTAGAACAGTGAACCTGCTTGTCTGTGTAATCACTTCTCACCTTGAGGTTCGAGTCACTGCTGATGTATGAAATTGCCGTTTAAAAATGTTATTTGACAGCTGTTTTCTGATGAAGTCTCACAAAAACAGCTGGTTGGTTTCATGAGATCCATGAGAGTAAATTTTGACTCTGGTAATGCTTTGGTATTTTTCTTTAGGTGTCCACTGTGGAGCAAAACAATTACTTCCTGCCACAATCTTACCAAGGTTGGGTGTTGCTGCATGGTGCATGCCTGTTCAAAAAGTGTGAAGAAGTATTTGCATACAAGTCTGCATAAAACTTTTAACAGGGTCATTAATGGGTGGATGATAGATGCCGTACATGTGAACTTCACCCTAATACGACAATATCTGGGTACAATTAATTCCCATTATTACACACTAGCTCTTTTAGAATTGCACATCCAGCAAATAAGTATTTCCAAACTTTAGGCAGAAGTTGGGGATTTCAAAATGAGCAAAGCTGCTTTGTTGGAGGAGTTTCAATGTCAAGAGAAAAATCTATTATTTAAAAATGTGCTATCACAATCTATAGATGATCACTTACAGACAACTGTTCGATTTTTTTGCTGTTGATTCTTTCCAGCAGGCAGTCTTTGCCCACCAGATATAGCAACAGATCAATAATTTAATTTCACTGCTTTTAACAAGTGGTCATGAAGTTATCTGGGTCACTGTGGCTGAAATATCACTTCAACAGCACACAAGTGTGTATGAGGGGTGCGTATTTGAATCCATTTATTGTTTACGCCAATACTTGACGCAAGAAAACTTCTTTTCTCATTCCATTATAAACAGTATAGGTTTTCATCTGTAAGCTATTGTAAACATTGTTCATTTTTACAAACCTAAGAACAGCCATAATGGGTTAGACCAATGGTCCATCAAGCTCAGTGTCCTGTATTGCAACAGTGGCCAATGCCAGGTGCTTAGCAGGAATGAACACAACGTGGAATCATCACGTGATCCAACTATGTTTGCCTATTCTCAGCTCCTGGAAAACAGGCTAGGGACCTTCAGACGCTTAACATAACAATCATCCCCACAAATGATGGCTTAAAGCCATTGATGAACCATGAATTTATCTAGCTTTTTTCTTGAACCCTGTTATAGTCTTGACCTTCACAACAGCCGCTGGCAAAGTGTTCCACAGGTTGATTTTGCATAGCTCATAGTTAGTGAAGCACATCAGATACATTTTAGTGATTTTTAAGTTGAAGTGGCAGTCAAGAAAAGATATCGACATTGGTTTATGCTTAGTTGTAAGAATCAAGATAATACATATATACACACATACACAGACAGAACTGTGCCCACTGCTGCCAGCTGGTTGTTTCTGAAAGCTGCATACCTTTCATTGGTCCTAGAAGCATGGCAAGTTTTCTAATCATGGTAAATTCATATAGCCTTTGGATAGTATGTCAGGTATCCTGCCCTTCTATTGTATCCACTTGTTGTCTCTAGTCATATACTGCTATTCCCCATAGGTTCGCATGCCACTTCATCACCATGGTGTTGGAAAACCTTTCACTAGTTCTTTCAGCAATGTTGCATGTATAGTTCATTCTTTCAGCTTCTTCCCAAGGGAAGACTTGTATGTGCAGTGCATTTGACATCGTTTTGAAAGGGATTTGTTCCTAAATATATAAGTTTTTGTACATGCTGCTCTGTGTTTGTACTAGAGAAGGGAAGAAAAAAGAAATGCACCTAGGACTTAGAGGGAATGAGGTTTGTGTGGGTCTCTAGTTCTTATGGAAGCTCAATCCACAAATTAGGATTGGCCTCTAAGAAATCTCTGTTTCCTAAAAAAAAGTCTTATCTTTGTTGTGAAGGCGAGACAGGAGCAGTCAACTACCTGGGGTGCCAGGCTTAAGGGACGCTGGGTTTGGAATGCTGCTTTTGTTGATAGTGAGACAAAGGAAAACAGAATGTTTGCAGTAAAATGCTTCAGGTTGCCCAAATGTGGCTTCATTTTTAACTAACCTCCTAGAAGGTTCTGAACATTTGCTGAATCTCATGAGATTTTCCAGACCTTTTGAAAACTGTTTCTTCAAACATCTTAGAATGTTGTCAGCCATGCCCTCACAAGATATAAGAACAAACAGAAGTGAGGACTCAACTGCAATAAATTACGCATGCAACTAGTGCATCAAAGCCATGAACTAGGCTAGCGACGTAATAAAAAGTAAATAAGGGAGGGGTGTGTGCACACATGTGCACGTATGCACATAAGATGCTCCTCACCTAGGGCTGCATTTGATCATAGCCCACATCTCAGCACTCTTCGTGGTCTTCTAGATATCCTGGGCCCAGTCCATTGAAGACAATGATTGAGATCTTAAACTTGATGTGTTTAAATGGTAAGCTATTTAGGGCATAGACTGACTTTTCATTTTTATATGTGTACAAAATGGGCCCTGCTGCTGATGGGGATCTTTAGAGACTACTGCAGTATAACTAGTAAACAGTCAGCCCCTTGAATGCCAGTAAGGATGATGTGGTATGGGAATGTCACTGCTTGCATTGAGGGGGTAGTCACAACCTAAAATATTTTCAATGGGCTCCCAGCAAAAATAGTTTGAAAACCCCTGATTTAGATGCTTCCTAAACAACCAAATGGGTCTGTCATCTCCACAGACCGCCACACTGAAGCTAACTGCCCCTGTGCCATATACAGGCACACAATTTGTTTGCATAAAAACTGTTGATGAGGACAATATTCTGAGATTTGTTTGCTTATTTTTTCATTTGAATTGCAATGGTACTTGCTGGGATACATGCTCACACGTTGCTGTTCAATCTTCCCTTGTTTGGAATGCAGTCGTTTTAAAAGATGAATTATAGTCATTAGGCCAGGTAAAAACATCCCACAGCATTTCAGCTCTCAAATTAATCAACGCAGATGAACCGCATCTTTGTGGGAGTTGGTGCATTATCATCTACCTTTACATCAGGCTGCAGTACAATTAGCTAAATCCTATGACATAAAGAAAATTATAGAAATTGAAGAATTCGTTTATTTTTCTGGATGTGGAGGTCTTAGCCTTCCAATTGCTGAAAAAGCTCATCCAACTTCCTTTCTTAATGTCATGGGCCCCTTGTTTCAATGACCAAAAATTCACCCAGATAGCACTTTTTCTGATAAGATTTTGTAGACTTTGTTCCATTGCAACAGATACACGTCAGCAGGAGATGCAATGCCAAAGCATAAAGCATTACAGCTGCACAGCCTTTTGAATAAATTGTTTTGATTCATTTGCACAAGGATCTTCCATTATAAATGTGCAAATGTGTATTTTACCACAATGTCTTCTGCCAGTTGCAAGAAAGCCCTTCTGCTACATGTTGATATGTGGAAAAGGATTTATGATTACTTTAAAGTCTCCACAGACTTTGTCCAACTACTTAAAACAATGGGCACAACTGGAGTGCTTAGTGATTCCTCTGCTGACCAGGTTTTCTAGTTTAGTATCCATTCTGATGCACTGCATATGGAATAGGCTGTAAATTTCACCACTTACTCTGACAGCAATTCTCAGTGGTCAATCTTACATAAGTACTTTCCACAATTATCTATTCAATTGCAAAATAACAATGAGAGAACAGCATCTAGCCCTGCACTAGTGTTTAATGGATTTCTATGTATAATAATACATACTGTATTTCATATTCATCAACCTTTGCTGACCCCTGTGCCAGCTTCTCCACCTCAACTGTCAGCCAGCGCCAGTGCCTCCCACCACAGAAATAAAAGTGGTGGCTGCCTGAAAATCTGGTGGCAGTCATGGCTGGAGGCTAGGTGGCAGGGAGGGAGGGACTTCCCTGGCATGATGCTGAAAGGAGCCATTCACAGAAAGAAGCTGCCTGGAGGTGCTCCTCTTGGCAGCATCCACAGGGACAAGGGTCCCCAGGGATGCCATGGAAAGAAGTTGCCTGGAGCAGCTCCTCTTGGGGAGGTCGCCAGGCACGCTGAGGAAGAAAGCTACCCAGAGTGGCTCCTTGGTGGCTGCACACCATGGAGAGAAGCCATTCCATGCATCTTTTTTCTGCACCATGCCTGGAAGACGGGCGTGGTGGGGACCCTCTGTGCTCCAGCTGCCCCTGAAAGAAGCTGCTTAGAGTGGCTTTCAGTGGCAAGAGCCACAATTTCTTTAGCATTGCAAAGGGTGCTGTGTGCTGCTCTGAATGGACTCTTCTGCCACTGTCGGCATGCGTGCTGGGGGTTGCCTACCCCGATTTAATATATGATATGTAACAATTTATTTTAAGAACTAAATCACAGCATTAAGCTTTTGTCTTAAGTATTCTTACTTTTCTCTATGATTTTGTCTGCACTGGTGCTTTAGGGCAGCAAAACTTTTGTTGCTCATGAGTGTGAAAAACACATCCTGGAACAACATACGTTTTGCCGGTATACCTGCTCGTGTGGACAGCACTATGTTGCAACACAGCTACTGCCACTTGTTGAGCCAGTTTTGTTATGTATGTGGGTGCTTTCTCCCAGTGACATAATTCTTCTACAAGAAAGCCTATCCCACCAAAATCTGTTTTGCTCAGGGGTGTGAAAAATGCCCCCATGTGACAAGTTTTGCCACATAACCCTCAGTGCAAGGGAAAAAAACAAGGAGCCCTGTGGCACTTGAAGACTAACCGATTTATTTTTTTGCATGAGCTTTTGTGGGAGAAAATCCCACTTCCTCAGATGCTTTGAAGATGGGTGAACTGTAGCATCTGAAAAAGTGGGATTTTTCTCCCGCGAAAGCCCATGTGAAAAATAAATGTGAAAGTGCCACACAACTCCTTGGTGGTTTTTTTGTTTTTTGGCTGGACTAGACTAACAGGCCTATCCCTTTGGAAAGTGCAAACAAGGCCTCACTGTTGCTTTCTTCCCACTATTAACCCTGAACTTTGCCCAGAAAAATGCGCAGTTAATTTTTGCACCGGCTTCCCCCTTTATTTTTTCTCATAAACACCAGGACCTGATGATCTCATGAGGTCCCTTCCAGCCCTATGATTGATTGAACATTGAACATTAACTCCCGGGAAGCGTTAAACACAGGAAAAACCCCAAACCCAAACCCCTGGCATGACGGACGTTCATTGGCTGCTGGGGGTGACGCCACGTGCTCACGGCACCCCGACAAACCCACACCGCGGGGCTCAACTTATAAGCGCCGCTTCTTTCATTACAGCCCCCAAACGATGCGCCGCTGCGCTCCCACGCACGCCCCCTTGGGCGAGTAACACGCGCGGCCGCGGGGCAGAGTCACGTGCCGGCCGGTGCCAGCGCGCGCTCCGCCAGCCGGAAAGACGAAGGGGGCGGGACGCTCCTCTAGGCCTGGCCAGTCGATCCCCGTCTCCCAGATCGGAGCCCTCCCCCCGCCGAGCACGAGGCCGGCGCCCTCTATCGGCGCCGTGGGGGGTCTCCCCGGCCGGCGTTCGCTCCGCCCCCCGCCCGCAGGGCCAGGGGAGGGTGGTCACGTGCGGGGGGCGTGGCGTGGCGGGCTCTGGGGTCACATGACAGGGGCGCGGGCCGGAGGCGCTGTTGCTGGCGGCCGGGGCGGACGGAGGGGAAGTGACCATGGTGGGTGAGCGCGAGCGGGCGAGGCCCGGGCCCGGCGGGGGGCGTAGCTAGGAGACGCCGAGGCCACCTGTGCCCGGGCCTGGCTCGCGGCCGCGCTCCTGCTCGGCTCTGTGGGGCGCTGGGCCCGGGTCTGGCGCGGGCCGGGCCGGCAGCTCTTCGCTTAGCCGGCGCCCCCCTCGGGGTCGGAAACGAAGGAGCAGAAAGTGGCTCCCGCGCCACGTGAGCGGGGTCTGTGTTAGGGACACGCAGCAGCCCTTTCCCCGCCGCTGACGGGGCTGTCTGGTGTCCCGCCTTGGCCCGCCCGCCCTCGCCGCCTTTAGCGCGCCCGGGTTCCCAACATTTTCTCCGCCGTGGCACGCCTTGCTGCCTTGGTCCCGCTCAGCTGTGCGCATGTGTGCGCGCACGGGCCGTGAACCCTGCGCACACTACAACACTAAGTGTGCAAAAAAACCCAGTAGGGCTAGTACTGGTGCTCGCAAAGAAATGTTGTTGCGCGCACAGAAATTGTTGGCCACACAGTCTGGGAGTAATGAGAGGGAACGTTGCTTGCTACCTTTAATTAATTTGAGGCACAGCACTGTATAGTTTCCAAATGGAGTCGTGCATGTTCATGAGCCAATCCGAACTGAGTAATTTTTCAAAAAATTTTGTGGCACACCCGCTCAGGCCGGATGGCACGTCTGTGTGGTGTGACACACTGGCTGGGAAACACTGCCCTAGAGCAGTGGTTCCCAACACTTTCACCGCTGTGGCACACCTTGCTACCTTTAATTGATTTGAGGCACAGCACTATATAGTTTCCAAATGGACTCATGAGTGTTCATGAGCCAGTGAGCCAATTGAGAGCTCTTTGAGGAGTTTTTCAAAAAAATTTGTGGCACACCTGCTTAGGCCTTGCAGCACACCAGTGTGTCATGGCACCCTGGTTGGGAAACACTGCCTTAGCGTGGGGGCCGAACGGGCCTGACACGTTCAGTCGGTGCGTGGGTCTTGTGTCAACTCATCAGGATTCCCTGTGTCGCCCTGACAGTGTGAACCCCTCAGTTCGACATTACTTACATGCGCGGCAGGCGTGCTGAGGATGACACACAAATATGCATTGCCCTAAAAGGCCTTACAATGTAACTGCTCTGTAGTTCAAACTGTGCAGCAGTAGTGCAGGAAGGATCATTTCATGTTGTGAAGGTACTCTCACACTAAGACAGCAAGCTAGTCAGTCTTAACCAGTGGTTCCCACCCTTTTCAGTGCTGTGGTACAGCTTGATGCCTTTAATTATTTTGAGGAACACCACCATGTAGTGGCCAAATGAACTCAGAATATTCATGAGCCAATCCAGAGGCCTTGGAATAGTTTTTTCAGAAAATTCTGTGGCACACCTGCTCAGGCCTGAAGGCACACCTCTGTGCCAGGGCACTGGTTGGGAAACACTGGTCTTAACTATTAGAAAGTGTTTCTTCATTATCTAATCTCCTTGCTGACTCAGCCCACCAGACGCTTTTTTTTTTTTTTTTTTTTTGTTAAGTGGTCCACTGTCTTTGGAAGAATCCTTTGGAGAAAACATGAGATCAGTTGGGAAAATAAGTAGGAAATGCCAGCTTGAAAAATGAAGATTTTCAATTTGAAAAGCGTAGTTTT
Organism: Podocnemis expansa; assembly: GCA_007922195.1. NCBI lineage: Eukaryota > Metazoa > Chordata > Testudines > Podocnemididae > Podocnemis > Podocnemis expansa. Next base: position 24,389,174 of record ML681981.1, on the reverse strand, counting down.
TGGAACAGTTTTAAAAAAAAAAAAAAAAGCCTTGTCTTGGAAACTCCAAATTTGTATGGTTTATTCATGCTAGATGAGAACTACAGTAGTGAGTTTGGGAAGGTGGATGGCTAGCTCAGAAGTTAAACAGTGAACTCATGAGTCTTGCAGGGACCTTGCTGTATTTGTAAGAGATGCAATTTTAGTCTGATACTCTGATAGATGAAGTTTTCTTGAGTGGTATGTTTATTTATAAGCTATTGTGACATAAATTGGGGAGATGATGGTGCTTTTATTTAAAGGTTTTATTTTTCTTGTGGTTAAAGCATAGGCCAGAATGAAAGGGGAACAAGTTGGAAATATCTTATGAGTATTTTACTGCCAATGTCTTTTTCTGTGGTGACTGTATTTTAGTGGTTTTCTCTGTAACTTGAGAAATGCTGTGAGCTCCGTTTAGATGTGTGTTGTGAATGCAATGTATTTTGGTTTGGAGGTGAATGCATAAATCGAAATGCGGTGCATGTAATTGCTGACTACACACTGAAAAGAGTATCTTATACTTAAGGATTAATGTGCATATGCTCTTGGAAAAGGCAAAGTATTGAATTTAAAATAATAAAAATGAGTTGGGAATTCTTCCTAAACTAATTTAGCTGGAAACTAAACAGATGACATGCATATAGTCACAAAGGAAGCTGCTTTGTTATTCCACCTGTTGTAAATCTCTGTTAAGCAGAGACTTTCCTCTTAGATGTGAGCCCCTCCTTGGGGTGCTCTTGAGCCTCAGGTTGTAGTTACCTTACATGCGTGCAGCTGTAGCAGAACTAGAGCACAGTTTAAGCTGACTGGAGAGAGTATTCCAATTGACTTAATTACTCCAGCTCACTGTGAGCAGCGGTGAGTATGTTGGCAGGACAGCTTCTGCTCTCATACCTACAGCTGCTTGCATGGGGGGTTGGAATAATGGAAGTTGATGGAGGACAGCTTCTCCTACTGCCATAGCACTGCCCACTCTGGCCCTTAGATCATTGTACTTGCATCACTCAGTGGTGGCATATTCATACATCTGATGTAAGCTGTAGGGTGTACATAGCCCTAGACTTCCACACAGTACTAGCTAGAAGTAGGTACTTTGGCATTCATCTATGGAATTGTGCACTACTCTTTTTAAAGTGAATTTGGGGCAGCATGACAGGGTAACAGCCTGAAGCAGACACAAAGTACAGGGTTCTTTTATTTAGTTCTGTGTTTCCTGACATTTCAAGTAACACAAATTGCTTTTTATGTCCTTACTTCAACCTGCTTTGCAGTCCTATGTCTCTTCTGTTTGTTTGTCTCCAGGCAGTGTGACTCGTGATGAATGAGAGCTTTCTTTTCAGCAGTGCCTGCTGTTTAAAACAGCTTTCTTTCATCATTAGTTCTATGCACCATTTAAGATTTTAGTTAGACAGCTCATCTTCTTGCATTGACTTAGTCTGCACTCTCTTTGTAGTGTGGTGGGATAAAATTTGTAAAGACCCTGCATAAAATAAAGTTGTATATTCTTTACTGAGTACTAAATTTACTTAGTAGAAGTGAGGGACATCTGGTTACATGTGTGTAATTTGCATCCAGAAAGTTCTGTTTGGGGGCAGGCATTTGAAATGTTGCCTTCCTTCCTCTTCAAGTCAGAGTTTGGTGCACAGTCTTGAACCAAAAAATATTCTTTTAAAGTTGTGCAGTATTTCCTGTTAGGCCACAAACTGAAGGACATGGGAGAGGACCCTCTTCTCCTGCTCCGATCAGAGTTCAGAAAAATGACATAGTGTTCCCAGTTTCCTAATAAAAAGAAATCAAAAATTTGATTTTTTTTTTTTGTTTTACAGTATGATTTAAAGCCATTGAATCTCAGTGGAAAGTTGTGATTCTAATAATTGGGGAGTGGCTGAAGTTTTTCTAGCTGTTTCTGTAGGTGGATGAAACAAGCAGCACAAGTGTCTATTTTTAATAGTGGTAGTAATTGAGTACTAAAACGGGCTACTTGTTTCTCTTGCAAGTAGTCAGTTTTGCCAAGTCAGTGTTTATTCTTCAGCTTTGTGCTGACCTTATCTTTAATTATTTGCTAAGTATGGTCCTATGTGGCTGTTACGAAACTACTTCTCTATAATTTTTTAAACATCCCAGTGAAATGATTTGAAGTAGTTACCTTTATTCCCATGGTGATCTAAAAATCTTTATTTTTTTTTATTCCAGAGTTTTCTTGGAGGCTTTTTTGGTCCTATTTGTGAGATTGATATTATTCTTAATGATGCAGATACACGAAAAACAGCAGAAATTAAAACAGAAGATGGGAAAATAGAAAAACATTTCCTCTTCTATGATGGAGAATCTGTTTCAGGAAAGGTAAGAGGAGAGAGTGTGTGTGTGTGTGTGTGTGTGTGTTCTAATAAAAATTCTTTTTTATAGCTCATAAATACAAACTAGATATCAAACATGACATTGATTTTTCTTGGGGTTAGGTAAGCTGGTCTGAACATCAGCTTAATTGTTTGGGCTTCAGTTGTTTTTAGTCAGAAAATTCTGTTCTATACCTACGTGTGACTAAAATGAACTTAAGTTCTTGGTGTGGCAATTACTGGGAAGATCTGTTTTGTATGCCTTTAGTCATTGCTGCTTCCTTTTATTGCTAGTTCGTTAATCGCTGTTTCCTTTATCTCTTCTTCCTATCTCTGAAGAGGCCAGTGTAGCCAAAAGCAGCTATGTCATGCTGGAATACATTTTTTTGTTGGAAACAATGCTCTTTGAAACCTTAGAGAATGGTGCCTTCTTGGCCTTTTATAGCAGTCTTTGGGCCCCCATTGCCCACTTGTTCTGGACATCTGGAAATTGCGCCCCATGCCTTAAACTAAAGTGACATCTGGCAACATATCCAAGAAGCCCTGGCTCATCTGATCGCCATTTTAGTAGGGGGAAAGTGTTTTGATAGCAAATTGGGAAGGTGTTAGGAAGCCCAAATTGCATCTAGCAAGGAGCTGAGGGACTCTTACCATACAGCATTTTGCTGAGGGGTGTTTGACACCTAGTCTGGTCTTGTCTTAATCAAGCTTTCTCAATGCTTTGGCTATATTCCTGGTCTAACCCTTTCCTTTCCTCAAAGAAACTGAGCTAGATGTTGCATTCTGGGACTGTTTTGTTAATGGCACCTCAGCCTGTCTCTCAAAGGGACCTCCTAACCATCAGGAAATACACTCTTCAGCTCTACTTCTGTGGGGGGAAGAGGGGCATAAGTTTTCAAGTACATATGAGGTGTCATAAGGAGATGGAAAAAAAAATCGTTCTCCTTAACCTCAAATGATAGGACAAGAAGCAATAGTTGTAAATTACAGCAAGGGTGGTTTAGGTTGGACATTAGAAAAAACTTTCTGACTATCAGGGTAGTTAAAAACTGAAATAAAATGTCCAGGGATGATGTGGAATCTCCGTCACTGGAGATTTTTAAGAGCACTTTAGACAGACACCTGTCAGGAATGGGCTAGATAACACTTGATCCTGCCGTAAGTGAGGTAAATGAACTCAATGACCTTTTGAGTGTCTTAGTCCTAGGATTCCATGATTCATTAACAATCTGTCTTTGGTGAAAATGAGAGAGGTAATTTTTACTGTCCTGCTGTGTGAAGGGTGTTCCTTCCTACACATGGTGGGGGAGATGCAGGCTAGAAAAGGTGGGAGAATAAGGCTCTTGTTGATGATTCTGCAACACTGGGTGGCTGGCCAGTTATCAGTGGATGCTTTGGCTATCAGACCATGATGCTTGTTGCTTGAACCATGGTTTTCATATGTCAGACACATCATTTGGTTGGACTTCTTTTCCTTGGGGATGTGGCTGTGGCTCGTATCTTGTTGTCCTGATGCAGTGCAGTTGACTTCAGGATTCAGAGAAAAGCGGAGACACAGATGATAGAGGGAAGGAAATAAAGGTGCAGAAAGTAATGCAACAGGGATGTGGGAGACAACTGAATCCTGCATCTCTCTCTGTGGTGTTAGCTGTTGGGTATCCTCTGACTGGCTGAGCACTGAATTTGTTGATGATGATTTTTAGGACTCAGGCTTCTAATCGGCTTCCCTCTTGAGAAGAAAATCCTTTTGATCTGGTCTGCTTCTTCTGTCCTGCATTTGAGGGGGATGAGATGAGCCCATGAGTTGAGATGAGAAAAGACCTGGGAAGCAAAGAGGCAGTAGGATGAGATTCTTTTCAACATCTCCTTTTAAAAATTGCAAAATGGTGGTGGGAAAGTGGATGGCATCTTTCGTCCATAATTAGCCCTAAAATTTGTCATATTAATTTATTCATGTATGGTTCCACATCTCTTCTTTCTATCAAGGATGATTCAAACACATAGCGTGAATATGTATCAGGAGATCTTTTTTTTGTTTTGACTATTTCGGTCTCTGTTGTCTCTTTGTGCCTTTTTAAGAATAACAATACTGGGTCATACCCCATTGGACTATCTAGCTTAGTAAGCTGTGTTCTGACAGCGGACAATGCCAAGTTCTTTGGAGAGAATGAACAGAACAGGGAATCATTAAGTGATCCTCTGGCCATTCCCATCCTCTTGGGAACAGTCAGGGTAGGCAGGGATTATTGATAGCCATTTATGAAACCGTCTTCCATGAACTTAACATAGTTCTTTTTGAACCCCGTTATAGTCTTGGCCTTCACAATATCCTCTGGCAAGGAGTTCCACAGGTTGACTATGCATTGTTGTGTGAAGAAATACTTCCTTTTAGTTCATTTTAAACCTGTTGCCTATTTTCATTTGGTAACCCCTAGTTCTTGTGCTGTAACGACTAAAGAACTGTTAATTATTTACTTTCTCCTCACCAGTCATGATTTTTATAGACCTCTGTGACGTCTCACCCATCACCCCCAGCAGGATTCTCTTTTGTGAGCTAAAAACTACCATCTTCTTAATATCTCTTCACATGGAATCTTCCCCTTATTGTTAATCAGTTTGTTTGCACTCTTCTGTATCTTTTCCAATATCAGTATTTTTTTGAGACAGAGCAAGTTTCTAGAGCACAGGCCCTGGTTCTCATGGGGGACTTAAATTACCCTGACATCTGCTGGAAGGCCAATACAGCAGTGCACAGGC
>ML681981.1:24305495-24383663 GCA_007922195.1 Podocnemis expansa | reverse complement strand
CCTTGACTTTAGCAAGGCTTTTGATACAGTTTCCCACAGCATTCTCAATGGCAAATTAAGGAAGTATGGGTTAGATGCATGGACTGTAAGGTGGATAGAAAACTGGCTAGATCAACGGTTTCAGCGTGTAGGAATCAATGGCTCCATGTCAAGTTGGCAAGCGGTAATGAGTGGTGTGCCCCAGGGGTCGGTCCTGGGGCCAGTTCTGTTCAATGTTTTCATTAATGATCTGGATGATGGGATAGATTGCACACTTAGTAAGTTTGCGGATGATACCAAACTGGGGGGAACGGTAGACACCCTGGAGGGCAGGGACAGGATTCAGGGAGACCTAGACAAATTGGAGCAGTGGGCCAAGAGGAATCTCATGAGGTTCAACAAGGACAAGTGTAAAATCCTGCACTTGGGACGAAAAAACCCCATGTACTGCTACAGGCTGGGGAGTGATCAGCTAAATAGCAGCACTGGAGAAAAGGACCTAGGAGTCATGGTGGATGGGAAGCTGGATATGAGTCAGCAGTGTGCGCTTGCTGCCAGAAAGGCCAATGGCATACTGGGCTGCATCAGAAGAAGTGTTGCCAGCAGATCGAGGGATGTGATCATTCCCCTCTATTCTGCACTAGTGAGGCCACATCTGGAATACTGTGTCCAGTTTTGGGCTCCCCACTACAAAAAGGACATGGACAAATTAGAGAGAATCCAGCAGAGGGCAACAAAAATGATCAAGGGGCTAGAGCATAAGCCCTATGAAGAAAGACGGAAGGAACTAGGCTTATTTAGTCTGCAGAAGAGAAGATTGAGGGGGGATTTGATAGCAACCTTCAACTATTTGAAGGGTTGCTCCAAGGAGGATGGAGCTCGACTGTTCTCGGTAGTAACAGAGGGCAGAACGAGAAGCAATGGTTTCAAGTTACAGCTGGGGCGGTCCAGGCTGGATATTAGGAGAAACTTCCTTACTAGGCGAGTGGTGAAGCATTGGAATAAGCTGCCTAGGGAGGTGGTGGAATCTCCATCTCTGGAGGTGTTCAAGACCCAGCTGGACAAAACCCTGACTGGGATGATCTAATGGGAGTGGTCCTGCTTTTTTTGGCAGGGGGTTGGACTAGATGACCTCGTGGGGTCCCTTCCAACCCTATGATTCTATGAACCAGATGTGCACACACTATTTAAGATGATGGTGTACCATGGCTTTACAGAGGCATTTTGATACTTTCTGTCCATCCCTTTCTTAGTGAATCTCAACATTTTTAGCTTTTTTTTTTTTTGATACTGCCGCACACTGAGCGGATGCTTTCAGAGATCTCTTCACAGTGACTTCGAGCTCTCTTGAGTGGTAACAGCTAACTTTGACCCCATCGTTTTTTTTAATATATATAATGATTGTTGAAAGTAAAGGCCAAAGTGGTCCCAGTGGTGGTAGGAGCACTCGGGGCTGTGACTCCTAAGCTGGGAGAGAGGCTCCAACAGATCCCAGGAACAACGTCAGAGCTCTCTGTCCAGAAGAGTGCAGTGCTAGGAAAAGCTAAGATACTGCGCAGAACCCTCAAACTCCCAGGCCTCTGGTAGAGGACCCGAGGTTGAAGAAGACACATACCACCCATAGGGGTGAGAGAGGAATTTTTTTTTTAATAAAAATATAGGGGATTATGTTTTCCGCTGTGGATTACTTCGCGTTTATCAACAATGAATTTCATCTGACATTTTGCTGTCCAGTAAACCAGTTTTGTGAGATCTTTCTGTAACTCCTTGAAGGCTGCTTTGCGCTTAACTATATTGAGTAGTTTTGTATCAGCTGCAAACTTTGCCACCTCATTGTTTACCCTTTTTCTAGATCATTTATGAATGTTAAACAGTACTGGTCCTTGTTCAGAGCCTTGAGGTACCGCACTATTTATTTCTCTCCATACTGAAAATGGGCCATTTATTCCTATCCTTTGTTTCCTATCTTTTGACCAAGACTGCTTACTCTGCTTGAGAGCCTTTAGTGAAGAACCTTATCAAAGTCTTTCTGAGGATCTAAGTACACTATATCCACTGGATCATCCTTGTCCATATGCTCACTGATCCACTCAACTAATTCTAGTAGAATAATGAGGCATGATTTCCTTAAAAGATTGACTCTTCCCCAACAAATTGTATTCGTCTGTGTCCAGTAATGCTGTTCTTATAGTTTCAACCAATTTGCCTAGTACTGAAGTTAGGCTTACTGGCTTGTGATTGCCAGGATTGCCTCTGAAGCCTTTTTTTAAATTGAGTTCACATTATCTATCTTCCAGTCATGTGGCACAAAAGGTGATTTAAATGGTAGGTTACGTACTACAGGAAATTGCAGGATGCTAACTGAGTTCCTTCACAACTCTTGGTTAGATACTGTCTGGCCTTGGTGATTTGTTACTATTTAAATTTATGCATTTGTTCCAAAACCATCTCCAGTGACACCTCAGTCTGGGACAGTTCCTCTCATTTGTTACCTAAAAGAAAGGGTCAGGTTTGGGAATCTCATTCACATCCTCAGCCATGAGGACAGATGCAGGTAATTCATTTAGTTGCTCAGCAGTGACCCTATCTTTGAGTGCTCTGAACTACACTGACATAATCTCTTATGTTTCTCTTTGAGATGGTTTTCTTTTCAGTATAGCAGGGAAATTACATTGGTGGGACCATGACTGGTCCTTTTCTTGGAACCATGAGAACTGGAAGGGACCATCAGAGGTTAACAAGTCCAGTCCCTTGCACTCATGGCAGAACCAGCTACCATTTAGACCATTCCTGACATTGTCTAACCTGCTCTTAAAAATTTTCAATGACAGAGATTCTACAGCCTTCTTAGGCAACTTATTCCAGTGGTTAATCACCTTGACAGTTAGGACAGGAAGCAATGGGCTTAAATTACAACAAGAGAGGCTTAGGTTGGACATTAGAAGGAAAATTCCTGTCATGAGTATTTAAGGAAAATAATTTTTCTGCCCTTCCTTGTAACAGCTTTTTAGTTACTTGAAAACTGTTGTCCCCTCTGTCTCCTCTTTTCCAGACTAAACAAACCCAATTCGTTCAGTCTTCCCTTTAATCATTTTTTGTTGCTCTTCTTTAGACTTTCTCCAGTTTATCTACATCAGGGGCTGGCAAACCTGGCACGTGTGCCAAAGGTGGCATATGCACCTATTTTGAGTGGCGTGCAAGTCTCCTGGCCCTGCAACACCACTCAGCATTGTGGCTGCTCCCCCCTGCTGGCCCTGCTCCCCCAGCGGTATCTGGGGCTGCAAGAACCATCCGGCTTGTGATGACTTCTCTTCTTGCTAGACTTGTCCCCCAGTGGGGTCTCGGGCTGCAAGAGCTGTTGTGTGCGCCATGGCTCTTTCCCTTGCTGTCCCTGCCCCCGGCACCTGCTGAGGGTTGTTGGGCAGGTCTGGCATGGAGGCCAGCAAAAGTTGCAGACCCCTGGCCTGCATCTTTCCTGAAATGAGGTGTCCAGTACTGGACACAGTACTCCAGTTGACTCCTAATCAGTAGATTTATTTCTGGGAAAGATCGGTTATCTGGGTGTGCCTGGAAGAGTAAGTGAACACCTGATGTACTAGAATTAAAAAGTATAAAAGCCCTGTTCTTGTTTTTGCAGGTGAACATAGCCTTTAAACAGCATGGAAAGCGGCTAGAACACCAAGGAATAAGGATTGAATTTGTAGGACAAATTGGTGAGTTTTGAAGCTGCCAGGGGGTTGTGGTAGATGTGATTTATGGAGCTTTACATTTGTGACTGTCTGAATTCTGGCTCAATCATCATGATTTACATCAGGATAGTGTTATGAAGTGCTGAAATTAGATAGTGTCATTGTAACTTGGAAATAATGGGCTACTTTTGCTTGTCAGAAACTGAAAAAACTAAGCAGCATGCTTGGCATTTACACAAGTTAATGGCACGTGGTTACTGCACAACTGTGTTCACAATGCAGATGGCAATTTACAGTCTTAATCTGCATCATCAAATTAAGAGCTAGGAAAATTGAGACCTTTTTTAAAACCGCAAGTGGCAAATGCATGAAAAATAGCACCCGAAAATGTCATGTGCAGTTATTCTACATAAAGTAAGGTGTGTCTGTCTCAAAGTGCAGAACTCTGTACAGTTGCCTGCTGACATGACATTAAACTGATGATCTTTCTTCTTTTTCATTTTTTCTTTTCCCTATTCAAATTTCGAAACTCAGAGTGTGAGGAATCTGTACCATCGGGTTAGGTTCAGAGTTCTGTTGATAATTTCTCACAAAGATACTTGAAATATCCTTTCATACATCTTATGAAATTCCTTATCTTCTGTTTACATCTAGCCTCTCTGGCTTAGAAAAAATTTTAATAATGAAATGTTGTGGTATGGCAATACTTAGGTTGACAAAAATACATTTGAAAATTAAACAGCTGTCAAATGAACAATTACATTACTTCATAAATTAAAATACATTTGCAGTGTTTTAATTATGATCACTTCTGTAACATGCAAAAATCAGTAACTTATTTTCTACTATTAACTATTGTTCTCCTGTATTTCTAAGAAGCTGCTTCCTTAATTTGTTACCTTGGTGGCGCTATATGTAAATATAAACCAGTTAAGAATAATCGTGTCTATTATTCATTGTCTGTTAGGGAGAATTTAATAAACTTGAGTCAGTTTACAAATATTTTAACTCATGGTGATAACCAGCTGACAGTGTCTCATTTCCAGTTCTGAATTGTAAATAACTTACTCAATGACATGTAGAAATGGTTTACTTCACATAGCTTTTGCAATGTTAAATGTACCATGTGAAGTCTGGGTGGTTCAAAGATTTAACGTAGTAAGGTGAAAAAAATCAGTCATTCTCAGTCCTCTAGTATTGAATGCAACTCCCCTCAGTTGATGTGCATCTATTTACACCATGACAGAACTTGAACCCAAGTGCTTGATTTGAACTTACCTACACTGTAGTAATGGCAATATACCTTGTAACTGTGTTTTTTTGTAATTCATAGGAAACTTATTAGTAGCTGCAGTCCTATTCCAAAAGGACATATGTTGCTAATTGTGTGATTGGCCTTTCTGCTGTAACTGCCAGTGACTAAATGGACATGGAGACTATATTACAATCTGTTGAGATTAAAGGCTGAATTATATTTATTGAAGTGTTCTAAATAATAAACAATTTACTATATCCAAACAGTAACAAAACATTTATAGCATTTGATCAAAATACTTAAGAACAATAAATCTAGGAGTGCTTAGAGCCATAATTTCTTGGCTCCAACTTGAGCAGGCAGGTGTTAGCAATGAGGTACGTCTAAGAGCTAGTTGTTTTATACCCTTTAACAAACCAGTGATGTCGCTGCCTCTTGCAACTTAGCTAAAAGTCGGGTTTTGACCACTTTGGATCATTGCTGGTTCAATGCAGCATAATCCTTAATTTTTTTTCAACTATCCTTAATTATTGGGTCTTTCTTCAACCTTACTGGTTACCTTTCAGGTTCTGCTGTTCTGTAATTTTGGTGTTGAAGATCACTAACTTCAGTTTTCCCAACATCTTTTGGCTGAATGTGTTTTTAAATTCCACTGATCTGGAGGTGAATTTAGTTCTTGTATCTTTCTCCTCGTACCTTACTCCCAGCAGTCGGAATAGAGCTGGAAAAAGAGGTTTCAAATGACATTTACTTCAACACCTGTGATTTATTAAAAAAAACCCTCTTCTGACTTCTTGTTTCTCGATTTCAGAACTCTTCAATGACAAGAGCAATACTCATGAATTTGTAAACCTAGTGAAAGAACTAGCCTTACCAGGAGAACTGACGCAAAGCAGAAGTTACGACTTTGAATTTATGCAAGTTGAGAAGCCATATGAATCTTACATTGGTGCCAATGTCAGACTGAGGTATAAAAATGTATTTAAACAGGAAGATTTCTATAAAATTTGATACTAGAATTGGACATAATGTTAAGCCGTATATAAAACTGGTTCAGCATGTGTTCAACAAAATGGTAATTCCGTAAAGACTGCTTCCCATTAAACTATAAACATAGCATTCATTTTATCTTACTGAAATAAAATTTGTATTTGTTCCCAAAAGTCTGTGCGTGGAATTGAAGGAGCTATATTACTGTGCTCACACTCACAGCAGCACTCTTTTGTGACAGACACCCACCTAGAAGGTGGGTTGGTCCTTCATTCATTTCACCTGTTAATGAAGTCCTGTCCTTCTGTAAGTTAAAACTGTCTGAAGTGCTGATTTTTAATTGAAATAAAACACATGAAGTGGTTGTTAAAGGGATAATTCTTGTAGCTGGCTCTTACACTTGGAAGCAGCAGTCATAAGAAGGGTTAAACCAAAGACTGCTAAGACTTATGCTGGTCTCCCAAATCCTTCATGTTCTAAGGCTATGTCTACATACAAAAGTATCTTCAGCACTGTTCATACTAGCCCAATTCTCTGTAGGATAAATTTCCTCCCTATCAAAATGCAATATGTCCCCTTTTTTTGAACTGAAAGTTAACTTGTTCATAAATTTTTCGAGTACAGTGTTCTGATTTTCCTGTTAACAAAGAGTATAAGGTAAGAAAATAACACTTTGACATGCTGCTTAGCGTAGATAGAAAATAGATTTGATGTCTGTGTTCTCAACTATATGATTTCTTTGTAAGGAGAATTTTTGTTTGTAGAACTTCTTTTTTTGGTGCATATCCTCATGGCTAAAGGAAATGAGGCTGGAAGTGTGTGTAGCTAAGGCTTGGATGTTACTAGCTAGTGAGTGAAACTGGATAAAATTCTGTAGACTGGTTTTAATAAGAAATTGTAAGTCTAATTATTGAATATAAAATTACTTTTTGCAGTTCTGCTTCAGTTTTTTTGGAGAGTTGCCATGGCAACTTTATTCATAAAAAGAACATCCTGCATATCTGAGTCTGTTAATTTTACTATTTATTTGTAGGTATTTTCTTAAAGTGACAATAGTAAGAAGACTGTCAGATTTGGTAAAAGAATATGATCTTATTGTTCACCAGCTTGCAACATACCCAGACGTCAACAATTCTATTAAAATGGAAGTAGGCATTGAAGACTGCCTGCACATAGAATTTGAATATAACAAATCGAAGTAAGTGACTAAAAACACACCAAATAGAAGTACTCAAATTGACCAAGAATAGAGAACTTTTAATGTAATATAAATTACTTTAAAATGAAGACTTATCATAATTATTCTTAAAGGCTTGGAAACAAAATGATCAAACAAAGGCAGATGTTTCATTTTTAGAATAGTTGCCAAGTGCGATTTTCGGTGCTTAATGGTCAGTCTCTTACAAGCTTTCTAGTAACTTTGACTTAGCTCTTGATATCAGGCTCTCTGCTTGGGTGACTCGTGCATTCTTGGCAGAAATCTTCCATCATAATAGGGATATTCTAGCTTCACTTAAGTGGTTGGGAAACATGCCTTACCAGACAATTTGTCTGGTTTAGTTTCAGAGATAAAAATGGTGTATGTTTGTGTTTTTCTTAAACTCTGTAATTAAGTGTGCTTTTGGTAAGCCTTTAACTGAAAGCCATGTTTGTTTTCCTAAAGGTATCACTTAAAGGATGTGATTGTTGGAAAAATTTATTTCCTCTTAGTAAGAATAAAAATTCAGCACATGGAATTGCAGCTGATCAAAAAGGAGATCACTGGAATTGGTAAGATGAGTGAAAAAGGAAGAATACAAATATGAGCTGGCATTTGTGTATCATTAAGGTTGATGCAAACCTGACAAGTTGTTGGTCAAAAATATCTGGTTTTGTTCATGACATATTAATGGGCTTTCTGTTCATTCGGGGTTCAGAATCAGATGTGATATGCAGTACAAAGTAGCTTGGTCTAGTAGTGGATTACCTGTCTACTTCATACCGTAGGATATGGAGCTTGTTTGGGGATGGGGAGCTCATCCAGTGTTGCATAAATTTACCCACTACTTCCAGAGCTCTTGACGCTAAAAATAAAAGTATGCATGAGCATGAATTATTGCTTGTGTATTCACTTCAGACTAATTTGAAATTGGCAGCCTTTTTTTTTTATTACAGGTGAGGAGATAGGTGATGTCCTTTAAACAGTAGATGATTGTGAAGGCATTTTAAAAAATGCTTAAATCCCATTGCCTTGCAATGAGATTGAGGGCTAAGAGTAACTCCTGAAAATGGGATTACATTGCTCATTTTTTAAAATGATACCATTCATATACAGTGTATGAAAAGCTCTTTTCAAGTAAGTGATGTGCCCTGTTTTGCTGCTTGTGTCTTGTAAGAAGACAAGCAGCAGAACATTATCTTATAGGTCTTCCTTGAGGACCCCCCCCCCCAACTCTTAAAAAATATAAGTGGTGTTAAGTCTGTTCAGACTTCCCTGTTTGCTGAAGGAGGGAGTGCTGAGTGCTTATATTTTTAAACTGAAAAAATAGTGATGCTGCATCTTAATAGATGTCTTTGTCCATTAGTCATTGGAGTTAAATAGGTGTTTGTGATGCTTGCGGTAGACAAGCCATGAATGTGTAATATGTAAAAGACGCAGGAAACTTTCTCCTAAAAACTTAACATGCTTTAATAGATCAGAAAGCATGCAAATCTATTTCTTTTCCTTTGCAAGTCAGCATTTTCACATCCTTGAAGTACTGCTGTTTTGCTAAACTTTTTATGACTCAGACTTGCTACTTGATCTGCTCTTTAATTTGAGAGATTACTGTTGCGAGTACTATGTCATTTCACAAAATCAGAGTACAACTTGGTACAGCTAAGTGTTAACTTGACGGAGATCTGAAGCATGAGTAGGTGGATGATTGCAGATACAGCTTTTTTTAAAAGCATTTATCCATACTATATGCAGCCTTACCTATTATTTTGTTATTTTTAATGAATATAAAAACTATTGGAAGTTGAGGGGTTTATTCTTAATTTGCACAATATTTAAGATAAGGGAAAGGAAACAAAAAGGTTTGTCATTCATAGTGGAATTGCCATAAGACTACTATCTGGAGCTATCTAGTTGCACTGAAAAAGCATATCAAATAAATGTTCCAAAGTGGCTCTAGTGAACACCTTGCACTTTTTATTTTTAATCAGGGCCCAGTACCACAACAGAGACAGAAACCATTGCAAAGTATGAAATCATGGATGGTGCACCAGTCAAAGGTAAATAATTGCACTTGCTCTGTTGGAGAGTATTCTAGTGTAAAAACTAAACTACGTTTTTAAGGTTTTACTTCTTTATGGATCAGAGTTGGTTGTCCTGAAAAAGTAAATTTGGTCATTGGGCCTTGTAAGTGGTAGATCACCCAAAGCTGCAGTGATATTCATTACTCACCCTAGTGATAGGGGCTTCAATCATTGAATTTGTTTCAAGTTTAGTTTTCTTACTACTGCCGCTCACACCCACCAAAAGCTGCGGTCAGATATGGGATCCCTCATTAAACCTTTCTGCTGCAGTAACTTGGTGTAGGAGGAAGTGAAGAATATTCTGCCTAAGAGGAGGAAGCAGTTCTTCTTTTCTCTAACTTGACTGCTGTGTGCTCTCCTTCTTTACTAGTATTTTTAAGCACTTCCATTTCTGATCACCACCATATTTGCCTTTTTGGAAGCGGACATGTCAGCAGGCTTCTGAGTACAACACAGCTGATACTTCTTGTCAAGACTCAGAATTGCAACCATGCTATGAATATTTGGATGCCTCTAAATTATAACAACTTTGAGTGAAAAAGATATGATTGTTTAGATCTAGATTAAACATAAAGGTTGCACCAGTTTACCTAATGATGTAGTTTTTAAGTTTACTTTAGTTAACTTGTTGGACAAACTAAAACAAGTCAGGTGAAACACCTGTATGGAGACATTGATGTGTTTAAACCTGTGTGCCCACATAGGGCAAGCTGTGCTGACGTATCTGTTCTAAAACTGTCTAAGAACTAAGAAATCTGTCTGCACAGGGATTTAACTAAACTGTGTGTGAGTCTAGGTATAGTGAAGTTCCTAGAAAGTTTTCGTTTCCCCTCTGAGTTATTGTAGCAAGTTTCTTGGGGACTGGAAGGCAATCCAAGACTTGGTGTGGCCAGTAAACATGGCAGGCTCTGGGACAACTAGGAGTCCTAAGGAAGATGCTGGCTACTAACTACTCTTAAACTTGCTTCCAGAGGATTTTAGGGAGGAAGGAAGATGGTAAATAAAAGTAGAAGCAAAGAATGATCACGGCTCTTAAATCTCCTTCAGAAAAAAAAAGTGGGAAAAGAGAAAGAAGTAGGCAGGGAGGGTTCTGGTTCATGATTATGGGAATGGGCAAGATGCCAGTTAGACCTGAATGATGATCAGCCTCCCTTGAGCAACTGCTTTAGGATCTTGAGACAACAGTAGACGGCAAGATTAAACCACCCTTCTCATGGCAGGGCTATCTGAAGGTGATGGTGCAAAAACTGACTAGAACTTGGATCCTACAGATCCAAATAAGTCTGATTCAAGAATGGCTAAAGAACAGCGACTGGTCAATAGTAGACTGATCTCGTTTTCAATAAAAATAGATTTCTTATTGACTTTGAGCTAGTAACAGCGCTTCTTTAAAATAGTTCAGACCACAAGATTTAGATTATTTTAGTAACTGATGAGAGGTTGCAGAAAGGGTGATGCTGGGTGATTTGTTCATATTTGATGTTGACTGACTTAATTATAGAATTGGTCTTCAGGGTCTTGATCCTTTAAAGCCCTGAAAGGTGTGGAACCCAGTTAGTTGAAAGTGCCTCTCACTGCCAGCACCATTGACTTGAAGACTTTTTTGTAAAGTTTTGGACCTGTGTTGGGTTTCCCAGTTGAAAGCTTGTGTCTTCAGGGTTTCGAGAATGCTTATGTAGAAGACAGCCACTTTTTCAACTGATCTGATCCATTTTGTGGAATGTGTTTAACAGTAGCTCTCTCAGAAGAAACTAATTCTAATTTTCTTTTCCTTTTCAAGGTGAATCAATTCCTATAAGACTTTTCTTAGCAGGTTATGATCCAACTCCTACAATGAGGGATGTGAACAAAAAATTTTCAGTGAGATACTTTTTGAATCTAGTGCTTGTGGATGAAGAAGACAGACGGTACTTTAAACAACAGGTATGGTAGTGCACAGTGGGGTTTCAACCTTTTCAGAGTTGTGACACAGTGGGCAGACTTTGCAGCTGTGTATGACATGTTAAGCCACTTTTGCTCCCCTGCCCCAAAAGCTAAGGCTTCTTTCCTGAGCAGGGCAAACTTTGATGTAGTGCCAAAGAACATGTTTTGCACATTTTGTTACCTTGGTTGGATGGTAATAGAATCTGCTGAAACAGGCTGTTTGGCGCAACAGTGCTCCCCTTCCTCTGCTCAGAAGTAGGGCAAGGGGAGCTGGCAGCGCTGGGGCTGGGTGCTATTTTGAGGCTGCAGGGATCCCTGCAGCCCTGGGAGACTCCCAGCCTGAGTGCCTGTGTAGTGCCACATAGTCTGTTTCAGCAGATTTTGTTACTGACAAGCCAAACTAACAATCTGTTGAAATGTGGTTTTCAGCACTACATCAGCACCTCATTCCCTGCTTGTGAGTGGGAGAAGGTAGGCACTGGGGTTGGGAGTCCCCTGGGGCTGCCGAGCTCTCTGCAGCCTTGGGACTGCCCCTAGCTCCAGCAGTACACTGCTGCTGCAGATGGCTAGGGCTGGGGGCTTCTTGGGACTTCAGAGGCCCCTGCAGTCTTGGGACTACCCTTCAGCTGGAGTGCTGATGCTGCCAGCTTCCCCTTTGTCCTGTTTCAGCCTGGGAACCCAAGAAGGGAAGCTGGGAGCAGTAGGACTCCAACTGGGACCAGGGTGGTGTGATGCCAATTTTTGGTGACACGCCTCTCTGCTCTTCATGACATGGTGGTTGAGAACCATTGTAATATAGGCTGGAGTCTTGTGATAGGATGACTTTTTTGTTAGGTTTTGTGCACATGCTGTTCAGAACTGCAAATGTGAGAAATGTCTTTCACACTTCAATTTGTAGCACAGAATTTACTTTATGCTTCCAAACGTGAACAAAAAGCCTTAACTTGCAAGTGAGGAGCAAGAAGAGGATGATAGATGTTCTTTTTAGGAAAGTTGAGGTATTAATGTGGTACAAAATGCAAGGAAAACATGATTGATTGCACCACAGAACTTGCACACTAAATAGCCAGATGAAACAATACTGCTAAATTGCTTTGTGTCTAAATGGGTTATTGGAGCATTATTTTTTAATTACTGCATGTGTAACATATTTTTAACTTGTGGGCTAATACTGGATGAAGAACACAAGGTATTTGAGTTGGTCCCTAGCATAAAAGAGTACAATAGTAAGGGTGTAAAAATGATATAAAGGGTAGTGTGGATACTTTGCGTCCATAAGAAATAACGATAGAAACAAAAACAAAACCAGGTAACCATGGCCTTAAAACGTGACTAAGAAGCTTGTATTAATTCAGGAATGGAGAGGAAATCAGAAGGATTAGAAGAGGGAAGTGGCATGATTGATATTTTCAGACAAATATTATTTACTTTTCATTTGTTGTTTAGCACAGAACAGGAACAAAATGATTTGAGTAGCCAGAGAGAAGGCAACTGACTGAGAGAGCACTACACACGTGAATGTGCATCTTAATATTCATAAACTGAATTGCTTATATTCTTAAATCAATCTGTGTCTGATTTGTAGAAATACAGGTTATTACAGAGGTGAAATAAATAGTGATGCAAAGCTTTGGAAACCTTGCATCAATGGAAATTTTATTATTCATTTTGACATTAGGAGTTAATATTTGTGCAGACACATCACTATACTAAGTGTGTGTGCTTCCCCTAAATAGGAAATAATTCTTTGGCGAAAAGCTCCTGAGAAACTGAGGAAACAACGAACAAACTTTCATCAGCGGTTTGAATCTCCAGAAGCACAAGCATCTGCTGAACAACCTGAAATGTGAACTGCTATCGGAGGTGGAAAAAACTGTTGTGACACTTCGGCAGGTTAAAGATGGCAGCAGCCTGTAGGAAAAGAGAAGGCAAAAACTCACATTACACCTGTCTTCCTTCATCTTACAGTGCTGCATTTACTATATTACTAAAACATTTGTCAAGTAAAAATTCAAGTGTGTATATACATTTAAATAAAGTGCTTTCTCAAACACTGGAACTTTCTTAAGCTACTATTTTATACTGCACATTTTACTTTCATTTGATGTTATGCACTTTTTATGCATCAAACTTAAACAAACCTAGTTATATTTTCCATGCATGTAGGCTTGTATATTTATTTATTTTTTTTTGCTAATCACTTATAATATATAGATTAAAGCATTTCTCTCCCTTCATGTCATCTATCGCATGCATACCTCAAATGCTGCTTATCTGCATTGGTTTTGAAACCCACAGATAAGTATACTTGTCTAAATTACACTAAAAATCAGGGTTTATTGTGGATTTTTTTCATCCTGGGAATGTCTAAATTTCTCATTCTAAACACATATGCATTGTTTAACATTTCATAAATCATATACATAAATGTACCACAAACTTACTTTACCTTTTTGGAGGCTTCTGAGACCGTATCTGGCGCTCAGAGGCTTTGAAGCTTGTATCCTTTCACAAGCTGTTCTGTTCACAAACAAACTTGTTCCCAGCAAGACCCTTTTAGATATGTGGTGGCTTTTACAGTTCACTTTGACCATATTTGTTTTTACTTAGACTTCCAGAAGCAGTTTACTGACAAGTCCAGTGTTTTCTAGTAACTGTAGAACTCTCACTTCTTCTACCCATTGCTGTTTTACTTTAATTGAGATGGTGGGGGGATGGAAATGTTTTAAGATAGCTGATGCTTGATGATTAAGCTAAGACATAGTGTGTTCTTGAAATCAATTTGTTAGATGCACAATATTTACTCATCTCTTGGAGTCATCAATTTACCCCGCCCGCTCTTTGCAGCCTACTCTCTTGCCATCCTGGGTGAGGAAGAAAAATGACTTCTCAAAACAACATCCTTAATTTAGTCCATCTACACTTACAAGTGGGATGGGGGGTGGAGGAGGAACAAACTTTTGGGTTTTTAGAAAAAATTTTTTTGGACTGTTTGAGTTCCAAAAGCATTCAGAAATTGGTCTAGCAAAACACACAGATTATTTTTGGTTTACTCATCTCTTGTGTGAGTGTAAAGTCTTTGAACAAATTAAACAAGTTAGCCTTCCTTTGTTCACTCTTAAGCCCATAATCTGTTATCAAATTTAAATATATGTGGGTTGGGCACAAAATGAAGCCTGCTGTGTGGAAGGCTATTTGCTCTTGCATTTCACTTGGACTATAAACAAGACTGTCTAAACTTCAATGCAAGTGTCACTGGTTTACCTTACTTTATGAGTAAGCAAAATAATTGAATTACACTTCTGTAAAATGTTTTACTACTATGGCACTTTGATAAAACAGAAAAGGATTCTATGTACTATATACTGGGGTATTTCTCTTAAATGTGGATATCTGAGTGCAAATTTAACTCCCTCATGTAAGTGCCTGTTCAGAATTTTTTTAAAAATATGCCAAATATTTTCATGATCACTTGCATGTTGTAATTTGGAAACTATTCCAAGAGACTTTGAAAGCTGATTGTATTTAACCAGCCTCAGATTGTGCAACCATGTATAATAAATGAGAAACACACAGCCTTTATTTGAGTTATTAAAATAGCTGTATTCTCACTAAAACGTGAATTGTCTTTAATTAGAAAATATACTGTACTGAAAATACCATTTGTAATGCATATTAATGTATTTTGGGAATGGAATACAAGGGTTATATCTTAGGAGATCTGAGTGGTATGTACCACCTTAAGTAATTTGTAGTTACTAGCCTCAGTTCATTCCATGTCGTGAGAAAATTCATCCCCATTAGACATACTCATTGTCATTTATGAATTGAGGGGGTGGAATTAGTTGATTTTCTAGGTTTTTATTTAATGTTTTGGCAATCTCAGAAAAGCAAAGGATTGTGAGAATTTAGTCTGCATGATCAGTCTCTTCAGGGCCGAGAGTAGTTTCTCAGCTGGGTTTGGGGCATAATTTGGAAAGGCAATATTTGGAAGCTCGCACAACTTATGTACTGGTCTCAATTTTTATTGGGACTTTGATTTTCAGGATTTTCTTATATCAGAACAGTTGGTTAGTGTTGAGCTGACCATATATGAAATACTCTTCCCGTATGTCACAATCAGAAATTTTCCACATGAGAGATCAGACTAGATCTAAGGATTAAACCAAGTTTAATAAGAAAATGGATTTAGTAAAGTTATAGGCTTAGTTTATTGGCTCAACACTGACCTAATGAGCCTGAAGTTACTTGAAATGTTCCATGGTGCTCTAGCTTTGACTAACAACAGTGCTTTATATCAGACTATGCCCCCAGTTTTTACGATTACAAGTCTTGGCACAAGTTCATTGTCTTTAGATTTTCAGGGGGTTTGATAAATTAATGCTATATAAACTAATAAAACCATTATTTACTTTTTTTTTTTTTTTTGCTGAAAAGTAGTAATTCCTTTCTCAGTGTTAAATCAGCAGATTGCAGTACCCATGTCCTATTTATACTGATGCCTAGAATGATAGATAAATATCACTGATGTATTCTGTTTTCTGTGATCTTCTTAAGCTGGAGACTCCTATTTTTCCTCTAACTAATTGAAAGGCCAACTTCCTACTTAAGATGCAATCTTTATACACCAGTGATTGCATTTTGATGTGATATTTCCTCTTGACAAATTGTTCAGTTCTTCCACCTATTGGTGGTTAATACTGATTCCTTGGTACTATGCAAGATACCTTCAAAAAGAACATATCCTATTTATTTTCTAGAGTATATAGTAATTTTTTCTGTTTTGTCTAATTATCAGGGCAGACCCCCTCAACCCCCCCCATGGATTTAGTTGCATATAATTAGGTTTGTTAGAATAAAGTGGTGTGTAGGAGAGGTGGGTCTTTACCAAACATGCAGATTCAAGTGCTGTTTTTGTAGCTATGTATTTTAAGAAAATGAATGCAACCGATACAATGCATACTAGCAAAGAGACTTGGTATGTCCACACACAGGTCTTAGAATCATAGGGTTGGAAGGAACCTCATAGGTCATCTAGTCCAACCCCCTGCCAGAGGCAGGACCACTCCCACTAAACCATCCCAGTCATGGTTTTGTCCAGGTGGGCCTTAAACACCTCCAAAGATGGAGACTCCATCTCCCTCAGCAGCTCATTCCAAGGCTTCACCACTCTCCTAGTAAAGTTTTTTCTAATATCCAGCCTCGACCCCCCCCCCCAACCGCATCTTGAGACCATTGCTCCTTGTTCTGTCCTCTGTTATTACCGAGAACAGTCGAGCTCCATCTTCCTTAGCAACCTTCAACTACTTGAAGGAATGCTCTATCAAATCCCCCCTCAATCGTCTCTTCTGCAGACTAAATAAGCCTAATGCTTTCAGTCTTTCCTCATAGGGCTTGTGCTCCAGTCCTTTAATCATTCTGGTTGCCCTCCTCTGAACTCTCTCTAGCATGTCTCTGTCCTTTTTGTAGTGGGGAGCCCAAAACACAGTATTCTAGATGTGGCCTCACCAGTGCAGAATAGAGGGGAATGATCACATCCCTTGATCTACTGGTAATACATTGAAATAACACTTGTTATTTTGATTTTTAAAGTTTAGGTCCACATGTTTTCTTATTTTGAAATAAGAAGCTCCCTTATTTCAAAATAGTAAATTATTTTGATTATAATAAAACCTAGTAGTATATTTGTCATTTTGCTATAACAATATATCAATATAAGGGGTTTGACCACCTTCCTCCCAGGTTGCATGGCACCCTGGAAGGGGACCCCCCCCAGCACCCTGGCCAGGGAGGGGGGATGGAGAGGTGGTGCCCAGCTCCCTGTGGAAGCTGGTGTGGGGAGAAGGGATCCCTGCGCACCCAGCTTCCCCCGAAGCTGGCTGGGCGATGGGGGCAAGAAGCCCTGCCCCCCGGCTTTCCCTGTGCTAGCCAGGTGGCAGGGGGGAAGCCAGGCATGCAGCTGCAAGGCTTCAGCCAGTCTTGGGGGGGATGTCTGTTCCCTTGTTGGACTCTGGGCACACAGAGGCACTTCGGGCTTTTTTTTTTTCTTCCTCCCCTTGTCACTGGCTTTCCTGGGTGGCAACATGGTGATGCTAGGGGACCATGTTGCCATACCTCCCATAGTGCTCCTCTCCTGAATCGAACTAGCAATTCCTGTCCCCAGATGTGCTAGTTCAATTTGAGGTTTTTGGTTTGGATCTGTTAAATTGATTTAATGATCGTTATATCAAATTAACTTGAATTGATTACAGTTAAATTGATTTTATGGCTTGTCTCTGGACATAGCCTTGCTGAAGTGCTGTAAATTACAGGCTTCATCCTGTACAGGGGAAGCTGTTACCAAGACACTAACATGATCTTATGACTTGCTTGGTTTCTAAATAAACATGGTGTTCTGGGACTTAGACCAGTTATTGGTAACTTACCAGCTGCTCTTGAAAATGAAGGGAATTAATTTCTTACATGTTAGAAGATAAGAGGGGTGAAGATTATTTGGGCTGAGGCAAGGTTGGGCCTGTGTGTGAAAGGCACTGTTAGCTTGGTGACTTGAGAGGATGAGAGGGAATAGCATGGTGCATGAGAAAGTAACCAGTATGGTATAAGGAGCAGAGGAACAAACAGGTATTAGCCTCCATCTGTCTGACAGACTGACAATATCCTGAGCAAACCTTATTAGAATTTAAATAGATTTTATTGAATTGTTAGACCTTGTTGTATGAAGGTTGATATCTTTGTGGTACTGGTACGTAAGAATGACCATATTGTGTCAGACCAATGGTCCACCTAGCTCAATAGTCTGCTAGTGGCCAATGCCAGATGTATCAAAGGGAATGAACAGAACACGGCTGTTATCCCATGAGCCATTCATTCCCTGTTGCTTAATTTCAGTATCTAGTAGTCAGAGACTTGGGCACCCAAAAGATAGCCAAAATGGCCAGAAATGCATTTCTAATAGGTCTCAATATCCTCCAGGAACTTAACTGCCAGTAATCTTTTATTTTAACCCAGTTATACTTTTGCCCTTCACAACATCCTCCGGTAATAATTACACAGACTGAGTCTGCACTGTGTGAAGAATTGCATCCTTTTGTTTGTTTTAAACTTGCTGCCTCTAAATGTCATTGGGTGACCCCCCCCCCAATATTTGTGTTATGTGAAAGAGTAAATAACACATTTTCTTCACAGCATTCATGGTAGTATAGATCTGTTGTTTCCCTTTTGTCTCTTTTCAAGCTAAACAGTGCCAGTCTCTTTAATATTTATTTATATCAAAGTGATGCCATACCTTTAATCGTTTTTGTTGCCCTTCATTTCCAATATATCCGTTTTGAGAGGGAGTAATGCAATATTCAAGCTTTGAGTATACCATGAATTTATATAGTGATACATTTACTGTTTAAGCATCCCTTTGCTGATGGTTTTTAACCTTCAGCTTTTTTTGATTGCCACTACTCATTGAATGGATATTTTCAGAGAATTACCCAGAGTGACTCCAAGATCTTTGCTGAGTGGTAAAAGCTAATTTAGACAGCTGCATTTTGTATGTATAGTTGGGATTGTTTCGTGATATTCACTTACCTGCATTTATCAACGTTGAATTTCATCTACCATTTTGTTGCCCCATCACCAAGTTTTGTGAAACCCTTTTATAATTCGTCAATTTGCTTTGGACTGTAACTTTGTATCCTCTGCCAATTTTGCCACTTCAGGGTTTATCCCTTCTTCCATATAATTTATGAATATGTTAAATAGTCCTAGTTTTCAATAGAGATGCATGGGGAACACCATTATTTACTTCTTTCCATTATGAAAACTGACCATTTATTCCTACCCTTTGTTTCCTGTTCTCTAACCAGTTCCTGATCCATGACCAGGCCTACTCTCATAACTCCTTAATTTGCTTAAGAAACTGATTAGGGATGTTGTCAAAAGGGCTTTTTGAAAGTCCAAGGACAATACGTACTTGGTCACCCTTGAACACATGTTCATTGACTTCTGCCCCATGTTGGCTCTTCCAACAACAAACCGTGTTAAGCCATGTGCCTTATAAAATTCTGTTCTTTACTATAGTTGAAACTTGCCTGGTACTGAAGTTATGCTTATCATCCTGTAATTTCTAGGACTGCTACTGGGCTTTTTATTTTTTTAATAATAAATTGTCATCACATTAGCTTTTCTCCAGTTATCTGATATAGAAACTAATTTAAGTAATAGGTTATCTATTGGAGTTAGTTTTGCAATTTCATACGAGTTCCTTCAAAAGTCCTGTGTGAATACTTTCTAATCTTGGTGACTTCTTATGGTTGAATTTATCAGTTTGTTCCAGAGTCTCCTCTATTAACACTTCAGTCTCAGACAGTTCTTCACATTTGTCATCTAACAGAGGACTGGTGCTGGTGAATTTTCATTATTAGTTTTTGAAGTCACTTACCTGCACAGATATGCATGTGCTACCTCAAAGTGGAGTCCCCAGAGACCAACACAGGAAAAAAGATGTTCGGATCAAAGTCTGGGTTTTAAACTGGGGTCCATCCTGATCCATCCAGTCATTCTCTAGCAGTGGTATGCAGGGGTGGTCTAGGTGCGATGCAGGTTTTTCATAACGATTACCAAGCATTTGCTCTCCCTCCCACTGATCTGCTTGTAAACACAAATGTCCCCAGAGGGTTTTTCTATCATGGTGGGACCGAGGTTCTTTGACAGAGTGATTGGTGGGATGTAAGATACGAAAAATTGAGAACCACTGGGATAGGCCGCTCATCCACAGAGGGCCCCATCCGTAGGGTATGGATGGATTTGGCAAACCATGGACCCATAAGACTGCTTGTACTGAGCTGCAACTTTTATAGATTTGTAACCACAAAGAAATCCCTCAAGTGGTATGATACCCGCTTGTTTTATTAGCATGCATGTAAGGTCCTTTATTGCTTTTAATACATTTTCTCTATAGGGATTTCTAGCTTAAGAATGAAGTAGGCCTGCCTAGAAAGAATTGTGTAGTAACATACCTGTAACAATCACTCTGTTGTTAGTCTGTGAGGCGAAAGCAAGCAGGTCATTTTAGGAAAACTTTCTTTCCTGGGAAATACATGAGAGTGGAAACTGTGTCTGCCAGTCAGAAGGGCGAGAAAGGCAACACAGCAGGGGGAAGCTGGAAGCCTGAAAATATGCTCTTACTGGAGCACTGGGGAAATACAGGTGCGGTTGCCTTGAACTGGGACTTTTGCCAGTAAACTTGTAATCCTTGTACCAGCAACAACCTACAATAAATTTTAAAGACTTGTATTGGAATTACTGTTTCTGCAGGTTATTGCTATGGCATTAATTTAACCAGAAATTCCTTTATTAAATCCAAAGGGTGAATGGGATTTATACAAATAATCTAAACATGCCTAAAAATTCAAACTAATAAGCTATTTGTTAAAATCAAACCGTAGCAAAACATTTAGAAATATTTGATCAAGATACTTACAAACAGGCTAACCCCAGAGATGCTCAGACTTACGTTAATCCGGTCTCACATGTTCAGGTACGTATTAGCCATGTACCTTTTTAAAAAACGTGATGTCACTTCTGTTAAAAACCAGTTTGAGACAACCCACCCTTACTTGCAGTTTTAATACAGATAAGATTTACAACCTCCCTTCTCCAGAAAGCCTTTCCTTCCCTCACTGTTGCTGACAGTTTTTCTGTTGTATCTGGGTTCATCCAAGCTGTATTGTTAATGCTGGTATAGAGAAAGGATGGTTCATTTGGCTCCTTGTAAAACAGATTCTCTGGGTCTTATTTATTTATTCTGAGTCACTGCTATTGGTTAGATTAAAGGCTTTTTTTAAAGCAACCTTCCCTTGTCTTAGTTTTTTGAATGAGCTATCCTTCTATCTCCATTCCATCTGAACTTGTAACATTTTCAAGACATTCCTTCTACATCAGGCCTCTCTTTACAATGTGTGCATTTTCTTAATCCATTTAAGCTAACTAATATTTTTAATTTTATTCAATAGTATGTATCTTTTAATAGAGCGTCTTGACTGCTTTTACACTGAAAATCTCTGAACTTAACTATATATGATGCCTTGATACTTTCATATGTCAGTATATTCTGTTCTGTCCCGGGGAAAGGGGGTGTGTGGTGAACTGGCAGCTGAAATTGCTTCTATGTGATAGATGTAAGATTAAAAAAAGGCACGTACAAATATTAAATAAATAAAGTTCAGTTGATGTCTACCAGATTTACAGTACAGCCTAATCATATCCTAAGCCAGAGATGTCAAACTAATTTGCTCCGGTGGGCCAGATTTGATTCAAATGTACTTCAAGTAAGCCATACATACCATAAATCAAAATACTAGGGGTATGTCCACATGTATCTTTTAATTCGAAATAACACTGGTTATTTCGATTTAAGAAAGGTTAGGTCCACATGATGTTTTCTTGTTTCGAAATGACGAGCTCCATCATTTCGAAACAAGACGTTATTTTGAAATAGCTTAAACCTACTTTAATTCAAATCATCAGTTATTTTGAAATGGGTTATTTTGAAATAACGCCGTTCAGATGTGTTATTTCAAAATAACTGTTATTTCGAAATAACACTTTTGCCCTTCTCCTTCGCAGGGTGCCTTCCTTTTTGTATGTATTGGGTGGGCGCATGGCCCTGTGAGCTCCCATGCTGCCCCTCTCCTGATTCAAAATAGCAAGTCCTGTGTTTGGACTTGCTATTATGATTTGAGGTTTTTGCTTATTTAAAGTTAATTCAAATTAAAGATTTGATTTCTAATTAACTTATTTTGATTGAACTTAAGTCAAAATAAGCAAGTACATGTGGACATAACCTATGGCACTCTTGTGGCATTGCAGAGTGCTGTGCATGCGAAACTGCACTTTGTGATACCACTCTCTCCCACTCAACAGGGAGCATACCCAGCGCTCTGCGATGTCACAAGACCTGAGGCTCTTGCAGAATCATAGACCGCTGGGTATGCAAGACCACACTCTCTTTCTCTCTATTAGAGAGATTGTGGGCCCATAAGGTGCAGTCATAAGCCAGCCAGAAAAGGTTTGTGGGCCACATTTGACACCCCTGCCCTAAGCTGAGTCTTTGTGAATGTTTTGCTGATCGTCCATCACTCCCACTCAGAATTGTGAAATATTAAAGTATGGATTTTAGACTCTCAACATAGAGACTTCCCAATACCTGGATTTATAATTCCACTCTAGTTTTATCATCCACACACCTGCATTTAATTCATTACTGGGTTATAAGGCATAGTTTTTATTAGCATGTTTTACTTGGTAAACTTCATGTTGATTACATCTACATGTACAAAAATATTTTAGTTTTTGAGATTTTTAAAGTTCCTTTAATATTGGTGTAATCTATCTTTTGATAACAAAACCTGTAAAAGATACAAATAACATTTTCGCAAATGGCTGTTAAAATTATGTGAAATCTGTCTGAAAGAGAAAGCAAGGCTATATAAATTGGCAGCCTTTGGAAAGGAACATTGGTCTTTCACCCAGTGAAAAGCTTTCAAAGGTTGCCTGAAGTTTTTTACACAGCTGGTGAGTGGTACTTAAATGGGGTTAATTTCTGCAGGAACTGCTGGACATTATGGCTGTCTACATCTAACTGCTTAGTTCAGACTTGCTTAGCCCAAACTAAGCAGTTCGAAGTTATTTCAAACTAATTGCTTTTAGGTTGAACTAGCCACACTTTTTTTAGTTCAAACTAACTTTTTAGTTTGAACTAAAAAACCGCGGCTAGTTCAAACTAATAATTGGAACTAACCACTAGTTTGAACTTATTTAGTTCGAACTAGCACAACTACATTGTGATAGCTAAAACTAAAGTTCAAAATAAGTTCAAACTAAGCAGTTCAAACTAACCATTCAAACTAACTAGTTCAAACTAAGCTTTGCTTAGTTCAAACTAAAAAATTTTTTAGTTCAAACTAGACAAAGTCTAGTGTAGACGGGGACAAATTAGTTCAAATTAAAGCTCCTTAATTCGAACTAGTTTGCTAGTGTAGACATAACCTATTCGGCTGGTTATAAGTAACAATCCAGATGAAAACAGCCAGCAACTGGCATAACTAAACATTTTTGCTGCCAGAAAACGCATTTATGACTCAGGCTTATGTGTTTCAGTAATTAAAAGCCTGAGTTGAAGATATGCAAGTTGATCACCTAACACCCAGCTCAGAGGATGTGTGGCATGGGGTGGGCATAAGTTTGCCAAATCTATTTGAATCTATTCCAGGAAGGTTCATCACACGATCTAATGGCATTAATGACTGACCTATCATACTCTAAAACTCATTTACTACAGAGCCATCATTTTGTCTTTGGTGGAAATGAAGAGGGTTGTATGAATCATAATTTCACATTTTAAGCATATTGTGTAAACAAATAAGACTGCAAAATCTTCAGTTGTAATATGAATCTTATTTTTAAACAGCAAGATCAGGTTTGTGTTATTTTGCATGTTAATGCATGTTTGAATATGTGTGCAGTATTCCATTATCTAAAAATACAGAAAATAGAATAGCATATCATTAGAAAATGAGTTACAGCAAAAACTCATTGAAAAATCAAATATTTTTGTATTTATGTCATAAAAGTTGGGTCTCCTGTACTGAAGTGCCTTTGCTCACAGTTTCTTTTTTCTTAAACCTGTATTTCAGTTGGCTTCTTGCTGCCTTCAGCAACTCTGGAGACTTTTTTACATATTCATAAAAGTCAGTGCATGACATACTATAGTTCAGTTGCACCTGTAATTCTGCTTTCATGACACTTTCACTCAATCTGTTTCTTTCTTTGCTCCAAAGCTGAGTCATTAAGCTGAAAACCCTTTCACAGTAGGCATTAGAGACTGGAATTGAAAGTGTGAAAGATACAAGTTTAAACATTTGACTGTTTCCACTTTCTGGTATTTGTTTGAAAACTTCTACCCATCTTTGATCTAGTTTTTGCTCCTTTGAAATGCTTTCTCTTCTTATTTGTTGTAAAACACAGTAATCATCAAACAACTTGTCAAAATCAATATCAATATGAAGAACTTCAGCCAACCTCTCAAGATCAGACCATTTGACTTCATTGTCAGGTGAGAGGACAGACATTTGTTTGAAAACAGATGTCTTAAAATCATACCATTTCTCAAGGTATGCAATGCATCTTGACAATGTCTTGTCTGCTTCCTCCTTAAATTTCCTCTTATTAGATTGAGACACATTGCACAAAATCGCCTGTGCTAATCTTCCATAAAACTTGTCCTCTTTTCTTCGCTTTAGTTTTGAATGAAGACCTTCCATGACAGAGTCTAATTCTGTACAACTGGCATTATTACATTCTAGTTTTTTGAGTGCTTCATGAAACACTCCCATCAAGTTATGGAGAAAGTAAACATAGCAAAGAGGGAGAGACTCCTGCTCATCCTCATTGAACGCTTCCCATATAATCTTGAAACATTCTTCTTCTCCCTCTGAAATGAAATATGCCTTTAATGCAGGCCAGTATTGCAGAACTCTTTCTATCGCAGGCAGAAGGGAGAGCCACCTGGTGGGTACATGATGCAAAAGTTCTTTATACTCAATTTCTACAAATTAAAAAAATGGCAGCAGAGATTCTGTTTTTTTAGCAGAGGAAAAGAACTCACTATATATTTTCAGGACAAGACTTTCAACATCAAAACTCAAAGCTTTCATGCCATATTTAATACAGTTATGAATTACATGGCATTTGCATCCAACCTCAATCCTGTTGTTAAGTTGTTTAAGCTTCTGATAAACTAACCTGTGTTTCTCAAAATTAACACAGGCATTATCAGCTACATAAGATGATACACAGTTTATAGTGAGCCCATTTTCTTCTATAATATTTGAAATGCGTGCAGCAATGGCCTCGCTTGTCTCATCATTATCGTGGTAAAAATCTAGCAAGCCATATTTAATTCCTTCTGTCTTGGAAAAATAATGAACTGTTACTGGGAAAAATTTCTTATTTCCTTTATTAGAGGCATCTGATGCAACTGAAAAAAATCCTGCTAATTCAAGATCATTAAGCAAAAGTTCTTGTGATTTTGGTGCCAAAACATTCTCAGTAATACTAGTTGCTTTTGTCCATCCACAGGACATTTTTCTTGCAATTTCTGAATCTGGTAGAAACTTCAGAAGCATATTGTTACCGCACTGACTCGCATAACTTAAACGATGAACCACAGCGTGGTAAATTTCTCCAATTTCTGCTGCTGTCACTAGATTCACTTGAGGGATGTCTTTTGTAAAAAAGGATGCCATCTCAAGCATTCTTTTCTGATTTTTTATTGCTTCCTTGTGTTTTCTACATTCTGCATGGCTGTTAACAGCTCGCCTCCCCTTGTATTTAATGGAAAATGCTTGCTGACGCAAAATACATTCTGCAGTAAATTCATCCACTCTGCAAAGCCAGGTTTTATAGTCAGGGTCTTTGCACCAGTTGTTGTTGAAACAACAATAGTACTTTTTCTTTTTGACGGTACCTTGGGAGCCGCTCTTTTTTGAGGGTCCCTCCCCATCACCCATTTCCAATCTCCTTTTTCGCAGTGCAGAGCAGACTAGGGAGACGAGGCCCAGCCCACGTGCCCACACCTATCAGCTGCGAGGCCCAGGCGCGCGCCACAGCTGGGCCGGCACGTGCACAGAACGCCGCGGGGGATTCGGATGCCCAGGCAGGAGGCTCAAGGGCGACCCTGGCGGACGGGCACCGCCAGCGCACAACGCGCCGCCGGATGTCACGTGACCCAGCACGGGTGCTAGAGGCGCAGCAGCGAGCGTCCCCTGCCGACGGGGCGGGGCTGAGCGGCGCCTCGCCGCGTGCTGTCATTGGGCCGGCAGAGCAGCAGAAGCCACGCCCCCTCGGTGGGCCCTTCCAGGCCCAGGTACCTTAGTGGCGTCACCCCTTGGGGTCAGGCCTTCCCGACGCCGCCTGTCCCGGGGTGGTGACCGAGATCGGCGGCCAGGGGGGCCACGTGTTGCCAGAAGTGGTGCAGCCGCTCCATATTTTCTCTTCCGGTTCTCTCAGGGAGGTCGGAGGCGTTGTTCCCGCCGTTGTTCATATTTCCCCGCGCAGGCACCTCGCCGGGCAGCTCAGCCCGGGGGCCTGTAGCTCTGAGCGTCTCCGCGCCGACGTCATCCCAGCACACGCCGCGCGCTCGCGCCGGCTGAGGGGTTGGGTTGGCTGGCCGGGGCGCGACTGTCCGCGCTGCGCCATGAACCGCTGCGTGGGGCTGCTGCTGCTGCTGCGCTGGCCGGCCCGCCCGCCCCCCGCGCTGCGCCCCGCCAGCGCCGCCTCCGCCGCCGCCTTCCGGGGCCCGCGGCAGCCGAGCCGCGCCGCGTCCGAGGACAAGGGCTGCAGTGCCGTGGACACCTCCTTGTTCGTGCCCCTCAGCGTGAAGCCGCTGGGGCCGGCGCCGCAGGGGGACATCGGGGCCGAGCTCACCCAGCCGCTCAACAAGAGTAAGTGGGGCTGGGCGGCCTGGGCCGGGGGCGGCTCCGTCTCCAGTAACCGGGGAGCCGCGTTGGCGGCCGTGCCGGGAAATGGGCTGGGGCTGGGCCTGGGGCTGGTGGGTGGCACGGCTCCAGATCCGGCTGATGCTGCATAGCAAAGGTTTCTAGGTCTGTGCCATGGTGGGCAGGCGTTTGAATGTCGTCCGTCTATGGATCACGGCGGTCCCTTCCTTCCCCAGCCTCCAGAACGCTATCGGTACAAGAACAGAAGCGGAGAGGAAATCAGGTCTTGACGGTGTCTTCGGGACCGGTTCAGAATGGGTAGCCATGTTAATCTAGTTCAGGGACATAAGCAAGGAGTCTTGTGGTGCTTTTAAAGATTAGCTGATCTATTTATCTGATAAGTTTTTGTGGAAGAAAAGTCTCTTTTCAAGCATCTGGTGAAGCGAGAGAAGTACTGATGGAAAGGAGGGAAATAAATGCAGGGGAGTGTAAGTCATAGGATCAGATCAGACTGTTAAAGTTGGCCTGTAACTCTTTATTTGCTTTTCAGAGTTAGCATTATTACACTGTTTTTCGAGTGTCCTCATGCTGATTCCAGTTCAGGTGTAGGTGCACTGCATGCATGATCCTCGGAGACTTTTCCTCAGTGATACCCAACAGGTTGAAGCAAGCGCTCCCTGGAGTGGTGCTCTCATGGAGTTGCATAAATAGCTTTATTGGTCTGGTGCTTCCCAGTTCCTTCTTACCATCAGTGATGGTCATTGGAGGATTTGTTTGTTTGCATCAGGTTAGCTCTTTAGTAGTTTCTAAATGTGTTCTTTCTTGTGCATTTAGTCTATTAAGCAAGTTCGCAGTTTTCTTAATAGTTAGAGTATTTGTTAAGCACTTGAGGCTTTGTGCCTAGCCAGAGGCTTGCTGGGGCCTCTCAGTTTCATGCTTTGTGGTTCCTGCAAAAGCCTATGTCAAAGGGCAATCCACACAACTCTTGCCTTAAGTGCCTGGGCTAGTCTCATCCGACAGATCACTGAAAGATTTGCAAGGGCTTCAAATCATGGAGTAGGAAAAAAGGAGTGCACACTTCCCCTGATACCTCATGGGGGAAACATTGGGTCCACAGGTAAGAGAAGTGGCACCAAGCTTCTCGCTGCACAGTGCACTAGCTTCAACTAGGGGACTGGCGCCAAAGTCCGCAGCACCGGAGGCTTGCCTTTCCCTGGAGAAGTTGGCCCAATGCTGATTCCACTCACTGGTGCCAAGGAAGAAGCACAGGGCCGAGAGATGGTGTTCTCCAGCCAGTGCCCTTGCTGCTTAAGGCCCCCAGCACACTGAAGCCTCAGGAGATGATTCCCTATGGTCTCTCCTTCTGCAGGCTTGTATGGTGACTGTAGGACCCCAGTGGAAGTTGGATCTCTGTTTCCACGGGTCATGATGGAGGAGTTGGAGATGCCACCCACTCTTGATACTTCCTGAGGCAGCCCAGGACTTATAGCCATGATGGCAAGACAGTCCCTGGCTCAAGTTTTTCAGAAGGGGAGGCTGGCAGTTCTGAACCCAACAGTATCTTTGAGAGGGAAGTCCTGGATGTTAGGACTGGAGTCTCCCTCTTAACACCGGTCACTGTCTGGGGAAAAGTCTGCTAAGGTGCAGACTTGCATTGCGAGAGAGTCCTTCTCTCACTCACGACTGCCAATCCCCCTGTTGTTACAGGCCTTCCTCATGGAGTCATTCAGGCTCCTGGCATCGGTTACCAGACTTTTCCCAATCTTCCCAGCACTGGGTTGTGTCCCGTTATTCCAGGGGATTAAGGTCTCAGAACTGCTCCAGACATTGGCTCTGGTCACCTTCTCTGTGGCACTGGTCACCTTTTGTGACAAAGGTCTTGCTCACAGCATTGGTCGCCTTCTTCACTACACAGGTCACCCTCCTGGCTCTGGCACAGGTTTTGTGTTACTCACAGGAGCACGTGTCAGCTTCAGCACCACGCTGGTCCCCCAGATCAGACCCCTAAGCTCAGAGTCAGGGGATATGGGGCATCCCTCGGACCCCACTGGATGGGGTAATTGGCAGCCACAGTGACAGGCCTCTCCTAAGTGGTCTTTCTGGACCTCAT
Source organism: Podocnemis expansa (assembly GCA_007922195.1). Taxonomy (NCBI): domain Eukaryota; kingdom Metazoa; phylum Chordata; order Testudines; family Podocnemididae; genus Podocnemis; species Podocnemis expansa. The sequence continues at coordinate 24,354,950 of ML681981.1, read as the reverse complement.
GGGTATACCACCAAGCCCAAGGTCCAACTGTACCTGGCCAACCTTAGTCATTTCTAGTGGTATGCATACTACCCTGAAATCAGCAGGCAGACGCTCGTCGACCCCCTCCACCTTGCCAAGCCAAGATCCGGAGGCTTCAGACGTCAGGACGATGATGCCTGGGCAAGAACAGGGTAGACTGCTGGATCAGGGAGATTGATATGGAAGATCCAGAAGGGGAGCCTAAAGCATCCGTGTCTTTCTCACTGGATGAGGCTCTGATGGAACCGTTGGCCACAATCCCTCTGATGGACAAGACGCACCAGGCCTGGCTCAAGAGGGTAGCCCAGAATCCGAACCTCCAGGTTGAAGAGGTTTGGGAGGACCTGGATCCCATGGCAGACATTCTGGGGCTGGAAGGATCCTTGCGGGTGGCTCTGCTGATTATTAAGATGAAACAGACCACCACATCAATGCTGTGGCAGTTTCCCTTCTCTATACCACCAATAGCAAGGGGCATTGATAGGAGGTACTTGGTGCCATCCAAGGACCATGGTTATCTTTTCACACATGAACACCAGGCTCCTTGGTGGTCTCTGCCGCTAATGATAAGGGAGTGTCAGGGTCACCAGGGTCAGGCTCCAAAAGCCAAGGACCCCAAGAGGTTGGACCTATTTGGGAGGAATGTTTACACCATGGGGGGGAGGGGTCTGCTGCTGAGGACTGCCAATCAACAGGCAATCCTCAATATATCAGTTTTAACTCCTGGGACTCAATGTCCAAATTTAAAGTCCAGGTCCAGCTGGAATCCAAGGAGCAATTTGGGGCCCTCATTACGGAACAGAAGTCCGTAGTGAAAACTTTGCTACAGAGACCACTGGATGCAGCAGACTTAGGGCCAGGCTAATGGCGTCTGGCCTCATGATGAGGAAGTGCGCCTGCCTCCAGGTCTCAGGCCTACCTCCTGAGGTCCAGACTGTGATACAGGACCTTCCCTTTGAGTGCAAGGGGTTGTTTTCAGACCAAATGGACTTGAGGCTTCACAGCCTAAAGGTCTTGAGGGCTACCCTGAGGTCGTTGGGCATGCACACCCCAGCTACGCCATGAAAACAGTTCAAGCTTCCTCCCTCATGGCAGTTCTACCCACCCAGGCAGGACGACCACATGGGTAGAGGAAAGGGCTACAGCGTAGAACCCCCAACTATCGGGCAAGGCCAAGAGCTCTGGGAAGCAGCAGCAAGGCCGGCCCAAATCAATTCTTTTTGAAGGTGTGCTCGAGAGCAACATTCCAGAGCACTCTCTGGATCCTTACCCTCTTCCCCTTCTTCCGGGACAGGGTATCTCACTTCTACCAGGCATGGTCCCATATTACTACAGACAAGTGAGTCTTTTGCATAGTAAAGTTGAGTTACTCTATCCAGTTCTTCACCCTCCCCCATTCCCACCCACTTACCCTGTTCTCCTTTAAGGACCCCTCTCAAGAACATTCCTCAAGCAGGAGGAGCGAGAACTGATGGGTTCAGGAGCGGTAGAGGAGGTCCACATTGACGTTGAGGGGAAAGGGTTCTATTTGAGATATTTCCTAGTCCTGAAATCAAAAGAGGGTCTCCAGCCAATCCTCTGTCTATGAGCCCTGAGCAGGTTCATAAGAAAACTAAAGTTCCATAAGATCTCTTTAGCCACCATCATCCTTTCCATGGATCCAGGTGACTGGCATGCCACTCTTGACATGAGAGATGCGTACTTCTATATCTCAGTTTTTCTGCCCCACAGGCATTTCCTGAGGTATGTAATGGGATTGGAGCATTTCCCATTTCCATCCTACCCCTTTGGCCTCTTGGTGTCCCTGAGAGTATTTACAAAATGCATGTCAGTAGTAGTGGCTTTCTGAGAAAATGGAGCATTCAGGTCTACTCGTATTCGGACAACTGGCTGCTACAAAGGCCACTCTGGGGAGCAGGTGGAGGCTCAGGCATCCCTAGTGAAAGAGATGTTCGCCCTCCTGGGTCTTCAGCTAAATGAAGCAAAATTGACACTAAACACCAACACAAAGGATTGAGTTTATTGGATAAACTCATACAAACAAGGGCCTCGCTACCAGAATCCTGTGTTCAGGCAGTAGAAGGCATCATAACTTCCTGAGCTCCTTCCCAACCACAATGGTGAAAAGGTGTCTGACCTTCCTAGGGCACATGGTGTCACTCATGTATGTAGTTCAGCATCCCAGACTTTGCTTCAGGCCCCTGCAGTTGTGGCTCAGTTCGGTGTCCTGCCCTCACAGAGACAGTCTGGACAAGGTGGTTTCTCTCCCGTCCTCAGGGGTACAGTCCCTTCAGGGGTGGCTGAAGGCGGAACAGGTCAAGGCAGGGGTCACATCTTCCGAACCTCAGCTGACGGTAATATTGGTGACAGATGCCTCGCAACTGGGCTAGGTTGCCCATATAGCCAACCTGCACATGCAGGGTCTCTGGTCCCCTCAGGAGCTTCGCTTGCACATAAATGTGCAGGAACTGAGGGTGGTAAGACTGGCCTGTCAGACGTTCACGGATTAGATTGGGGTTGGTTTATAACAGTTCCGACAGAAGACGTGGCCGCGATGTTCTGTCTGAACAGACGAGGTGTCACTCCTCCCCACTATGCAGGGAGGCAGTGAACCTAGGGGAGAAATGCATAGCTCACTTGATACATCCGGAGGCTTCATGCCTTACAGGTTCCCAGAATGGAGTAGTGGACTGCCTCAGCCATTCGCTTTCGGGTCATGAGTGGTCCTTAAGGGCAGACATCCTTTGGAAAATCTGATGGTGGGGTTTCCCCGACTGGATCTCTTCCCATCAGAGAGAACAGGAAGTGCTCCTGGTTCTGTTCATTCCAAGGTCACAACCCAGGGTCACTACCAGACGTGTTCTTCCTGGACTGGGGTTCGGGCCTGTTCTATGCATTTCCTGCTTTCCTCTCATTCACACGGTCCCACTGAAAGTGAAAAGGGACTAGTCATCTGTTCTCCTGACCCTAGCATGACCCAGAAAGCGCTCCTCCAGATGCAGGTGGAACCTCCAGTCTCCCTACTTCTGTGCCTGGATCTGATCTCACCGGGTCATGGGCAGCTCTGTCACCCCAACCTAGAGTCCCTCCACTTAGCAGCTTGCAGGCTTCATGGCTGAACAAGGCAGATGGGGTTGTTTTAACCAGGTCCAGCAGGTTCTACTTGAGAGTGGGAGGCCCTCCACCACAGCAGCTTACTCAGCTAAATGGGCCTGATTCTCAAATTGGGCATAAGAGAATGGTTTTTCCCTGAGACGAACCCCCATTCCACATATCTTAGACTACTTCACCTGAAGCAGTTGCCCCTGGCCCTGCCAAAATAAAAAAGTGCACCTGGCAGCCATCTCAGCCTTCCAGTCCGGGGGGAGGGGAGGGGATAGTTTGATTTTTCACACGTTCTCCGATCTCCTGTCCCCTTAAAGGGTTAGAAAGCTACACTCCCTGATGCGCTGCCTGGTGCCTGTATGGGATCTGAACCTCATGCTTTCCAAGCTAATGGGGCCTGCTTTTGAACCTGTGGCATCCTGTTCACTACTCCAGCTATCTTGGAAGATTTCCTTCCTAGTCACAGTCACTTCAGTGCTCAGGGTTTTGAAATTGAAAGCCCTGAATGTGTGAATGCCCATAGGGATAAAGTTCAGCTACACCCCCACCCTGCTTCCTCCCAAAGGTGGTTTCAGATTTCCACTGCAGTCAGGAAATATTCTGCCAATTTTCTTCCCTAAGCCCCATGATAGTGAGAGGGAGAGGTCTCTTCATATACTGGATGTTCATAAGGCTTTGGCCTTCTATATAGACAGGATGAGGCCCTTCTGCAAATCCTCCTAGCAGTTCATAGCCGTGGCAGAGAGAATGGAAGGACAGCCAGTGTCCTCCCAGAGAATTTCGGCCTGGATCATCTCATGCATTAAGGCATGCTACTAATTGGCAAATCACCCTCCCCTGATATTCACAGCAAATTCCACTCAGGTGCAGGTATCTCAGCTCCATTCCTAGCTCATGTCCCCACTATAGAAATCTGTAAGCCAGCCACTTGGTCCTTGAGTCACATGTTCACCTCCCACTATGCCATTATGCATCAGAGCAGGGAGGATGCAGTGGTAGAGAGGGCAGTTCTCCAGACAATGGTAAAATGTGGCTCTGACCCCTTTGTCCATGGGACAATTTGTGATTCAGCTGGATTGGAATTAATGAGCTCACTTGAAGGAGGAGGAGGAGGGTAGGGAAGGTTTCCTACCTGTAACAGGTCTTCTTTAAGATGGGTGCTCATGCCCATTCCAATAGTCACCCTCCTTCCACTCTTGTTGGAGAGCAGACAGGAAAGAACTGGGCACGTGCTGGGCCGGCAGGACTACTTATGCGTTGCTGTGATGGCGCAACTCCGGGGGACCCCTGCTTCAACCCATTGGGTACCACAGGGGCCAGGTCTCTGACGATTGTGCATGTGGTGTGTGTACACATGGATTGGAATGGGTATGAGTGCACATCTCGAAGAACACCTGTTACAGGTACGAAAGCTTCCTTTCTTAGCTTGCTCTTTGATGTTCCAGTATTCTCGGCGCTGTATGCATCTTATGCTTTGTATTATAGGTAGGGCCTTAACTAAATTCACCAGCTATTCTGGTCAATTTTACAGCCATAGGATTTGAAAATTAGTTAATTTTGTATTTTCAGTTGTTTACATCTGAAATTTCATTGTGTTGTAGCTGGAGATGTGGGATGCTCTGACCCAGAAAAGATCATGGTGGGTGGAGGGAGGTTTGCAAAGCTATTGTAGGGAGGTCAGTGGATTGCCATGCTCATTTGTGTGCTGCTTTTTGAGCTAGGCTCTGAAAGCAGTAGTTGCATAGTTTCCTGCAGCCAGAGGAGGCTCCTGGAGATGGAGATGGGTTTAATTACCCCTGTGCTGAGGTGAATATCCCAGCTGGGGACTCCTAGCTGCTAGTTCCAGCCAGTGGCAGATTAATATGGACCCGGTGGGCCAGTGCTTGCGGCACCAGCTAGTTTGGGGGCCCCACAGAAAAATGGGCACCCCAAGTCACAGGGCCAAGTGCCATGGGATTGGACGCCCAGAGCCTCAGCAGGAGCTGCAAGGGTGTTGGAACCTCTTCATGGCTGCTGTCAGCAGGAGATCAGACCCATGTTGCAGTACTTCCTCTGGCTGCAGAAAACTCCAGAACTGCTGTGGGGCAGAAGCAAAACACCCACACTTCTGTGCTGCCTCCAGAGGTGGGGTCTGATCTCCTCACTGATGGTGGCCAAGCAGGGGAACAACAAGTCCTTTCTCTCTGCAGTCCAGCTGAGCATAACAAGTAGGAGACCCCCCCCCCGCCATTTGGGTGCATGCAGCAGCACAGGGAGATGGAGTCACAGTTTGAGACACACTTTCCACAGCTGGTGAAATTGGTAGGACCCTAACTGCCCTATAGTAGCCAAGTATTTTGGGTAGGTTGAAGTGGCTGCTTCAACTCTAGATATATTGGCTTGTATTGATCTGGTCATTTTTATGTGAGTACTTCTGAGCTGGATGACCTGCCAGTTCAGGAAAGACCTAACACTTAGCTTTTGTTATGAGGAGTTTAAAGATGGCAGTGCTTTATTTTATTTTAAGGTTGATTAGATTTTAATTTGTAATTCTTTGAAAATTATATTGGACTGACAAGTCTAGTTAAGGTTTGGTGCAGTTAAGATTAAAACCAGATATCCATTTAAATTTAAATATATATCCAATAGCATAGGTTCTAATCTGTTTGGAATTTGGGACTCATCATTTTAGAAACTGAAAAGCTTTCTAGCTAGTATCTCAGTGCTAAGTCTACTTCCTAAGACAACTTGTTTTTCTTTACACCCTCAAATTCAAATATTGATCTGTGGATTCTCTTGCCTTAATTTTTTCCTTTTTCTTTTTGAAATAATGCTAGGAGACTAAAATGGCAGGAATGAATTGATTGTTTGTGTTTAGACTTCCATTGTTTGAAATATTTGCAGTCATTTAGCAAACTATAAAGGAATGATGGCAGAGAAGGTAGAAATGCAGAACAACAGAGAAAAAAGTGTTTGTTTCTAGGTTTTCATAAATCACACGTTTGTAAATAGGCAATTACTACTCTATTGTTCTTTTCTATTAAGTTAAAAGGAAGCTGCCAAGACGGGTGCCTAAAATTAATCTGATGTTTTCTGTTTGTTTGTAAGCATAAACAGTTTTGCATGTCTGCACTATTCATATGTTTCCAGTCCTACTCAGTGACTACTCAATATTTCCTTTCTAAAAGATTTATTGTATGTTGTCAATACTGTATTTGCTCAGAATAATCTTATGGGTGGATTTGAAGGATAACAGGATGTACATACTTGTTGCTTGACATGATGTATGTGTTACTGAAGAACTGGAGAAGTCTGCTTCTGTTACTATAGCTTCTATAGGAACCATGTTATTTGAACAGGAGAACTATTAGAGCAATTAAGACATAGCTCCATGCATAATCCTCCGTCTGTTCTAGGTACTCTCTTCCTCCATGGATCTGTGTGGTTGGAGGCTTCATCCTTCACGTTGCTCTTGAATCCTCAGTGCAGCAATCTTGAGCAGCATTTTTCAGGAAGATTTTTATAATAAAACTTGTAGAATTTTCTGTCTTCTGCTCATCACCATCTGAAGGGCATGATCCAGTCCTTGGTTAAATTTTTTTTTATTATTACTCATTTAAAAATTATTAAGCAGTTAGAAAATTAACATGGTCTGTTTGATTGGACTAACAAACTTTTCATGTCACAGATTTTGGTCAGAGAAGAAATAATTGATTTGAACAAGCTTTTGACAAAATTAATAGAAAACTAAGTGGTCATGGGGGAGAGGATAAATTATGTAGTATATAAGGAATGTAAACCAGTGGTTCCCAACCTTTCTTTATGCAGACCTCTACATTGTCATCAAAAGCTTTTATGTGCTACCACATAAGCAAGCCATTTTAAGCATTTTTAACATAGCCTATGGCTGATGGGAGTGAAACTTCTATATCAAGGGATATTAAACATGGCTATTACACAAGGATGTTTGTGAAGCAAATTACATTGCAAATAATAGTGTAACATCAAATATGACACATAAGAGGTACACAGGATTGTTGTTGTTATAATATCTCTCCCCCCCTCCCCTGGTGGAAAACTTGCAGTATCCTCGTGGACCACCAGTTGGTTTAGAGAGGCTATGCCTCCTGATGCACCACTTGGCACACACATGAGACCTGAACCTCGTGCCTGCCATTAACTGACAAGGGTTGTCAGAAACTTTAGTCATATGATTAGTCCATAGCTGTGCTCTACAAGTTTTCTTGCATTTTCCTACAAAGTATCTGAGATGGGCTTCTGTCAGAGCCAGGATACTGGACTAGATGGGCCACTTAATCTGATCCAGTATGGCAATTCCTATGGTATCACTTGAGATGATTGTCATCCTCAGTACTAGGCTCAATGTCAGTTGTAACAGAACTTTAAGAAAGTCAGAATTTGTTCATGATGACACGCACGTTTTCTTGTCATAAAAAAGCTGGATCTAAATGTTAGCATGTAGGTGTTCTGCTTAGTGTGGCAAGGCTATGGAAACAGAGAGTTTTCAAAAGTGATGTTGGGCACTTAAGCACTTCAGTACTGCAGATTTTCACTGAGACCTAGGCTATAAAGTCAGGTATAGCAGTGCTGCTTAAGGCAATGCCTAAATGTCTTTACAAATCTGGGCTTTTAGGCTGAATAGTATAAAATAATTGCAATCTTTCTTTATTACATGTGAGTAAAGGTAAATCTGACGTCAACTATTAAGAAATTCTGTATTTTTATATTACAGGTGAAGTCCTGAAAGTCTTAAATAAGTTTTACAGGCGGAAAGAATTGCAGAGACTTGGAGCAGAAAATGGGTTGGATGGTAAGAAAACAGTAATATGCTCATTTTTAACAATGTAAATATTAGCTGGATGTTTCTTCTTCCCCCCTTCTAGAAGAGTAGCTTTCATACATGAGAAACGGAAATGTCATGTTGTGTTTTACCTTATTTTTTAGTTGTTTTTAGATACTGTTACAAGCAAACCCTATTTATTGTCTGAGTAATTTAGTTCTCTTTTTCTTCTGAATATTTGTATACACAAGATCTCCTGAAAAATCTTACCTGCTTATTTCTATGTAACTAACTTAATTTAAATGGATGCTTTGAGCATTCTTTTGGGTATCTCAAAGTGCAACTTTGCATACAACAGTGAACTTTTTTTTTCCTTTTCCTTCCACAGCTCGTCTTTTTCACCAAGCATTTGTAAGTTTTAGGAAATACATTATGGAGTCCAGCTCCCTGAGTGCTGATGTGCATATTATTCTAAATGATATATGTTGTGGTGCAGGTAAATATATATAATATCTTTTTTAAATAAGTTTATATATGTGAATATTTTTATTTCCTGCTCTGGCTTGTATAAAGGTAAAGAAAACTGGGTCCGAGTCTGGGCAGTGCTTGCTGCCTTGAAAGCCCACTGAAGTGGAATGGAAGGAGTGGAGGTATCTTCCACTCTTTGGGATTTGGACCTTTAGCACCTTTTGATCTTCAGACTACCATAAAAATGAATATCCTGAAGTAATCTTTTCTACAGAAATATCTATTCTTCACATAGTTACAAACTTTTAAGAAAAAGAACTGATGGCAATATTCATCTTTTTCCTTTCTTTATACTTTTCTGTTACAATTTTCCAACTTCTCTATTTTTAAGTGGCTGTTTCAGAATATTCTGCTGCATTACTGGGTTTAAAATTGCTTATTTTCTCCAGATTCTTAGGAACTGGAGAGTAGAATCTTTGGAAGCCTATTACAGAGTTTAAGCACCCTTAGATTCAGGGGTCGGCAACTCCTGGCATTCATGCCAAACCTGATATGTGGGCCTATGCCCAGTGGCACGCAGGGCTCCTAGACCTAGAGCATGGTGACTGCTCCCTCTGCTGGCCCTGCCACGCAGCTCCTGTCCCCTTGTGGCCCAGCTCCCCATCTGGGAGGGTGGGATCAGCAAAGAAAAGGGAGCTTGTGGCTCCTGTCCCTTTCTGGCTCCACCCCTGGCATCTTTCTGACCCTGCCTCCAGCACCTGCTGATTGAAGGTTGGAGGGGAGGGTTGCTGGCAAATGTTGCCGACCCCTGCTTTGCTTTGTGATTGTTCTGTGTGGAGGGTGTGTGTAGTTTTTTTGTCAGTACTGACGCTGGAATACATATTCTACATACATACATACGTCTACACTGGAGGCTCTGTTAAGTCAACTCAATAAAGTTGACTTTAAGTTGACTTAAAGCAGACCTGGTTAAGTTGACTTGGAGAGTCCACATTCCAAACACCTGTTGACTGCCCACGTCCACACTGTCAACTGCTAGGTTGACTTAATGTTTAAATCAACCTTATTAAGTTGACTTAAGCCAGTGTAGATGGGGCATAGATAGACCTTAAGTTGACTTAATAAGTTTGACTTAAGGGCTATGCCCTGTCTACCCTGGCTTAAGTCGACTTAAGGAAGCACTTAAATCGACCTAATAACTTCCCAGTGCAGACAGAGCTTTCCTTAGGCTGACCTAAGGAAGTTTAAGTCAGCCTAAGGTTACAGTGTAGACATACTCCTGGCTATTCATATTCTGTACCATCATTAATAATGCCTGTGCTAGTGAAGAGAAAATGCTAGTTGATGACTGTAGGAAAAGCACAGGAATGTGCATAGATCTTCTGTGTTCTACCAAAACATTAGCATTGCTTTATTTTTAAACAGTGGCATTTCTGAAGTGTTTAAACGTGAAAAAAAAAAAATCTCCATGCTTGAAATATATTTTAAAGAATCATAGGTTAAATTAGACCTAAAGTATTTGCTAGCATCCTTTTAAAATTCTTATATGCTTTAAATAGTATATGGTGGAACATAACATATTTTGTCAAAGCAAGTTGAAGCATGAGTTTCGCCTCCTAATAAACCTCTGAAATGGCATTTTGAAAATGTCAGTCATTTTAATACAAAATGCTCAGTTTTGGTCATAAGACAGTAATTGAAAAGTATCTCAAATTTTCAAATTTATTTTATTTGGTTTATACTGACCTAAACAAATAATCCTAAGAATCTCCTTGTTCTAGAAATTGTCTGTAACACATTTTAAATAAAATGTTGTGGAGTAGCCAAAGTCATTGTACTAAAACTAGACTTTTTCTTCAGTGGGTTATTTTGGGGTGTTTTTGTTTTTGTTTTTGTTTTGAATCCTAGATATTATCAGTCCATACTGTAAATACATTATCTTTTTTTTTAAGAAAACTCATTTTGTGAACCTTATGTGCCTTAAGAGTACCAAACTTTCTTAAAAGTGTTTGTCTTCCAGGTCATGTTGATGATCTTTTTCCATTTTTTCTGAGACATTCTAAGCAGATCTTTCCTATGCTGGACTGCATGGATGATCTGCGCAAGATCAGCGATTTAAGATTACCACCCAACTGGTTAGTGTATTTAAGCATCAGACTTTCATATTATTGCTATCAGTGACAGCAAGTTTCATGCTGAAGACTTTTATTTATTTCGCTGTCTGTAAAGTGTTACCGTTGTAGCTAGTTATCAGCACTGATGTGGTGCATACCTGACTACTAGTACCAATACAAACTGGAAATAATGTGTAGATAAGAGTAACTGATCTTGATTAGTTCAGTACAGTTGAGTAGTAAAACCTTTGCTATATGACACTTAACCCTAAGGTGACACTTAGTCTTATATCTGTGGTTGTCCAGTGTTTGGTAGGTAGTAATTTCAGAAGATTATGTAGAACATTCAAACTGTGTCATGATAACATAAATCTTAGATGTCTAAGGCAGAAAAGAGCCATAACTTAAGTCCAGCCTGCTCCACTTTGACAGGATCAAGTAAATCTTGTGTATCCCTGAGAGATGTGTGTTTGAACCTTTTTCTTAGAACTTCCAATGATAGGGATTCTGCAGCCTTCCTTGGAAGCCTAGTCCAGTGTTTAAGCCCCCTTTATAGTTAGAAAGTTTTTCTTAATGTCTAACCTAAATCCCTTTGCTGCAGATTAATCCCATTACTACTTGTGCTGTTTTGAAGGATGTGGAGAACAATTGAGCACCATTCTCTTTATAGGAGTCCTTAAACATATTTGAAGGCTGTTCCGCTTTAATCTAGTTTTCTTGAAACTAAAAGTGTCCAGCTTTTTAAATGTTTCCTCAGCAATCTGTTTTTTCCAAACCTCTTGTCTTTTTTTTGCTCTCCTCTGAACTTTCTCCAGCTTCTCCACATTTCTCCTGAAGTGTGGTATCAAAAACTGGACATAGCACTTCTGCTGAGGCTTCTGTAGTGCGAAGTGTAACAATTAATCTCACATCTCTTTTATACATTCATTAATACACTCTGTAATGATACTAGCCATTTTCGAAGCTGCAGAGAATTTTTGGCTTGTACTCAATTTGTAATTTGTAGTTGTCATTTCTCTTTTCTAAGTTAAGTATTCTGCCCCAGTCTTTATTGAGTTTCCTTTTGTTGAATTGAGACCAGTTTTCCAATCCATCAAATTTGTTTTGAATTCTAATTTCATCCACCAAAGTCCTTGTAACCCCTTCTAGTTTGGTGTTATCTGCAAGTTTTAGAAACGTACTGTACTCCATTATCCAGCTGATTCATGAAGTGACACATTTGGTGGAGGATCAAGTAGTCACAAGAATTGTTTTTTGAGAAGTAGTCAGTTTTACTACATGAAATTAAAGTTCAATCATGGCTATCAGATGACTTTTACGATCCTCTTGTGCCAGGAGTCAGGTTTCTTTGGTGTGGTGGCTGTTGCTATCAACATACTTTACCAAAGAATTAAAATTTAAATAAGAAGCCTTCAGCTATGAGTTAACTGTTCCTTTATCAGACGTTCCTTCTTTTTCCTCCTCTTTAAGTAATTTTAGCTTGTTTGCAGAAAATACCTCTACACAAAGTTGTCTTATACGTACATTCTATTCAACAGACAGTAAATCAAAACTCTAAAGAGTAAATAAAAGAATGTAGTAGTGAGACATTGTAAAATTATTTGTTTGACAAAAGTGTTCATATATTTGACTTTAAACTTCCTGAAATGTGATGAAATGTTGAAGAGGTCTACTAATATTTGAGGATTATATTGAAACCTCTGTGTACCTGACTGAATTTAAGAATTGTCTCCTCTGTCTTTTGTTTTATTAAATATTTTAAAATAAACTTTGAAATATTGCAAATTCATTTGGGATTTCACCCAAATCTGTATCAGGATGATAAATTATTTGGGGTTTTTTTGTGTTAATTATCTTTTTTATGTTTTAGGTATCCAGAAGCCAGGGCTATTCAACGAAAGATAATCTTTCATGCTGGCCCTACAAATAGTGGGAAGACTTATCATGCTATCCAGAGATATTTGTCAGCAAAATCAGGAGTATACTGTGGTCCATTAAAACTGCTGGCCCATGAGATCTTCCAGAAGACTAATGATGCTGTCAGTATGTTACTTAAATAACTGCTAAAACTTTATATCCATTCATGTCATTTTAATAACTTTGCTTTTAGGGTAGCCTTTGAAATAGTGTCTACTAACATGTGGTCTTGAATTGTGATACTGTCAGTGTATGTTAATACTACTGATCCACAGAAAAGGATGAGATGGTCTCCAAACACTGCTCTATTTGCATTCATGCATGTAGCAGTCTGTTGCTCTTAGATCATAGGCATGTCCTGGTCCTAATGCTAGCTCTTGCTGGGTTTTCTTGTAGGGCTGTCTGGGAAGTGGAGATGACCACTTTTGTTGCCTTTGACCTTGTATTAAGGCAGCTGCCTATAGACTGTGACCTTGAAAAACCAGGGACAGTGTTAAGTTGAGGTGAACACTGACTGATATATCTGGGGGAAAAAAACTAGTTCAGGTTATGTTGAATAAAATAAGTTTTTATTGGCAAATTATAGAAATAGAGAAAAACATGAATTTTTTCTTAAAATCATTTTATTGGGTCACTATGTAAAGCAGTGCTAGAAACTATATATATTAGTAAGTCCATTTCTTGCCTTTCAGTTGCAACATTAGGTCCCTCTCCCTTGCAAATATATGCAACAAGTGCAAAGTTATGTTCTTCCAATTTGGAGGGCTTTTAGCAGAAAGTAGTTGTTTCAAGGGATACTATGTCTGTAGAATTTCATTCTTCTGATGTGGAGGCTTACACTTCTCAGAACATTGATATTGCTTTCTAGGCAATATACTGTACAGTTACTTATTGCTGTTATGCAACAGCTTGATATGTTAGTGTAAGCCAGGGTAACTATTTTGAATAAAACTTAAACTAACTTCTGTCTTCCTGTTCTAATGTTTACAAGAGCACTAGTGGGCATTGAATAAAATGTTTTCCCTGCTTTGATTTAAAAGTATTGCCATCATGTTGTTTTAGGTGGTTTGAATAAGACTTTGTTAGCCCTGTGAATTTGCCTCCAAAATCTCTCTAGGTCTTTTTCTCTAGCCTGTTTTCATCTGCTTACAGTTTGCAATGAGACAAATAAAAGTATGCCTGCTAAAAAGCATGAATTTAAAAGACTAGCTATTAAAATGGCCAATATTTACATAGTAGTTACATATTATGTATGTGTGTACATATAGCATGTATAATAATTGGCTATAACTACTAGATGTATAATTTGCCAGTAAAAACATACTAATTTTTAATTAATTCTTTAACAGTGATAATTTTGTAAGTCTCACCATTTTAGTTTCTAACACATTACATGAATACAAAATTTTAGTCCCTAGAAGCAAACATCTCCTTCTGAACAAGTAACCTGAAACAGTGCGTAGTGCTGGTGAAAGTACATGCACTTTTTTTAGTGGAGTTGTCATGAAAAAGATTCCTTAATCTGTTTGATGTTCTTTCTGCTCAGTGTGTGGTGTGTTGTTTCTGATATGGTTAAAGTATGTACCTCCAAAAACTGGAGAAATTAAAAAAAAAAAAAAAAAAAATTAAAGTCCTAAAAGGTACATGCTTTAATCATATCAGAAACAACACACCACACACTGAGCAGAAAGAACGTCAGCAGATTTTAGGTATGGGTGAGGGGGGAGATCTTTTCATTACAGAAATTAGAATCTAATGTTGCTTTCAGCATATTAGAATATAACTGAGTATAACATAAATCTTAGGGGTGTCTGTAAGATAATCCATCCTCCTAAAAAACCTTTTTAAGATTTTTTTTTGTTTGTGTACTGTTAAACTTGTTTTTTCAGTACCTTAAAAATAAAATAAGGCAAAACTTTCCTTTTAGTTTTTTGAGTTCTTTTCAATGTCACATTCTATAAACAATCTTTTCTTATTTATTTCTAATTCAGTTACACTTTGTTCTTCTATATTTACTGAACTCCATTGTCTATTTTCTGTAAACTACTTGTGGCATGGATTTTTCAAGGATAAATCTGTCCGTCCACTAGATCAGTGTTTCCCAACCAGTGTGCCATGGCACACAGGTATGCCATCAGGGCTGAGCAAAGTGTGCCACAAAATTTTTTTGAAAATTGACTCGAGCTCTGGATTGGCTCATGAATATTCATGAGGTCATTTGGAAACTATGATGGTGTGCCTCAAATTAATTAAAGGTCGCAACGTGTGCCACGGCAGAGAAGAAAGTTGGGAACCACTGCACTAGATTACAGGGATGGGTGAGAGGGAAAGAAGTTATTAATAGCTTATTTATTTAGATTTTGTATTAGAAATATTTGTGCCAAAAGGCACCCATTCAAAACGTGAGTCACTTTGACTTTTAAAAACACAGCACCCTCAAAACATAGCAACAAAATTGAGCCACATAACACAAGTTATCCTTCCTTTGTCCTAGCTCACCTCATTTAATCAACAGAATATGATCAGTAAAATTTAAAACCACCAATCGGACAGAAATTTCACCATCAGCTTGCTCCCTTCCCCTTGAAACAAGCTTTTTAGCAGGTCCCAGAAGGGCACAAAAATTGGGTTATATCAGATCATGTATGTAGGCATGTGTTATACTTGGGTTTATTTCTGTATACAATCTAGAGGGACTAATGAACAGCTGTGTCACCCCTGCCTGGTTACCTTGGGTGCCTCACAACACCTTGCAAAAATAATTCCAAACTTGGCCACTCACAAACAGCCTGTCAGTCCCCCGTGGCTTACCTGCTGGCTCTCACCAGCCTTGGTTATACTGCAGAGTGACCCCAATGCAGCCCAGTCCCAGACTTTGCCCCTAGACAGTGTCCAGCCTTTTCCTGGACAGTGCAAAATATTTTTAAGTTGGTTATTCTTTAAAGAAAATATGCCATCTTATTATCTCAAATAGATATTCAGACACTTTAAATGCATTTCATTAGGTGACAGTAAAATAAGTTTGCTAACTACAAGAAGATTTTAAGTGAGATGAAGTAATGAGGCATAAAAGTCAGAAATGGTTACAAGACAAATAAAGATAAGATGTTTATAATACCTGACTTGACAAACCATATCAGATTGAAGTGAAATTTCTCAGTATTTGCTTTCAGCATTCTTACTGCCAAACCCTGTAGGTCAGGATCTCTCCCCAGTGTCCAAGGAATGTTTCCTTTATCACATGAGTCACTGTGAATGCAATGAGCAGGGGAAGGAGGAGGGATGTTTTGTGGTATTTGTCCCTCATCATAGTTTCAGTCCAGCTCTTCCAGATGGACACTAGGAGACAATCTATGTGAAAAGATGTTTCCTTCTGGCTTTTTTCTCACCTTTTGAGATTTGTTTCACTTTGTTTGATTCCATTTACTATTTAAATGCAAATTAAGCAGAGCACACATTACTTTGTCTAGGACAGACTTGTTGCTCAAACAGAGGTTGGCAAAGGCTGTGGGGTTTGAAATGTGTTAACATATGGGGAAATCTTAAGTGTTGCCACACATTTTATTAAGACGGTATTGACCAGCAAATTAAGGGTTTTCAGATGCTACCTTATAAGGCATGCCTTCTACAAAGTTTATTACAATAATTTGTTGGTATGCTTTTGTACAAATAATTTGATAATTATAATTGATTTGAATAAAGGGATATATTCTTTCACAATCTCCCAACTTTTTTCCCTTTGGGAAATAGTCTAATTTTATTTTTGAGACAGCAGTTTAATTTCAGCTTTCTTAATTCTTTCAGAATGTGCCTTGTGACTTGCTAACAGGAGAAGAGCGTATTCTTGTTGATCCGGAAGGCAAGCAAGCTACCCATATTGCTTGCACTATTGAGATGTGCAATGTTAGTACACCTTGTAAGTATGCGTGATTATTTTGTTCACATGCATATTTCTTTATATGCAATGATGCTTATACTTGTATGTTGAAATTATTCATAATATTTGAAATTATTAATATGGGAAACCACCAAACACTAATTTAACCATAAATTCCTTTATTAAATCCAGAGACTAAATGTTGTTTACTCTGTTGCTCTAAAATTTTACCACATCCAAGCAATTTACCACATCCACACAGTAACAAAACATTTATAAGCATTTGATAAAGGTACATACAAATGGGTTGCTAAACCCAGTGGGACTTAAACCCATATTGTTTTGCTCCAGTGTAGTCAGGCAGATATTAGCAGATGAAGTGGGATTTCCTCCTTTGAAAGCTTATGCAATAAATAAATTTTAGTCTTTAAGTGTCATAGGACTCCTTGTTCCTTTTAAGAGTTTACCTTTATGCCCATTAACAAACTAGTGATGTCATTTGCAATTACTGACTTTCGCTTGCTAGTTGAGGCCTTTGCATGCATGTGCACACATGCACGCACTTACTTCCCTAACCAAACTTAAGCTAAATCTAATTCTTAAATTTCATATTTATCCTGCACACTATAGGAGACTACACAAAAGCTATTCATTCTAGTCTTATAAGTGTTGCATGTGCTCTTTTTTTTTTAACTTGGCAGTTTCTGAACTGTGCTAGAATACTGTCATGTGAGACTTATTAAATCTGGCTGCTCACTGCATTCCAGGATTGCTGTGAAAGATACTGAATTTGAATAATTCTTAGATGAAAAGTTTCTTTTACTTCTGACTTGTATTTCTTGGAGATATTACTTTCATATGTAGTCATGTCATCTAGATGCCCCTCACCTAGTGTCATAATTTTCTTACTTTTTTTTTTTTTTTTTTTTTTTTTTTTAAGATGAAGTGGCTGTGATTGATGAAATTCAGATGATAAGAGATCCAGGTAGAGGATGGGCCTGGACCAGAGCTCTCTTAGGTATGCCTGTCAGTGTCAAAACTGAGCCATTTTACTTTCAGTAAGCTAGCTTCAAGTGTGTTAAACATTATGTTGATAGATGTGCCCAATGTCTAATGTACAATAAAATGCAAATATACGACAGGATTTAAAACCATTGCTGCTTCTGCTTTAAAAATGTAAAAGTCTCTATTATATAAAGTTGCTTGCTTTCATCTGTCATTTTGTTAATTTCTGTAAATATTATCTGACAAATTATATTTAAATGTTTCCCTGCTTTCCACATTGTTCCTGAATGCATCTGTTCTTGTTCATTTGATTAGTAGAGACACCTAACTTGATTATATAACCTACTTGTTACACTTTTAAAATCATGGGATTTTTTTTTAACTTTAATTATAGGTCGTCCATCAGAATTTTTATTTTAAAAGTTAGTGTTAAAAGTGTGCTAGCTTAACATTTCCACAATCCTTTTAAATTTTAAATAAAGTTGGCTGAAATTTTTCTCCCAAAGATGAGTTTAATTATCAACTAGATTTTTTTTTTTTACAGGTAAATGTTTTCAATTCTGTTTTTTTAAATGGGAAATTTTTGACATTTTTTTCCTCAAAAACTGGAAGTCTCACACTTTTGGGTTTTTCTGTCCCTTTTTTAGCACTGAATTCTGCAGAATGAAGAAAAAACAGAGCATTCCTCACCACTACCACTCCCAATTTTCCCTTTTTCCCAACTCTGTAACTGTTTTAAAAATGTGTCCACCTTTTAAAAAGTTAGCATGGAAAAAGGACATGGTAGCTTCCATGGCTGTGGAAATTTTGAGAAGTTTGAGTAGCAGAGTTGGTGTCATTTTTCTTTTCACAAGTGAAACCTTAGTTTTGTGTTCCACATTGGACAAATAGGAGGGTGATGCTGAGGCACAAAGAGGGTGTCAGTTGAATATAAACTTTTAAAAAGTTTTCATTATCAGATGGATGATTTGACAGCATCCATCTGATATGGTACGGTATGGTCAAGAATTGCTTCCATGAAACTAAGTATATAGTATAGTTGTTTTGTAAATGGACAAGTAAAAGCCAAAATGATTATAGATACATTGGAAGAAAACAGCAACCAGAAAAGAGAGACCATCATTTATTGCCATTTTCAGTAGGTAGCGTTTTTTTTTAACCACCTTTGTCAGCTTCAATATTCCTGATTTGTGTGAACATATATTTTAACACTTTTTCACTGCATTTTTTTTAAGGACTCTGTGCAGAAGAAATTCACATTTGTGGTGAAGCTGCTGCTATTGATTTGGTGACAGAACTCATGTATTCTACAGGAGAGGAAGTGGAGGTAGATATTACACTGCCCTCTTTTTTTCCCTCCCTTGTCCAGTGGCTATAAAGTTGTATCCATAGTATTCAGGTGCTCCCTTTTTTATTTTTTTATTTTTATTTTTATTTTTATTTTTATTTTCCTAAATCATTACAAGTGACTACAACATCCTTCATCTGAGAAAATACTGATCAAATTTGAAGGAATTAGAGCTTGTGTTTATTTGACACATTGGCTACATTAGGTTATGTCTGTGCCTGATAAATTGTTTCTGGATTGACTGTTTGGTCAGTTAAGACACACCCAGCTGATCTGGAAGTTGATTTAATAAAACCACCCCCTCAAGTGGCGTAACACTATATCAACAGGAACACATTTCCTGTCAGCACAGCTCAGCGAAAATGGTGCGGTAAAGGGGGGTTACAAAGTTGATCAGAGTTACACAAGCTATTACGTGTAGTCTTGTTGACTGCTGATGATATTTGTTGGCAGTGTAGACTGGCCCTAAACCTGCAGAATCAAAGTTGCTTTCCTGGAGGTATTGTGCTAAAAAAAGGTTTCTGCTGCAAGTGTTGGTGCTTTAACAAGAAAACAATGAATCTTATATAACAGGCATGGCCAAACTGTGGCTCGGGAGCCACACGCGGCTCTTGAATGAAAAATTGTGGCTCCCAGAAGAAAGTCAGCAAACCAATTTAGGAAAGCAGCCCCAGCCTACGAGTTCAGGAGGGGTTGGGACAGTGGGGAGAAGTGTGGCATGGTCGGGCATGGCAAGCAGAAGTGTGGTATGGTTGGGATTTTAAAAAGCTCGCCACTAGCTTGCAGTCTTCTACATCGAGCAGCAGCTAAGTTTTTACTCTATAGGCCTAGTTTTCATGGTAACCTTAAGTAATTATTAGAATCTGACATTAGTAGGATAAATATTTGTCCTCTTTTTATGATAAAATTAAAGTGTGCACTGAATTTTAAACTTAGTATTTTGAAGTAGGTAAAAGTATGTGGCTATATGCCTCATTGAGGCTCTTGAAGGTTTAATCAGCTTGTGTGGCTCTTGAGTTCCATAAGTTTGGCCACCCCTGTTTATAATTTCTGCTGGCTTACCCAGAGAGAGTTCTAGATACATGCTGATGTTTTCTTTACGTGCCCATTTTTTCTTAGAGGTTATGATGTCCTCCTTTTTCTCAGGTCACTTTTTTTATTAGCTATGTTGTGTTAAGAAATCAAAACACAGTGGAAGAATTTGTGGCTAACAGAGTTAACATCCTCAAGGAGAAAAGCTATAAAAGGAGACAAAGACCTGACTCAAGTTAGCTCATCTGCAAGGCAAAGAATCTTCTCTCTTAAGAGACGTTTTGCAAATGTAGATCCTATCAGTGTTCTGCTTGCAGGACTCCTATATTTGCAAGCAGAGTCTTTTCTCTTTAGTACTAATATAGTATTAGTTTCACTGTACATGTGAGCAAAGTTGTCTAAATTAAGAATAAAAATGGTGTGTTTTCTGTCTCCTGAAAAGGTCAAAGTGTGTTTCAAAGTGTTCATGAGAATGTTCATTATAGGTCAGAAGGCATAAGGGGATGTCATAAAGAACAGATACCACTTACTCCCCTACTACATATCTCACTGAATTTGTGAAGCACAGCGTGATCTTGAGGCTATGATGAATTTGTCATATGAAGTTAGACTTTCATAGTAATTATACATTTTATAAAGAAGTTTTGTATTTTGCCATGACAAAACTGTTGTTTGATTTTAGGTCAGAAACTACAAGAGACTTACCCCAATTACTGTGCTTGATCATGCACTAGAATCTTTGGATAACCTGCATCCTGGGGACTGCATTGTCTGTTTTAATAAAAATGATATTTATTCTGTGAGTCGGAAGATCGAAGCCCGAGGATTACAGTGTGCTGTCATATATGGCAGTCTTCCTCCTGGTAAGAGACTCGAATTATCTCAGTTTTAAACAGAAGGCTCTGTTTATTGTTGCCAGAGAAAGAAAAGGATTTAATAAAGAGATCCTACCTTTTCTCTGCTCAATTCAATAGTTTAGATATAAAGGCAAGAATGAACAAACTGGTTTTGCTCTCTGTTATAGTTTTGGAGTCTGATAAAGATCTTAATTTTAGTTCCTCCAGCAATAACTATTTTATTTTGTTTTATTTAAAATGTCTCCCATCCAACTCTGAGAACACTTGCAAAAATTGTCATGTTTCTTCAGCTCTTTGTGCTTTTGTTCAATGATATGTAAGAGCATTCAAGTTTGTTTTGTATAACCTGTTTTTGTAGGCATAGTCTGTTACATAACGTGCTTGTGATTGATTCTGTTTTAGGTACAAAGCTTGCCCAGGCAAAGAAATTCAATGATCCAAATGATCCATGTAAAATTCTAGTTGCTACAGATGCAATTGGAATGGGGCTTAATTTGTAAGTATTCTGGAAAGGTTAGGGCTTATTTTTTCAATGAGATGAGTGTGCTGGTTTTTTATTTGTCTTTTACAGTTTGCTTTAATATGGGTAAACATCTATTTAGTACAGCAGGGGTTCTCAGACTGTGGTCCGCAGAGCCATAGGAGTCCATAGACCAGGGATCTTGAACATGCCCCTAAAGCTGTTTCCTGCAGCCCGCAACAATACTATCGTTACTGATATTTGCAATATTATTGTATGAAAAGGTTTGTGGTGCAGCCGTCGGGCTAACATGCTAGTCCTCATGCGGCCCTTATGGTTATTTGAGTTTGAGACCCCTGCCATAGACTATATGTCTGAGGGAAGCTAATACTATATTAGTATTAAAGAGAGAGACTCATTCTGAAAATTGACTGAACAGAATTCAACTATGTATACAGACAGATTTCCATATGGGTTTGCACCTCCATTTGAAATTTTTTAGGAGTCTGCAAATGAAAAAAAATGAAAACCACTAATGTACGGTATCCAATATATGTGTACATTTGTGCGGTTGACCTAACTGGGCAGATCTATACTTTCTAGGTATTGAAAATGATTACAAAATTAAACTGCTTAGTAACACACAGGTGTTTTAAGTATCTTCAGTTCCTTTTTGATTCAGTGGCAGTTAAAAGTGCTAAGCTCCAGGGAGGATCAGGATCTTGTTCTTTGATGTGAAAATTAGAGGGGAGCATTTCAGAAATCTTAATGGTCTTAGTCAAATCTCAAATGGTGTAGTATCTTTTTGTGTTGTGTTCCCCCATTGAACTCTGAGACTTCCAAGGGCTGAAAATCGAATTACCATAGGTGGTATTCCGAAACAGGGCAGGTGATGTGGGAAATTTGCACTGCTATTGCCCATTTTGTGTCTGTTCTGTGGCTAAGGCTAAATAAAGCTAAGTTTGAACACCAAATTAATATTGGAATAACGTCTGTAGTCTGAGGACCTATCTGCTTTGTGAAATTAAGGGATCTTGAAAGGAAAAAGGAACTCCTATTCCTCTGCAGCTTATGGAAATAACTAACATGACTTAAGAGAATTGCCAATGATTTTTGTCTGTTTCTGTTTAAATGTTTCAGGAGTATAAAGAGAATCATTTTTAATTCTCTAGTAAAGCCAGCTGTCAATGAAAAGGGAGAGAAGGAAATGGATGCAATTACAACCTCTCAGGCTCTACAAATTTCAGGCAGAGCTGGAAGATTTGGCTCTGTGTTCACGCAAGGGGAGGTCACTACAATGCATAGTGATGATCTTGTACTGCTGAAAGATATTCTGAGTAAGCCTGTGCTTCCAGTAGAGGTAAAAGTCTTGAATGTTCAGACATAACTGCTTTGTTATATTGTTATCCAATGTTCTTCATTGTGCACAGTTGAATCTGACTAAAAAATGAATTGTACAGTGGAGTCATTCTGAATGGGGCATTTGCAGATTCCATAAAATTTGTGAAGTCTCTCATGTGCTGCAGCTGCTCTTCTAATCTTCTTCTGCTCAAGCTTTGTTTTCACTTTGGTTCTTAAAAGCTCAGGATGGTGGTGCACTGTAGTAGTGTATTCCATGGGTACAGTGATTTTTTTCATTTTATTCTGCTGGATTTCCTTTTCAGATGCAGTTATTTTAAAGGGTTTTTTTGTTCTCTTTCCTTAGGCAGCTGGCCTGCATCCTACTGCGGAGCAGATAGAAATGTTTGCATACCATCTCCCTGAGTCTACTCTATCAAATCTAATTGTAAGAATGATTGTCTGTAGAAACATTAACTTTAGTTTTTGAAATCACTTAAATGTTACTTTATAATTATTGCTTTATTGCAATGCAATGTAATTAAAAAGAGTGCTGGTTTGCGGGTTTTTGTTAAGCTATTAAACATTTTTGTCTGTCAGTGTAGTGACAGCTAATACATTCAGAATGCTCATATAACCCTTTCTGAGTCACTAATGATGTGGACAGCTTCTGAAGTTGGAGATTGATACTCAGATATTGAGGCAGAAATAATAGTTTTGGAAACTGCTTCTTGGAAACCCATCAAAACTAAGCTGGGCATTTTAATAAAACTTTGCTTTTTTTTTTTGTTTTGTTTTGTTTTGTTTTTTTGTTTCCAGTCACTTAGATTTTTCTTCTGATCTTGTATGCTAAATGTTGAGGAAGTGTCATCACTAAAGTTTGAACTTGTGTATTCTATAGAACCCACTCAATCTCATCACTGCTTGTTTTTTTTTTTGGTTCCATTTTACTAGTGAATTTGTTTGTTTAGGAATACACTTTTAAAGGTTAAATTAAACTTTTAACTCTACATTCTAAAACAACCAAACAAAAGAAGTGCCATAGAAGATTAAATCTTCAAACACATTATCAGAATTTTACAGTAGTTCACACAAATTGCCTAAGTGTTTTCAGGGTCCATTTAAGTTATTAACTGAGAATACTACTGTAAGTTATCTTTTAAAAAGTACTAACTTAACCTGTTAAGCAAAAGAGAGTTTGTGCTATCCAGGCAAAAGGCTTCATGTAAAACATGCCGATAGTTTAAACATGCTGCTTTTCCTTCTGCTTTCTAAACCTCAAAGCTAGTATCCAAGTCTACCTTTATACTATTTTTTTCCATTCAAAGTCTAATTAAAATGTCTTATTTTAATTTTTTCTGCATGATACACATGCAGTCAGGCATACAGATCAGTGGTTGAATTTTACTTATGCCAGACAGAATTAGTTCTGTGGACTCTTTTTAAAAAAAAAACATACAAAAAAAAACAAACCACACCACATCCTGATCTTAAATAGGTTTGTAGCAGAGAAGAGGAGGAATAGCTATTTGTCTTTATGCTCTTGGATCTCAACTCCTGCAACATTTTAATTGATCTGTGTTTTCACTAGTTTTTCTGTTTATCTCAAAAACCCTACAGTAAGCCTCATAATAATTTAATGCTTGAATTATTCACTAAAATAAAAAAAGTATCTTGGTGCTGACATAAATGTACAACAAATGTGTAATGTGGAAATAACTAAGTTGATGAGATCATAGTATGATCTATGTGGCTTATAAGTATGCACCTATTTATGATATTTAAGAAAATGTTTTACTTTTTTAAAGTGTCATATACTCTCCATACTACTGCTGTGTCTGGATTTCAGATACCATTTTAAAAGGAAACCATGCAGGGAGTGAACAAACATAATCTATATAAAAAAATTGTTGTTGTTGTTTTTTAAAGCTACCCTTCAAATGTAATCAGACTTTGAAGGAGCTGATCAAATAGTCAGTACTTAGTATGGCAGTATGAAAGTTGGCAGTCTTCAACTGTGATCACATTAACCTGAACTTCAACTGTTAACAGTATTCTAACTTTTTTCTGAACAGGATATCTTTGTGAATCTCTCACAAGTGGATGGGCTCTATTTTGTCTGCAATATTGATAACTTCAAGTTTGTAGCAGATATGATTCAGCACATTCCACTAAATTTAAAAGTAAGGTATGTGTTCTGCACAGCACCTATCAACAAAAAACAGCCTTTTGTCTGCACCTCATTGCTAAAGGTAAGTTTTTCGTACATGCAGTATTTATAATTGACTAGGTCAGTCTTAACCAAGTATGTGTGCAGTTTGTAAATTGGTAGTTTACAAGTGCATTTTAAAAAGACTCATAAGTCACACAAAGGTAGAGATACAGACTAGCTGGTGAATTTTTATTTAAAAAAAAAACAAACAAAATTAAAAAAACCCCGCAACTAACTGTGCAGATACAGTTTTTTAAATGCATTAGCTTTTCACTTTTGGACCCCAGCTTCCACTTCGCGATGTAAATTAAAATAAAGTTGTTTTAACTTTCACTTTATTCACATCACAAAATCCTATCACTTTTTCAGTGGGAATTTCTAGCAGTGGTCAGGAACAAGATAGATATTCCGAATTGTGTGGTGTTAAGCTTTGCATGGCATGTGCTTATCAGTAGATTTCCTGGAACCAACTGGTGCTATTTCTAGTAACTAATTTTTACCAATTTGTGGAAAAAATAGAAAAATGTAAGCCCAGCAAAACCAGTCATTGATCTTGCGATTCTGTAAACGTTAAAAAGCCCTTGAAAGTTATCCTGATACATAACTAAGAACTAAATTATGTTGCCGTATATGATCTATTTTGTGACAAAGCCCGACTGGAATAATCTTCTGAGGGCAGTATGAACTAGCCATGCAAGTTAGCTTTGCAGGATTGGGCCCTTGCTTAGTGACTTGTTGTTAATTTATATCAAATGCTGCCATATTTGTTTCACTTGCTTTGGATAAAACACCTTTTCAAAGTAAAAATCTTAAACGTTTTTGCTGTGTATCAGTGAAGTGATGAGCCTCTTATTTGTGTGAAAACACAGAGTTATATTTTATAAAATGGCAAGTGAGTCTATTTTTCTCATATTCTCAGCACCTTATGTAATGGAGTGGCTAAACTTGTGTGGCTCTTGAGCTCCATAAGTTGATTATTCAACCTTCAAGAGCTGCACTGAGGCCTATAGCTATATACTTTTACCTACTACAAAATTACTAAATATAAAACTCATTGCATACTCTAATTTTATCATAAAAAGAGGACAAATATCGATCTTACTAATGTCAGATTCTACTAATTAATGTTATGATGAAAATTAGGCCTATATGGTAAAAATGTAGCTGTTGCTTGATGTTGAAGACTGCAGGCTAGTGGTGAGTTGTTTAAAATCCTGACCGTGCTGCACTTGTCCTCACTGTCCTGACCCCCCCCCCCCCCCAACTCCTAGG
Organism: Podocnemis expansa; assembly: GCA_007922195.1. NCBI lineage: Eukaryota > Metazoa > Chordata > Testudines > Podocnemididae > Podocnemis > Podocnemis expansa. The sequence continues at coordinate 24,329,144 of ML681981.1, read as the reverse complement.
CTTTCCTAAATTGATTTGCTGACGTTTTTCTGGGAGCCACAATTTTTCATTCAACAGCCACAGGCAGCTCCCGAGCTGCGGTTTGGCCACACCTGTTATATAACCTATCTAAAAAGGGCCTTATCTTCAGAAAATGCTGAGCTTTTGTTTTTTGAAAAATCAGATTACTGTGCAGTGTCTGAAATTGAAAATTTAATCTGAGTTTTTTGAGATTGATTTATCTGCTGACAAAACAGGTAAGATTCCCAAGTGTTAGGTTTTTGAATAGAAATGAATCACTATTTCTTTAGCTAAGAATAGTGACCTTGTTAAATCAGGGAATGAGCATCCAACATCACTTTCTCAGCCTGGAAGGGTAATCTGAAATAAGAGAAGCACTGTTAGGCTTCATCCAAGCCATGAGAGAGCTTCTGATAGATCTAAGACAATGGACAAAGCCCAGCTGACCATGCTAGGAGGAGATCATCAAGCCATATAGCTACACTTTCATTTTCTGGGTAGTCCCATTATTTCTCTTTTTAGCTGTGTGTGGGGCCCATGACAATTGTTTTAATGAAGTAGAGGAGGGGAAAGGTGGTTCCTGGGTTGAATAGTTGCGTAAAAAATGTGTGGTAGCCGAAAGTTTTGAGCTGCATAAAGTAAAACATCTGAAATTAGTCTAGACAAACTTAAGAAATATTAATTATTAAAATACAGTATCTATGAAACCCTCACACTTAGTCATTATGATAATTCTGTTCCTTATTCTGGTCAAACTGTTGGGGTTTATTCACTGAGTTTGAAATTGGATCTTTTGTGTCAAAGCTGCATTCCATAAGCCATCACTCTTATCCAGTGGGTAGGGAGCCTCGAGTGGGAAGAAATCAGGCACCAGTGACATGACTGGCAATACTGGAATTTGTGTGGGTTTCTGCCTCCCCTTAGATCCTCTCCCCATGCCATCTTCCAGTAGTTGTTGTGAAGCTTTTCTGTTGCCACTGAAAGACAGCCTCATGTACACTTCCCTTCCAGTTCTGCTCTTTCCCAGATTAGTTAAATAATCGTATCGGATCATGCTTCCATGATCCTTCTTGTACTCATGCGGTCTCCAGCATTGCTTTTCCACTCCGTTGCTCCGCTCAACCAGGACTCTGTTGGCAAAGAGACCAGATTCAGATCTGATTTCATAGGACTGTGGTCTCTTCCTTCACCCCAAATATGAGGCTTTTCATCTTGATCTTCCCAGAGTTAACACCTCAGGAGTTTAATGTTCAGATTGAACTGGTTGTGAATCATTTGTAGTGGAATGGATGTGTGCAATTACTTGAAGAAAAATTGGTTATTAACCTGGTGTTTTTTGAAGTGTGTTACACATGTCCATTCTATGACCCATCTCCTTCCCTTCTATATCAGATTCTGCCAGCCTAGTAAGAAGGAAATGGTAGGGTTTGGGGGCAGCTCTGCCGTTTGTCATCACTCGGCACCACAAGACAGCAGAGACTGCATGCATCACCCTGGTGGGTACCATCAGTGGAAAAATTGCTACTTGTGCAGTGTGCCCACGTATCTGAAGTGGAATGGACTTGTACAACACAACTCAAAAAAACACTTACAGAACAGAACAAGTAACTATTTTTTATTTGCCAGTATTATGATTTCCATTCTCATATAGCATGACCTTTACAGTATAAGAACTCCTTGTGTATGTTGCTGAACTAGACTAACACGGCTACGCCTTTGGAAAGTATAAAAACACATTCATGTCAAACCAAAGAGTTGTACTGGTAGCTCGTATTAAGTCTATTTGTGAGACTTTGAAATGGTTACTCTTGTAAAAATATTCAGTTCTTGCTAACAGAATAATACAAGACACTGTTGAATGTATTTATTTTTCAGTTTGCAAGACAGTTTAGCAGAAGCGAGCCTCTGACGTTTGACTGGGTATGCAGGTATACAAGCTGGCCACTGGACCCACCTAAGAACATCAGGGACCTTGTACATCTTGAAGCTGTCCATGAAGTTTTTGACCTCTATCTATGGTTAAGGTATTGAAACTTAAGCTTAGTTTTGTTTTGGATTTTGTCTAATGTATTTGTAGCTCACGGACAAATGGAAGCTGTGTCATTATGTTAATGCAGATAAATCTCTATATGGAGTATGCCTCATCATCAGAGAGTCTCATGATAGTAGAATTGTTGCATCTGGTTAGTTTGTACAGTAAGTATATTCTACAGAGACCTGTTTAACGTAAATGTGATGATGGATAATATGATACAGCAGTAAGAGGCATTTGGGGAGGGAAGCAGATAGGCTGTCTCATTTATTTTTTTATTTTTTTATTTTATTTTATTTTATTTTTTGCTACTACCCCAGTACGTAAATGCCACATTATGATAACACTGCAACTTGCTATCTACTTATTCTGTTGACCTACAGCAGTTCTTAAGCTGGGAAGTTCAAAACTATTTTTTTCTTTCAGTTACCGATTTATGGACATGTTCCCAGATGCCAGCCTTGTAAGGAACATCCAGAAAGAACTAGACAACATTATACAAATTGGTGTACGCAACATTACAAAGCTTATCAGAGCTTCAGAAGCTACGTCTGTTGCTGGTGCTGTAGCTGTACCAGAAGACTTGCCTCTTCAGAGGACCAAATTTAATGACCGTAGGTTGAATTTGCAAGGTCTTCCAGCAACAAATGAAAAGGAATTCTCAAATGGCATGAAGGTTCCAGGACAGAGGAGAATGAGGGGATCTAAAGCTTTGGGCTTTAAACCTGGTGAAGAACAGTCAGATATGAGAAATCTTGTACAAGGACCTTTTGCTGAGAGACTAGTACGTGAAGGACTACTTACCCAAGAAATGTTGGAACAGCTGGAAAGAGAGTGGCAGGTTCACCACAATAAAAATGGAAATTTACCAAATGAAAAAACAGATAATCAGCATGGTTCAAAGGAAAAAGGGGGAAAAAAAGTGAAATAATGACCTAATTTCATTTAGTTTTTGTTCACAGAATAAATTCTATTTTAATATCCTTTTCTGGCTTCTCTGGTGTTGCTTCATTTTTTTTCCCCTGGTGGCAGGTTTTATGAAGCAGACATTCAGAGATGGAGTCTTGTAAGCTGAAAAGTTATTAATTCTGCTTTTGTTGGCTTGTTACACACTTCTCACAACCATGACATTCAGTGTAATGAAAATACTGTATGTTCCTGTATGAAGGATTGAACCTAAAACACACTTAAATACATACATAAATTATTTTGCCATAGTGGCCTGGTGTATTTCCTTAGTAATGAAGTAGCTAATCCTACCATATCTTCGTATAGTACATAGTTCAACAAATAAGTTCTATAAAGTGTAAGCTGCAGCTTCAAAGGAAATCAGATTAGTATCTCTGGCCTTTCAACCTTTGCCTTCCCTGAAAATCTGTAGCAATTAAGTGGAAAAGCATTGATCCAGTATGTCTTATGGGCAATTTACAGTATTTTTCTCTCTCAGAAATTCTGGAGGAAGGGACATCTCCCTTTTAAGCTCTATATGTCTGATGACTTCTGGGGAAAAAATTCTTAGTTTTTGAAAAAAACTCACCCCTGGAGAAAGCTAGACATGCGTTTATTCAAACAAAGCCAAAAATGTTACACTGTAAAAATACGAACTTGCGTATGGGTGGCTTTGTGCTGTTTGCTTTATGTGGTTCTCAACCACTTTGTCGGGATGCATTACTGTGTTGCCACACAATGGTAACTGTCAGAGAGATCTGGGGAGATGGCTGGATTTGCCCTGGGCAGGGTTGGGTTGGTGTGTTCTGTGGGGTTGCAATATTCCACTGTGTGTTGCAACCTACAAAAGGTTGAGAACCACTTACAGTCCATAAATTGCTGTCTTAATGCTCTTTCCTTACTTTGACTACAATCAAAAGTCTGCAAAACAAGCAAGGAGTCCTGTGGCACTTTTAAAGACTGACAAATTTATTTATCGTATGAGCTTTCATGGGAGAAAATCCCATTCATTTCCCCCATCTTCAAAGTGTTTGACAAAGTGTGGTCTTCTCCCATGAAAGCTCATGTGATAAATAAATTTGTTAGTCTTTAAAAGTGCCACAGGACTCCTTATTTGTTTTGCAGAACTAGACTAACACATGCATCTGACAAAGTGGTTGGAGCCCACAAAAGCTTATGCCTGAAGAAATCTGTTAGATAATAATGTGCTGCAGGACTCTAGTTATTTAGACTAATACGGGTTGCCCTTTTGGAACTAAATCAAAAGTCTGTGTACTTGCCCTGACCTTTTCTGCACTCCTGTCATGAAAGGCGGTGTCTATGCTTGGAGCTAGTGGGGTAGTTCTTAGCTCACATAGATGAACTTGCGTTAGCTCCCATTGAGTTTACACACTAAAAATAGTAGGTTAGCTATGGTAGCCTGGGCAGCAGTGAGCTGCCGCTTGTGCGGACCTACCGGAAGCTTGTGGGTACCTATTCAGGTTGGATAGTCCCTGTTGCTGCTGCCTGAACTACTGTATGCAGTATTTAATACTGTAAATACTGCTACTATTTTGGTGTACTTGCCCAATGAGAGCTAGTGTGATTGTGTGTGACAGCTTGGAATCATACCCTTTGCTCAAAGTGTAGATTTATCCAAAGTGACTCTGTGCTCTTCTGTCTGCATTTTATTTCTTTAATTTTCAAGATAGTCCTTCATAATTCCTAATTGTCATGGGAGGAAATAAAATGTATAATTTGAGATCAACTAAAGAGTTAGTGCAATGTACAGTGCAGTATATTTAGGCTTCAATGACCCCTGTACACCTGGTACCCTGTTATGGGAACTTTACCCAGCTAGAATAAAATTGGGATGTTGATTGTTCAATTTTTCAATTTTCTAGTTCATTGAATGGCTAAGCTCTTTCAAAACCCCTTTTGACAGTTTTTTTTTAATGGAGTTAATCACTATATAATACTTCAAGAAATTTGTAGAAGGGAGGTGAATGTTCTTCCCTGTTGCCCATATTCATAGGTATTTGAACCCTGATAATTAAATTAGTTTGATTTAGATAATTTTAAGGTGATGGCTCTTGTTAGGATCTTTGTAGAGCAGATGCAGGTCAAGTGTGCTTAGCAGCTGAATCTACTTTTGTCAATAGAGGTGATCTTCAGCACTGGGGGTGTTGCAATGCCTGGGTGAAGGAAGTTAGTGTTTCTGCTTCTCTGATCATTTCATGGAGCGATTTCAGCTCCAGCATTCTGAAACATCTAACATTGCCTCCGTTTTTGCAGACTTGAAAGCTGAGTTTTAATTTCCTTCTGATTTCTGACTTTCTAAAATGTCTGGCTACAAACCTCCATTGATCAGATTAAAGGTTTAATTTGTACCCAGTTAAATTGTATTTACCTCTGGTTGCTATCAAGTGCAACAGAAACTATATAAGCAACTGTGTGGAAACAAGCATCTTGTCAGTGTGTAGCAGCTTGAAAGCACTTTTTTTACACTAATTAGCTACTTTCAGTGCCTTCTCTATTCCATCCCTGTGCTAATTACTTGGTTATGCTTGTGAAATGTGTATTAATTGTTTTCCAAGTTCCTATAATTTTATTTTGCTTACAAAGCTAAACCACCTTTGGACAGATTGTGACAAAGGCTTCCTCTGGACTCTTGTTTTACAGATTTAAAAAGAGAAGTGTTTCCTTTGTGAGGCTTGAACTCTGAAGGGTTAAAAGTTGGGTATTTGATGTGCTATGGTGAGCTGTGAAAACCACTAACTTTCAGGCAGGCAGTTCTGCACTCCCTGGTCTGCTACCATGGAGTTCTCTAACCACTTCCTCGTTTTAGTTTTAGGTTACAAACTCCTGTCTGAACCTTAAACCTTTTAAATCGGAGCACCATTTGAAATGCTAATACTCCCTTCCCTGCTCTCAGCCACCACTGGGAGCATTGCATACAGAAGACTCATATTCCTGTTATTCTCTCTGCGTCTGTTATGTTCTGATAACTGTAACATGGCTGCTTTTTAATGTACATTTTGAGCACGGAAAGGGTTTCATTTGGGCAATTAGAGGCATAAACTGAAATCTTGTGTTTGCGCAACAGCCCTCCTAATGAGAAGGAAGCTAAGTAACTATACAGCATTCTTTTGGTATTTTGCTGAGATTAGCACTTTATCTTAATTCATTGCTTGTTTCCATAGGGACTCCATAGTAACTGTTGTTAGAGCTCTGAAATTTATTCAGATGTTTCTAGGGCTGACTTTCATAAAAGAAAGTTTTCTTTTCTTCTGAGCTAATGGCACAGTTGTCATTAGCTCTAATTAATGTTGCTGTCAAATTGCCCTCACATGGAATGGTAAAAACTGAACTAGCAGCACGTTTTTAAAATGGCACAAATAAGAACACTTTTTCAAATGGCCTGTGTCTAGTGGTTTGTGCATGGAGCTATGCTGTGTGTTTCTATGTTGTTGCGAAAGTTAAATACACTTTTCAGCTGATGCTTTAAATGGAAATGTTGGCTCTGGATAAAATGGAAATTTCAGCTTACATGGTACTTAACTTCAGTTGTAGTAAGCTTTGTTTCTGAAGACACTGTTCCTAAACCAACTTGCCCCTTTCCATTTTTAGACAGCTTACAGGAGAGGGAGTTTGTGTGGAAACTAGGGTAAGGCAGTTTTTTCCCCCTCTTGCTGGATGGGGACTTGCAGTTGTGTTCTTCGCTCAATTTCTCTGAAGATGTCTTAAATACACATTTTATCTTATCATTTTACGGCCAGATGCTACTAATGGTTTGTCTGAAAAAAATCTTAAACAAAACTGAGTTTTGTGCAATTTGTCCTCAGTAATGCATATACGCAATATGATAGCGAGGTTCGTAGCTATCTCCTACTTACTAAAATCTAAATGAGAGCTTCAGAGATTTTTGACATGAGGTGAACCCAGCTGATGACTTAATTTCCCTGATAGCTGCTGTGGTTGAACTCCAGTGTGCAAATAAGATTAGAATTCTGAAGCTGAGAATGGAGTATTTGCTTTGGAGAATGGTGCACCTGATAACCTAGTAAAACTCACTCTGTCAGAAAATGTGTTGGAGGAGTGAGTAAGGTATAACGCCAAAATAGTAAGAACAATTGTAATAAATTAAGCTGATAAGAACAGTTGCCACTCCTGGTAAAGCAACTTTTCTTGTCCATCAAAGTTTGCATGTCCTGGGTTTGCTGGAGAAACTGGTACTTGCCCTGACTTGAACTCATTTGTACAAGATATTTTGGTGAGATAAAACTCAGAGGGGAGGAGGTGGTGGTAATTGTGTTGAAAGTTTTTATAACTTGGGTTTGCTTGGGTTTTTTGGTACCACATCTTACCTGCAAAATAGCTGAGATGTCGTTCATTTGAGAAACTTCAAATGAGATTTATCTGAAAATGTAAGATGTAGTACCTAGGGGTAGTTGAGGCATATGAGAAATGGTAGTGATCCATTGGTCCTGTTCTGCAGTTAGATCAAAATGGCTGAAGGCCTGGGCCTATGCAGGGTTTGATTTGTAGAGTTGGGGCTTTAGATTGTAATTTCTGCAGAGCAGGGAATGTCTTTTCTGTCCATGCACAATGTCTGGCACTGTGACTTGGGAGACTGAAGATTACTGCAGTAGAAATAATAAATTGGAAATAATTTTAATACTAAAGGAGTGGGGTATATTATGGGGTGGGAGAGACCTAGACTTTGGTTTGTACAGAAATAGATCTTAATGTAAACTGTGCTTATGAGGCTTCATGCTGTTATTCCGGCTACTCTGCAGCTGCACTCTGCGAGTCCAGGAGCCTGAGCTCCTAACTCAACTACCTATTCCTGGCATGTTACTGTCTTCTGCCTCTACCCTACCCAAGAGAGTGTGCACTGGATTCCATGCTGTGGCTAATCTCTGCAGTGCCACTGGGAGAAAGTGGAGCAATATCCACTCTTACTACTTGCTTGAAGATAAGTCCCTCCATGCTTCCCTGGGGAAATACAATCCCACTGAAAGGATCATACCTCCAAGTCAGTGGCACTTCTGTGGGTACCCTCATGGCCTCACAATATGCCAACATTTTTATGGGTGACTTAGAACAACATTTGCTCAAGTCTCATCCCAAAGCACCTTTCTTCTACTTAATCTGGACCCATGGCAGGGATGCTCTTGAAGATTTCCACAGAGATTTCAACGATTTCTACTCCACAATCAAATTGAGTCTGGAACACTCCACATGGGAGGTCCACTTTCTGGACACTACAGTACACATTAGGGAGGGACATATCACCACCACTCTGTACCAAAAGCCTACTGATCGGTATAGTTATCTACATCCCTCGAGCTTCCGTCCTATACACAACACATATCCATTGTCTACAGTCAAGCCCTAAGATATAACGGCATTTGCTCTGATCCCACAGACAGAGACAGACATCTTCAGGATCTCTGTCAAGCTTTCTTAAAACTATAGTACCCACCTGAAGAAGTAAAGAAACAGATTGACAGACCCAGATGGGTACACTGCAGTCAACTACTACAGGCAAGGCCTAAAAAGAAAGCAATAGAATGCCACTGGTCACCACATGTAACCCTCGAGTCAGACCTCTATAACAGATCATCAAGGACCTCCAGCCTATTTTTAAAAGATGACCCCTCACTCTCTCTAGCCTTGGGAGACAGCCCTCTTCTCGCCTGCAGACAAGCCCCAAGCCTCCCCAGCAACTACAGACCTAACAACAGAAACATTAAAGCAGGCACATATCCCTGCAACAAACCATGCTGCCAACTTTGTTCACATACCTGCGCAAAAGACACCATCATAGGTCCTAATCAAGCCAGCTACTCCATCAAAGGGTTATTCACTTGCTCATCCACTAATGTGATTTATGCCATCATGTGCAGGAAATGCCCCCGCACCTTATGCATTGGACAAACAGGACAATCCCTACGCAGAAGAATAAATGGGCACAAAACTGACATTAGAAATCACAACACACACACACAAAACAAAAACCAAACCAGTTGCTGAGCACTTCCATCTTCCTAATCACTCCATTGATGATTTGTTAACGATGGTCCTCAAGAAAATCAATGGGATATCAAGATTTCAAAGAGAAACTGCTGCAATTGAACTAATATGCAGATTAGATTGTGTGAAAGCAGGACTTAACTGTGACTATGGATTCTAACAGGTAATTTGACTTCACCCTCTGTGTGCTGTTTCCTAGAGTTTGAATCTTTACAAATGCTCTGATTTGCTGATCCCATGTCTTTACACTCCCCTGCATTTATTTTCATCCCATTCTGGAAGTTCCCCCTCTTCAAAGCATCTGATGAAGTGGGATTTTCTCCTATGAAAACTCATGCAATAAATAAATCTGTTAGTCTTTAAGTGCCACAAGACTCCTTGCTTTCCTCCCCGCCTCCCCTCCGAAAGGAGAGTCTCATGGAAAGCATTTGAGTGCTGTGGTGATGCCGTGGAATGAACCCACTCTGCTACATCCAAGAGAAGAGGCTATCCCCTATCCTAGCACCAGGTTGCCTCTCCTTCCTCCAGAAGTCTTGTGCCAAGAGCATCTGCTCGCAGACAGCAGACAATGCTGTGTGTTTCCAGTGAGATCTTAAACTCCCACTAGCAGGGAATGTGTAGCCTTTAGCCCTCTGAGTAAGAGAGGCAGGCAGGTGGCAGCAGAATCTACGACCAGGTCCCCTGCCTGAGGGAGGCTGGTGTTAACAGGTATTTCCTTTGGAGTAGGAGCAAGCATTGGAATTTTTCTGTGTGTGCGCTTGTTTGTTGAAAGCTCTCTATCTTGGTTATGAGGCTCTTGCCTAGTGGTCTTTGACTGTAGGGTAAAGCACGCTGGGTTGTAGCCACATTGATCCCAGTAATGATCATCCAGCTTGGAATGCTCCATGATACGCCAGGATGGGGCTGAAAGGAAGCCTTGCAAAGATATAAATGTCATGCTGTGATGATCTATGATCTGGAGGTGGAGGGAGGGTTCGTATGGGCTTGTTGGGTACAATGCTGCTATATTTGATACTTTAATAGCAACAAATGATGACAGCAGTTACAGTACTGATTGTCATTTGCACTAAAGTCACTTTGTACCACTCTGGCCAGAGTAGTGCAATTCGGCCTGACTAAATGGCTGGCAGTGTTTTGAAAAAACAATTTTTCCTCCTTTCCTCAACCGCCTGCTTACCTATAAGTGACCCAAGGATGCACTGTAAACCTAAGTGATTGAGTTTACTACCAGATACCACTTGATTGATATATTTGTTTTTTGGTCTCTTTGGTAATTAAAATCTTATGACACCCTTTTCATGCGTTATTTATTCAAATTCTTAATGAGGGAGACAAATCTATTGTATTACTCACACAATGAGCTCTGGAACAAAAAGGAATGGAGCTTAAAAGGTGATGCGCTCAATTTAACTGGCCAGCCAGGGATGTGACATGGGTTGGACTTGGATTAACAAAGGGGAATTAGGCTCTGCAGCCCTGGCCTGGGGGGTGGAGGGCCACTGTGCACCACTCCACAAAAATCAACTGGGTGCTGGCTGATGGGCCTGGAGCACCTCTGGCAGCCAATCAGTTCTCCAGCCCATGCCTCATCACATCACTGGCCTGGCCCACCAGGCCCCAGAGCTCCCCGCCTCCATGACTGGCCATTTTGCAGGCCCTGGGTTTCCTCAGTGCCAGCTAGGCTCCAGGATGGAGCACCAGCCTGTCCTACCCCTACGGTTGGCCTGTCTGTGACCCTCAGATGCCCCCCAGCACTGGCCAGGCCCCAGTGCCAAGTGCTGACCTGTTCTGTGTGGCTGGCAGGTCTGGCTCCTAGCACCGGGGCAAGTGAATGCTGCCCCACACCCAGACAGGGCACTGCTGTGGTGGGGGGACATAAAAGTGCTCAGCCGTGAGCCCCCAAGTATATTAATTCAGCCCCAGATCTGACACAAAAGAAGACATATGATGAGTAAAGAGAGACCACTTGTGCATGTGGCTGTTGAGTCAGACAGTTATTAACAGATGAACATGGGAGAAATGAGCCATGACCTCGGGCTGGCAAAATGTTTAGGTTTTCCTTTTGAGGTGAAAGGCCTAGTTCAGAAATAGTCTCATTTACTGCGTGCTCATTTTCTTGTTTGCAATACAGTTGACCTTTCTGCTTTCAGCTTGTTTGTGGTATTCATTTGATTAAAAACTTTAAAAGCTGTTGATTCAGTTAAATTCAGCCCTGACATTAGGAGGTGCACCTCCATGGGAGTTGCACCCATTAAATTATGATTGAATCCATTGTTAAAGTTGTTCAACTGCCAAATAGGCAGTTTTCCCCTTGCACATGCAACCCTGCAGACATAAATCTTAATTTTGTCATCACTGGCAGCATGAACAAAGGGAGGATGATGTGTGCAAATTGGGAATTGCATGAGGTTATCTAGGGGCAAGTGTTGCTGGTCCATGGTGAGTGTGAGGCCTTACCAAGATGAGTCCCAGAGAAGAATGTGTTGTGTTTACCTGGTGGAGTGTGACATGTCTGACTAAGAAACACGAGTTTGCCTCAAAAACTGGAATGCTAACGAGGTGAAACACACATCCTGCATTCCAAGAGCTCTGCATAGTTTTCTAAGTGAGCTAAACTTAATTGCAGCAGCTTGTGTCACATTCTTGTGGAAGTCTGTCTAATGCTACACAAGATGGTGCTGGGTTAAGCAAAAAAACATTGCGTAGCAACTGGATTGTTAAGTGGTAAAAATTCCTGAGTGGGCCAATCATTTTTTTTTCCGTCTTGGCAGCTAGCCCGATGCTTACTATTAGACAATAAAGCGTCTATGAGGGAATGGGAGGGGGACTGGTGGGCAGAGAGGGAGAGACTGAAGTTTAATCATTGAACCAACCAAACTGAATGGATTTAGACCTGGATTTGATTTCGCAGGAGTTCTAATATCTCACTCTGGGGGAAATGGCTTGGCTGAACTATTTTTAACTCTTAAGTCATCAATAAAATCTGCCACTTGGGGATTAGTTATTCACAGCTGCTCTGTCACCACTGAAACACTAATAAGCTTCAAGAAAATGTTTGCTGTGCATTTACTAGCTTTTTATTTTTCAAAACTAAAAGAAGATCAAATCAAAAAGGTAAGGTCCGTTGTTTGCTAAGATCGGTTGATATGGGTTACAGGAGAGCAAAGAATATTTTACTACATGAGCAAAAAAATAACTGGATGCTGTGTAATATGCTCTTGAGGTGGAGATCGGAGGGCTAGTAATAAATCTTTGGAATTTAAGACAGTCCTATTTTTATTTAGTCTTCAGATCCGATAACTTAGACCAGCATGTTAGGAATCAAAATTCTACATAGTGAATGTGTAAATAATCTTCAATAAGGGGAGACTGGAATGTTACCTCTGTATGACGTTCAAAAATAAAGAGCTGTTCTACATGCTGGTGCAGTGGAGGATATTTTGTGAAACTCATGCCTGTTTGGTTGCATTATGACTTAGATTTAGACAATAAATGAGGGGGTTTTCAAAACTGAGGAGAGAGGTCTTGAGTTAATTCAAGTCAATGAAAAGATGCCGGTTGTCCTCGATGGCTTTTTGATTGGGCTTGGGGGGTTTTGGATATGCAACTATTCATTTTAATGGGAAAATTTTTGTCTAGATTAGCCAAGATGTTTGTTTACAAATGACTTTGTTTACAAATGAGTTTTAGTTAATGATAAGCAAAGTCCAAGACAGACCAGACTGTAAGCTTTTTATATGCAAACAGACTAATAGCACCTGCCTTGTGCATGCAGCAAAGAGTGAAGCCTTCTCTTGAAAAGTGCTGGTGTGTGGGCACTTGACATGTCAGCATAAAATCCTTATATATTCCATGCTGCTTTAGATCTAGAGGGGCAGCCATGTGAGTCTAGTTCAGTAAAACAAACAATGAGTCCTGTGGCACTTAGACTAACATTTATTTTTTTCCATGACCTTTTGTGGGAGAAAAATTCCACTTTGTCAGATGCTTTGAAGTGGGATTTTCTCCCATGAAAGCTCATGCAGAAAATAAATTTTGTTAGTTTTTAAGTGCCACATGCTTCTTGAGTTAATCTTCTGTATCTCCGTCCAATCCTTTATTTCTTACCTCCTGACTTAAAACCACCTCACCTTCATGTTGTGACTGCCTGCCTCTGGCCAACACAGGACTCCTGTCATTGTCGCTTTCCAATGAGCTAGAAGGGTGGTTGTTAAGGTAAGCCAGAAGCAAGTGTAAACTGTTAAGCAAAGGAGCAACAGAAAGTGGGTGCATTAAGACCACCGCTGAGCTAGTACAGCAGCAGAAGAAGATTAGATTTTCTTTTCCCCAGAAAAATATAGTGCCTTATGCTGGAAGGGCTTCTTGGGTGTTCACTCAATGGCTTTCCTTTAAGAAAGACATGATGAATAGATAATATGCTGCCAATATCTTAAGCAGCCCTCACAATTTTTCCACATCAGCTTGTGCTTTGCTATTCAAATACCAATTTTTTTCATAATTATAACTAAGGAATCAAGCAACTCCACTTGGAAAAACATGTTTCTTGGAATTGAGTTTGGTATTCTTCCTGAAAAACACCCTGAATTTATTGATGTATAATGTTAATGGGCGTCAAGCCATTGTGAGGTTTCTTGGAGGGGAGACACTCAAGGAAAGTTAACTATCTGTCGCTTGCCATTTGCAAGTATCTCTAGAAGTCCAAAGACAAGGTGTCTTTGGCATGGTTGGTGTTTCCTCCCCTCCCAGCCGCCCCCATTCTCTATCAGAGGAAAGAAAATTTCTCCCAAACTCTCTACAATTTTAGTGGCAAGATTTTAACTGAGTGCCCTAGAGCCTTCCTCAGCTTCCTTACTGCATCAATGTCATGTCCACAGGCAAGGAAAGACACTGAAAACAAGGGTTGTGTTGATCTGATGGGATAAAACAGAGCTGGTCAGATAAAATTAACTTTCTATAGAGATTTGCCTGATCTAATGAGGATCCCTGTCTTTATAATCGAACCATTTAATTGTAGCATCTTGCTTTAGTTGTAAAGCAGTCTAGAAATCACAGGAAGCTCTGTGCTTAGTCTTTCTAGATTTTTTTTTTTAAGAGAGACCCTTATCTTAAGGGCAGAAGCTCCTAAAGAGTTTGCTTGCCCACAGCCTGCAATTAAACAAGTTGATTGTCCAAACTGAGCCTGAGAAAATACAATTAGAGTAAATGTTCAGCCTAACATGCACGTACACGCACACACACCTTAATAGTTTTTTTCTGTAAACTGTGACCTCTGCAGTAGGAGAGAAATAATTTTTTATAACTATTCATATAGGCTGATAAGTCTGAGAGAACTATCTGGAGCAAAGGTTGTGTGTGAAGTGAGTTCCTTACAGGAGAAAGGCCAGTTCGCTGTCTTAAAACATCTCAGTATAATTCTTTCAGCAATCTCTAGTTAGATGATAAATTCCTACATTATTCCCAGGGTCCAGACTGCATCTGATAGATTTCTGTTTTTATATGGGTTTTCACATATGTGCTTTGGATAACTTATGCTTACTGGTTTTAAATGAGACTCGGCATGAATAACTGATTTCCAGAAAGGGTCCAAATAAATAGGGTATAGACCAGGCCATGGAGATAGAAAGGCCATCTGTCCCCTCTCTCCACTCCCATTTGAATGAAACTGCCTCTCATCAACTCCCCATTATTTTACCAGCATGATTTGCTGTACAAGCACTTCCCAGTGTCCACTGCTGAATCATGTCATGGCCAATGGCCATGGAGCAACAAGACAGTTGATGCAGGATTGCAACTGAAAACAGACAGCTCTAAGGATAGCAAAGAAATGTACCCTTTGGTTCCCTATGGGCTTGATTTTCTGAAGATTGGCAAACACCTCACTCCCACTGGCTCAGTGCTCACCATTCCAGATGTCAATTTCAGCACCACGGACCACGGGGCTCTATTTAAGTAGTATGGCTGTGGTGCCGTATGGATACAACCCAATCAGGCTGTCATCAAATTGCTTAGCTCAGTAGTACAAAAATATGTAACTTGGCAGGGTATCTAGGAAATTAACTTTAGAGGGAAGTCTTGGCACCATAACGAGGAGAGTGAACTACCACCTTTGCCCTGAACGTGGTTCCTCCGATTGAGGAGTGGTGGTGGTGGAGAGGAAGGGAGCATGATCACCTGTGGCCTTGCCAAGCTCTTGCTGTGTATGTGGTTGGACTTTTGTTTGCACTACTCTGATGTCACTCTGATACTTTTATGCACAAGCACAGCAATATGCGCCTGCTTTGTTCATGACCTGTCAACCTGGGTAGAATTGGAAGAGAGACTGCAAGAGATGGGAATCTCTATAAACAAATGAGATTCTTCCTTTGCTGTGTTTAAGGCAGTAAGAGCCCTTGGGTTGACCCTTCTATTTTATGTGACATATTATAGTTTCATTTATGCTGTGTCCTAATGAGGGTAAGGTGATTGGAATACAGAGGGATGCAGTACCCAGCCTGGATACATGGTGGGTATCCTTGGGGCCGGGACTGTGATGAACAACTGAGAAGGGTGAGTGGGATGGAATATGGAAACAGGGAACTACAGGGAGCTGAGTGGTCTGGGAATACCAACTTGGGCAAGAGAGACTAGAGGAGCCAGGAAAAAAAGGGCCTGGATGTAGGTAGGGGGGATGATGTCAAATAGAGCAGAAGAGAGGCATAAGCAGCTTAACCACTGGAAACTGTGCCTCTGAAAATCTGGAAGAGAATCAAAGATTCGTGAGTCAGCAGTCTTCTGCAGTCAGCAAGTATCTCTGAAGCCCACTGGTAAACTGTGCAGGACCAGCCCAAGATTTTTCGGTGCCCTAGGCGCCTGTGATTTCCCCCAAACCCCCAGCCAAGGGGTGGGCCAGCCGAGGGGCATGGGCTGAGTGGCAGGCTGCAGGCTGGGTGGTGGGCTGGCTGGTGCAGCAGGCCACGCAGGGGTAGATGGGCTGGCTGGTGCGGCGGTGATGGGCTGTCTGGTGCAGTGGGTTGCAGGCTGCTCTGGGTGAGCAGGGCAGAGCTGGTGGAGCCACAGGCCAGCAGAGGGGCTCCTGTTCCTCCCACCTACTCCTCCTAGCCCCTTCACTGAAGTCTGCCCCCAGCCCTCCCCGGCACTTACTGAAAAAGCTTCTTGCCTTGCTGTGCACTGTGCTATGTGCCTGTGCACAGCAAGGCAGTACCCTAGGTGACCGCCTAGCTCACTGCTATAGTAGGACCAGCCCTGACTGTGTGTTACTCATCTTCTATTGACTGCCCCACACAGGGGATGCTGACCTACTACTGCTTTCAGTTACTCTGTTAATGATTTGTGTCATGGTTGTAATGATTCTAACCCCGCTAGTGATCCATGTTGGTCTCAAGCTGATGCCACCTGCTGGGATTTCTGCTTTTATAGTTGGCCCTTTTTTAAACCTAGAAAATCTCACACACAAAAAAATACATTATAGCAATGGTAAAGTTATGAAGTGAAGTAAAGCACTCAGAAGTTAAGAAATGCCAGAATTAACCCCCTTAGGCAAATACATTTACATTAATAACTTTTTAATTATGTACTTACAAATATTTTCCAGAGGACCCTGTCACAATCCAGTGCACAGGATGGATGGGGTTCTGAGAGTGAATTAGAGATGTGTAGTGAATGAGGCTGTTGTCTAGGACTGCAAGGTGTGTAGGACAGAAACTGCACAAGGCACAGTGAAGGAGACATAACAATGGAGGGAAAGGGTCTGGTACCAGGTTAAGGCTGTTGAATGCCATAACAGAAATTAAGGTTCTTCCTTGTTTGTGCCCAAATTCCTGTATAATGCTGGGCAAGTTATTTAAGCCAGGCTCTTCACAGATGGCCACTAAGCATGCACCTGTCATTTCATGGATGCCTGACTTGAGACACTTGTGTTTGATTTGCCAGATGCTTGCAGCTGCAACTGACATTAGTGGGAGCTATGATCTGCACATATTTAGTGCTATACAATTCTAAGCATTTGAAAAGTCAAGCCATCAGCATCTAGTATGGGGTATCCAAAATTAGTTTACTCTTGTCCTTAATCTGACTGTGCCTGGGTTTCCCATCTGTAAAATGGGGAAAGGTAATGACATTTTGCTTTGCAAGGATGGAGTGAAAACACATTCATAAGACAAGGTGGGTGAAGTAATATCTTTTATTGGACCAACTTCTGGTGAGAGAGACAAGCTTTCAACTCACACAGAACATTTCTTCATGTCTGGGAAAGGTACCTTGAAGGTCACAGCTAAATGCAAGATGGAACAGGTTGGTTAGCTTAAATAGTTAGCCATGTCCTAAGATACTTTTCAAATTTGTTAACCCCCTGTAGTCATAGAACAAAAAGTGGGGATTAGTGGGTTACAGGCATTTGGAATAGGCTATAAATCTCGTGTCTCTGTTAAGTCCATGATTTTTTGTATCTAGTTGACCTATGACTTTAAGTCGCAAGGCTCATCTTTTGAAAATGAAATGTTTTCACACAGTGATCACACTGGCTGACCTATGACTCTTTGTCTTCAAAGGAAAGCTGAACAGGACTGAACATAAGCAAGCTGTCAGTGAGCACTGTCCATTCTATGCATTGAATGAGGCAGGAGACCTGTGGGGGTGAAAACAGTATGGGATCAATCAAATAATTGAACACAGTATCAAAATGCAGATGTAAAAGAGTGCTGAAGTAAAGTTGCACAGACAAACTCAGTTTTGGCATTTCCTAATGTGAGCCCTTGCCTTTGCAACCTAAATGAATACTCTTTTAATGTAGCTCTTTCTATGTTACATATTAAGTGTGGAAAGTCAATAGAGGATCTGATTGAGAGAACACTTATAGATGCATCCTTTCAAGTGATCAAAGGATAATCCTCCTGTTCTGCAAACTCAGATATGTGTAATATTATAATGTAAAAAAAAAAACCAATCAATTACCCTTTCACAACTGAGAGAGAGTGAGTGTGTGTGTGTGTGTGTGTGTTTGAATTTTAGGAGGTACAAGGGTGCAAACCTGCCCACTGCTGAAGGCCCCCCTCAATCTGAGGGGAGGCGACACTGGACCTAGGACTCAACAGATTTTGAAGGACAACAAATGAAAGAACAGGGATGGGCACAGGGGTCAAAGGGTCAAACAGAGGGAACCGGCAGGGAACACGGAGCAGAGAACCCCAGACAATGCCCACTGGTTGGTGAGGGCATTGAGGGAAGCTGTGCCCAGTGCGTGAATGGACAGAACAGCCATAGGCCCTATGGTCACAGAGCACTCCCTCAGCCAACCTTCCTTCTCCAGTATTATAGATAGAAGCATTGCTACGGCAAGCAGGAGGTTGACCAGGCGGTCCTGTGACTGAGGTTAGGTATGTCAACCTGGAGTGGTAAGGCACTGCTCTCTTCAGGCAAGGGAGAGGTTACTGCAGGTTAATTAGTAACATCTGAACCCAATTAAAGCCTACTCCACGACCTTAAAACTGGGCCTCTGCTCCAGAGACCAGGGGAGAGAGATGCACACAAGCTGCCTAAGGGCTTGTGGCAACAGGAGGAGAGATTTCCCCAGAGTAGGAGATGGCGTTTCTTCCCAGGAGCAGAGCAGCAGCACAAGCACCCTGGCACCACCATGAGAGACAGGCTGATGCTCCTCTGGCCCGAGGGCAATGCCACTAGACTTACAGCACAAGCAGAGGAGCCGGGGGAAGGCGGTCCCCAACGTCTGGGTGATAGAAACTGACCAACTCACTTCTCTCCCTGGCAATGGATGGGTATTCAGTAGACCAGACCAAGGCCCACCCCAAATGGTTTGAGACTAGAAGCGCTCCCAATAAAATCTAAAAGACTCGTCTGGGGTGTGGCAGATTTATCCGAGGCCAGCAGAGGGAGCCTTAACCCCACAGGGCTGAGTGGGGTGCCTTGTCAGAGTGTGTACAAATATCAGATGAAGGATTACCTACCTTTGGCATTCTTTAACTGTAAATGTTGCTCTACATAATGGATAAATATATTAATGGGGGTCAAATCAATAAATGTGATGACTAAACAACACAAAGGCCATCAGTGCAGCACACACACAAATAATATGTATTATAATTCATTAGGCCAGAGTTAAAAGGCACATAATAAAAATGTTTCTCTTAATTTTAAAGTCCTATGTTAATTAAAATTTAAGACTGATTTTTTTTGTTAGTTTTTAAAGCCACAGACTTTTTCTTTATACCCTTAGTAAGGATTTGATCACACCACTCATATATCACAGATAGACCAATGACACAGGCTTGATGTAAACAGCTACAGGAGAGTAGGCAAGCTTTTAAAAGGGGGGGAGAATGAAGAATTTGCAAAGTTGAGTGGAGGGGACTAGCTAATAGCACCACTAATCTAATTTCTCTGAAAGATACACTTGACTGGAGTTGTAAAAGTGATTTTTTTTGTCTTTTGCTGGCAACTCATGAATTGGTAATTCAGTTGCTCCTGGGGCTAGGGTTGGGGTGCAGGGAGGGAGACTCAATTCTCACCAACTCTTGGTTTACACTTAAATTGTAGGTTAACACAGCTGTGGGGCTCAGTGAATAATCCATATGCATGATCAATGCTACAGCCTAACTCCCAGTGGAGGTCAATGGGAAGAATGAGTCCACTAACCTAGTCACTGTTACTCAGAGAGTTGTCTCTACAGCAACAAACTCCTTTCTGTTGCTGCAGACTGCAGCCACAATACCGGCTTATACCAGGACAGCACAAAGCTGTGGCTATGCCACTATATTACCTGTAAAGTAGACGTAGCTAAAATCTTTATTCCTGTTCAGTTCTTTGTTGTCCAGACACATAGGAGGGGGAAAAAATTGCACAACACAGTTGATTTATGTTTAGATTACTGTAACTCTAAGACTGGGACTCTTCTGTTGAATAGGCGGACAGACCTTTTCTGACAGACAAATAACTGATATTTTTTTAGTGACAGTATTTAACATTGGGTTCAGCGTCTTTCCAGATAGATTTTTATAGACTGAAGCATTCTTATATAGTTCATCCTGGTTATACTGAAGTCCATGGGAATTTAATTATTGGTTTCAGTGGGACTAGACCAGGCTAACCCTGTATCATATGACTGTAGCTGATGTCACAGTAAATCTAATAGAATCAAAGGAACAAGGTTAATAACTGTTTTGCATGTATGGAGTGTGCTTAACTTCAAAATCCTTTATAAACATTTAACTAACTCTCTCATGAAAATAAGGTACATATGATTATCTTTACTTTAGATGTACGCTTAGGCAGAGTAAGTGAAATGAGGTGCCCAAGGTCCTTTAGAAGTCAGCAGCAGAGCTGTGATTTAGAACTTAGGAGTTCTTGGGTTTAGCTCTGTGTGCAGGACACTGCACCAAATCCTTTTGATTGTGTATAGCAAGCATTGCTATGTAACTGAAAACCAATGATTCTGTGGGGGGAGACTTGAAGAAATCTTACACCAGCAGCAATAGATAAATAAAGCATCTTCATGTATTTACACTGTAAATTCTCTGAGACAGGGAATGGCTTTTTGGTGTGTGTGTGTTTAGGTGTGTACACGTGTAATATCTAGCACAATACATTCCTGATTCTTGGCTAGATGCTACCTCATCACAAATAAGCTCATTCGGAATGTCCTCATTCAGGTTGACAGGTTCCTTTATCACATGCGTCTTTCTGATGATGTATTACTTGACGTGATGACTCGCTTCCAAGCAGAGATGGTGAAGGGCCTGGAAAGAGATGCTCACCCAACTGCTGCTGTAAAAATGCTGCCAACATTTGTACGGTCAATTCCTGATGGGTCAGGTGAGTGATACTGGTGCATTGTTACTTTTTCTTTGGTTTAAGGAATTGGTGGATGACAATGTCCAGGCAGCTAGGATTTGGCATTTGAACTTTGTGACTGTCTTTGGCTGTGTGCATGAGTGGGTGCCATCCCAGAGTGTACTCTTGTGACCTAGCATGGCCCCGTAGATATCACGCCCTCAGTTTCCTTTTGGTTCTTTGCAGTAGTTGACTCTAAAAATCAGCATTTTGACACTGAGTCCCTTTGGGAGGAACATTTTTATTCAGTCAGTCCTAGCCCTTTGTCTCATTGGTTGAGGCATTCCACAGCCTTTCTCCGTTGGATGTGTGTGAAAGTCCAAAGGAGGTTCTGCTCCTTGGCACAGGAGTTCTGGGGTTCAATGGCTTTCAGTTTTTCCTGGGCTCCTTTGGGGTGCTCCCTGCTCTCCAGTGAGCTGCAGGTCTCAGAGCTTGCTTCCTCTTCTGGACTCTTTTCTTTTCCATCAGCTAGGCCTTTCCTTTTTTAATAGAAGGTCTAATTAGGTCATTGACCCATTTTCTCTAGGCTGAGGCTGCTTTCTTCTTAAACTTCTTAAAGGGCAAGTTGCACACTGACAAGCGGCTTGTTGTTCCCAGCACAACACGGCATAGTTGAGTGAGCCGTGCAGGGACATTCTCACATTCCATTTGCTTCATGTGGGTGCTAATGCTCAGCTGTTGCACTGGTGGACAGGAGAAACCTGGGGATTAATGCTAACTTGCTGCATGGCCTGCTAGCGTAGTTGTCACTCATGGAGAAGATAACTGTGGATGATTAACAAACCTGTGTAAGCACACCTAATAATAAAATAAAATCAGATAAAATGTGCCCTCAGGAAACACAAATATATGCAATGCCTTCATGTGCATGTGAGTTTTGCTTTTAGCAGGACAATGCTCAGTGTGAGGTATAGAAACCTTGATCTCGCTGAATAAAAACCTGTTAATCTAGTTGTAGTCAGTCATGTCAAGCACCTTGCAAACCAACACTGTTGACGACAATGTGAAATTTTTATTTTGAAGGGGTGTGTAACTTCAGGCAAACAGATGCTTCTCCCCTTGTGCTAGAGCTACAAAAAGGATAAGATTTAAATTGACAGAATCCAGAGTGGTGCAGAATGATGAGTAATGTAGGCCCTGATCCTGTGAGTGGCTATATGGAGAACCCACTGAAGTCAACAGAGCTGAGAGGACATAGGGTGGGAGTGAACCCCACTGCAGGACTGCAGCCTTCATTTTAAAGCCCAGCTATTGTGTTGAAGTGCTGACAACATGTTTTCCACCCCATAGATCCATGGTTTCCTGACTCTTGTACCTGTACGTTTAGCTCTAATAATGTGTGTTTCCACAGTCTGAAAAATTACAGAGCAGAGAATGAGCTTTCCCCAGCATACTCTATATAATCTGACAGGAAAGTGCTCATTAGATTTGATGGAATTAATCTCTGCTTGCAGCAATAGTAATAAATCAACCATGCACACTACAAACACACTGACGGTCTAACTGCTGTTTCAAAATTTCACTTGTCCCAAGGCCAAGTCTAGGGAGTGTCACCTGGCAGAGCCAGATACGGTCTCTCATTGCTGTCAAGGACTTATTGATTATGTGATGATGTGGCATACCTTACTATTAAACTAGGTCTTGCAACACTCCATTTTTGCACTTTTCCTGAATTCTCCATTGATTATGGTAAAGAGCAGCTTTCTCTGCAAGCAAAATTTCCAGCAGGTTCTGAGTACCTGGAATTCGTTTAAAAGTTCAAGTTTGTTGCTATAATTAACTTTCAGAGTATCTGCACCTACAGCTTCACAATTTGAAATAGTTCTCATTTAACAGAGTCCTATTTGTTTTTCAAAGGGATAGCCATGTTAGTCTAGTCCAGCAAAAAGACTTCTTGTCCCATTTGTTTTTGTAATTCAGCTGTTAATCTTCTGACTAGTGTCATGGTTTACTGACTAATCTATTTACATCTTTTCCTTCATGATATCAGGCCATAGAGTTGCTGAGGTATGTTTCTGGCTTGCCTCTCTGGGTCAGAGCCAATCAAATCTCAGTCTGGCATCTGTCTGGCATGGAGTCTGTGTGTATGTGTGAAAAAATGTTGTCTCCAGTGTGAATTTTGACCAACTCTAGGTGTATGATGGTGTCTTTATAAAGCCATCTTTAACTTCCAGGTTCCTCCAAAACAGCTTCCTTTACAATAAATAAATAATAATTTAAAAAAAAAACCCTTTATTTTGCTGAAATGAGCAGAGGGGAATTCTTGGAGAAAATCTATTAGTGGGAAACAGTGCAGGTAGCACTGATTGGGGAAGATGGCTCAGCCTGCTCCCCCCACTCCCATGAGTATGTCGACCCTGTGGCTGGGAGTATGATTCCAGCGTGGATAGACAGACCCATGCTGTTGGGTATCAAGCGAGTGGACTACAAACAGCGCCTTAGGCTCTAAATTGAAACCTAGGGTGTCAGTGAAGCTTGAAACTCAGAGCTGCAGCCTTAGCTGCAATGTCCACATAGTTATTTTTAGTTGTTTGGAGCCTCCTAGCACAAGTCTGTCTAGTTAGCTGGGAGGCTTGCTACCAATATAGAAAGACATCCCCAATATGGTCTGTGTAGTTTGTCTGCCAGGGGTTGATGCAACAGCTACACACAGGCCCTCCTCTTACCTCACTCAATTAGCTCTTCTGGCTGCTGTTCACAACAATGGGGCTAAGGAAGGAAAAGGAGAATGACAAAAAACAGGGGGAAAAAAACAACAAGCAGTTGTGTGGCACTTTAAGACTAACAGATTTATTTTTTGCATGAGCTTT
>ML681981.1:24238066-24305095 GCA_007922195.1 Podocnemis expansa | reverse complement strand
TGCAAAAAATAAATCTGTTAGTCTTAAAGTGCCACACAACTGCTTGTTGTTTTTTTACTGGACTAGACTAACACAGCTATCCCTTTGGGAAAAAAACAGGGAGACAGTAAATATGTGATCAAATTAAATTCTGAGTGTCAAATATTACAAAGCAATTTCTCTTCCATCGCCTTCACCAAATTCCAGGAGAGGACATCATTCCACCCCTGCACTCCACTCTAGGGCCCCAACTTAGCAAAGTACTTCACCATGTCTTCAAGTTGAAAAACGTGTAGTTCTTCTGGTTTTTTGAAAGGCCTATATTTTCAATATGGCCTGCAACTATTGACAACACATTCTACAATATCCCTTGTTTTTGTTGAAGCATCTAGTGAAGACTCAAATATTCACCACTCTATTCCTTTAATAACTGTCAAGAATTCTGTTCTAAATGAATAGTATTATACACTCATTATCCCAAGCTTACCTTAAATATATCTTAAGGTCATACTTCACATTGCTGTATACTGCTGCAATAATAAGTAACCTTTATTATTTTTAATATAGAAAAGGGAGAATTTCTTGCTCTAGATCTTGGTGGTTCCAAGTTTCGAGTCTTAAAAGTGAATGTGTCTGAAGATGGGAAGCAGACTGTTCAAATGGAGAATCAATTCTACCCAACCCCACAGGAGATCACCCATGGAAATGGAACAGAAGTATGTAGTGCATTTTCCTCTGGCAAGTTGCCGTCTGTGTTCGATGTAATTGATGCTGTTGACCTTTTCTGTTCTTTCTCTTTTAACAGCTGTTTGATTATGTAGCTGACTGTTTGGCAGACTTCATGGAGACCAAAAACATAAAACATAAAAAATTACCTCTTGGATTTACATTTTCTTTTCCTTGCAGACAGGCTAAATTAGACGAGGTAAGATTTAAAAAATATTGTTGATAGTTACACAGTGTAGTAGTAGTAGAATTCAGAGAGCATTTCTGAAGTATTGTTAGCATACAGCAGTGTATGAAAAGGTAACTTCTGTGTGCCTTTTAGAGGAAGACAAATAATTTACTGTAATAGTCTGATCAGATTTCATGTCACTCTTAAAACTCTGCATAGTATTTGTAAACCTACAAGGGGAAGAGATGGGGATCATAATTATGTGCTGAAGTAAATCTCAAGGATTATCATATTTCAGTGCAACAGGATCTCTAAGCTAAATCTCTTCTTTTACATGTCAATACAAGATTTAAATAATGATCTACTCAGCTGCAGAAAATCCTACACCGATTTCAAAAGACATTGTCTTTTTGTGCTGTAAAGGATGTTTATATATACCAAACAAGAGGGAGTAAAAGTGGCTGAACTAATCAGATTGGCACAGGAGGCATGAGAACAGAAACTTCAATGACTGCCTTTGATTGCCTGTTTTTGCCATCTCTCTTACATAATCAAAGTTAGAGTACTAAGCCTTGACACTACCCATTTGCTTCACTTTAAGCATGTAAGTAGGCCCAATGGGGTCTATAGGACTACTTACGCTTAAAGTGAAGCATGTACTTAATTGTTAACAGGATCAAGGTCTTGGACCACTTCTGTAGTATTTTTGGTGATGGCTGTAGTTGGCCAGGTTCATCACTTTCTGTTTATATGAAAAGACTGATTGCCAATGGGTGATTCTGCTACTTCAGCTCAAATTCTTACTCAAGCAGTAGTGGCCGTGAAATTGTCCGCAAAACAATAAGGGAATATACCAGGGGTGGCCAAACTTATGGAATTCAAGAGCTGCACAAGTTGATTATTAAACCTTCGAGAGCCACACTGAGGCATATAACCACATATTTTTACCTACTCCAAAATTACTAAGCTTAAAATTCATTGCATACTTTATTGTAAAAACAGGACAAATATTGATCCTACTAATGTCAGATTCTAATAATTACTTAAGGTTACCATGAAAACTAGATATAGAACACTGCAGGCTTGTGGCAAATTTTTTAAAATCTGGGCAGTAACTTATCAATGCAGTAGGTAAAAGCTCTGTCAGATGCTGAGCTCTAAGTATTGCACAATGTTTTGAGTGTCATTGTGGAATACAATGCTTCACAGCAGTAAGTTGTGCCAAAAATTGAAAGTAATCTACATTAATTTAAAACTTTTCTCCTTTGTGTTTTCATTTTTCAGTATTTCACATCATGTTTAGGACTTGTAAAACATGATTTTATTTTAACAATGAGTAAGCTGCATTAGGCCCTATGAGAAAATCTAAACATGCTGGGGCTTCTTCAACCATGTTGTGCTCTGTTGCCACTTTCCTGCAGTCTCTTACCATGCTGCTCCTTCTCTGCTCTCCCCAACTATGCCACGCTTCTGCCCACCCCGACCCTGACCATGCTGCCCTTCCCTGGCAGCTCTGACCATGCTACCCCTTCCCTGCAGTTCCTGACCACACTGCCCTTCTCTGCTGGCTGGACCATGCTGCCCTTCCCTGCTGGCAGTCACCGGCTCTCCCCATGCTGCTTTTCCCTGCCAGCTCTCCCCATGCTGCCTTTCCCTGCCAGCAGTGACTATGCCCTGCTTCCTTGCTGGCTCTTACCATGCCTCCGCCTTTCTGCTGTCCCCGACCATTGCACACTTCTCGCCCCTGTCTCCCACCATGCCGCCCTTCCCTGCTGTGCTCTTCGGGGAGCAATAATTTTTCTTGGAAGAGCCGTATGCGGCTCACAAGCCGCAGTTGGCCATGCCTGGAATATACTCTATTCTCTACTATCCCTGTTTTTATTAGTGCTCAGTATTTAAATTTGTAACATAGTCTGAATATTTTTAAAGGGTGTGCTGCTTTCCTGGACAAAAAGTTTTAAGGTACGAGGAGTACAGGAGACAGATGTGGTCAGCTCTCTGCGCAATGCCCTCAGGAAGCATAAGGCAAGTTTTATAGTGAAGAAGTCTCAATAATAATTGGAATAAAACCATGTCCTCATATATAGAGACCTTAAATTTGGTATTGAAGGGATAGCTTATATATTAGTAAGTCTTAAATGACAGTTGGTTGTAGGTGCTTGACTTTTGCTGTATTTGAAACAAAAAGTATTAACTATGGGATGATCAGTTGCATTTTAAAATTAGTATGAAAACATAATTAAAACCTAATTTTTAGCAATCTCCTATGGGTATTCAGTGATGTTTTATAAAACTAGCTTCCTTTACACCCTCTTTACACCTTGAAATGTCATTTTAAAAATATGAAAAAATTTCCATGTATTGACAGTTTACTATATTTGACTGTTTCTAATATGGCAAAACAAACAAAAATAACTCTGTGTTTTATTTATTCTCCGCATCTGTGTTATTCACTGACATAGGAGAACCTGAGCAGCAGTTCTGACATGAATGTTAGTTATGGACTAAGTCTGGCACCCCTACTTAGGCTGAGTAGCTTCTTACTCGCCCAAACTCCTTCTGATTTCAGTGGGGCTGTGCAAGGAATGAAGTACTACTTCCCATGAGCGTACTTGAATGTGGTCCTTAATGATTTGCATGGTGAACTTTGATGCCATCACATCAAAATGGAAACTTTTTTCTTTAATCTTGGCGAAGGGCTGGTGGATTGGGGGAACACATCAAGATTCTGTCTCTGATTCAGCAAAGCATTTATGCATGGACTTAAGTACATCCTTATTAAACAAATGTATAAATCCCACTGAAGTAAATTAATCTTAGTCACTTTGTTAAATTAGGCCCTCTAAATGTTGTGTCTAATCTGTTATTTAACTATAAGGAGGAGTGTAAACATTCATTTATTCACTAGCTGTCTTTATTCTATTAGGATGTTGATGTAGATGTTTTGGCACTGGTAAATGATACTGTGGGAACAATGATGACTTGTGGATATGATGATCAGCGCTGTGAGGTTGGCGTCATTATAGGTAATTTTATTTTATTCAAGCAGGGCTGCAAAAGCAGATTTATAATTTTAGCAAATCTGGAGGATGGAGGCATTTTTTAACTCTTCAGTTTAAAAAGAAACTATTCAAAAATGAGAATTCACTCTAAAAGCTTGGATTTTCAAGCACTAGCCTCTCACTTTTGGCTAAAAGAGGAATGTTAACATTTAAGTGAAACTAACTGCATATCAAAAAATTCCAAACACAAAAATAGTGGCTTGGTTACAGCTGATTTGAAACAATTTAGTCTCAAATCAATAAGATGAGCAATGTCGTGTCATCTTGTATACAAGCTTGACATTTTAAAAAGGAACTACTTATCTTGTTTTATTTTAGGGTTAGGGACATTTCACAATCAATCACTTTCTGAACACTTCTACTTACTTTTATTCTTACATAGATGCTTGTCTGTCTGTCTGTCTTCTTTTCCTGTCTTTTAGTGTCTTCTACTGGTTAACCTTTCGGCTAATTCAGTATACCCCCTAAAACTTTACCTCTGCATGTATATATTTTGTTCTGCTAAGAAAAAATAAAGACAAGAAGACTTTGGAGAGTCCTGAGCACCAGCAACTTTTGAGGTCAGGTCCACAGCGAACAGCTCTTTTGTCAACTGTGTGAAAATCTGAAGTCATTGAAGTTAGTATTTTTGAATGTCTTGATGACTGCAAGAGTCTTGCTTAAAAGTGACATTGTTTATAGTTCAAAGTGAGAGGTCCATAATGGTAAAGGAATTTCCCCCTGGTTCAAATACAGATTAATTTTGAAATAATAAAGGAGCCTATAACTGTGTTTCTGTCCAATCCTTTACAGATTAATTTTCAAATAATAAAGGAGCCTATAATTGTGTTTCTGTCCAATCCTTTACAGATTAATTTTCAAATAATAAAGGAGCCTATAATTGTGTTTCTGTCCAATCCTTTCAGGAGATTCTGACGTAAAAATAAATAAACAAATAAATAAATAAATAAACGTTTCTGCTAATGATACAGAAGGTCCATGTCTTTTTGTCCAGAGATGGCAGACCTCATTTCACCTTTCACAGCAAGAATGATATAATCTTTGCTTCACGTTTTCCCTGATTTTATGTTTAAATATCATATATGAGTAACTATGAATTAGCAGGGTTTTTTTTGCCTGACCCAGTTCTTATGTTTGTGTCATTCATTCATTTGCTATTTATTTGATATTCAGCAGTTATTTAACAGGTTTCAGCTGCAGCAAGTTTTGTATAGCATAATATGCAATTTAATGAAGGTACCTTTCCTGATAATGAAAATATTGAGTCTAATTCTAAAATGTATTTCCAATTCTTCATGGGTTAATTTGTTTCTCTCTGATGTGCTCAGGAACTGGAACTAATGCCTGCTACATGGAAGAAATGAGTAACATTGATTTGGTGGAAGGGGATGAGGGGAGGATGTGCATTAACACTGAGTGGGGAGCCTTTGGAGATGATGGGTCACTGGAAGATCTCAGGACTGAATTTGACAGGGAGATTGACTTGGGATCTATCAATCCTGGAAAACAATTGTAAGTGTTGTTCTTTGTTCACTTACTAACATGAGGAGTCTATGACCCTCTCCACATTTTGAGTAGGTTTACAGAGAGTACATAGAGCTGTACAGCCCCTTTGGAATGGAAGTAGGTTTAGGAGAACTAGTTCTGCTGTGATGGAAGCTGACTTTAAACCTTTATCACCCACAGCCTAGTTGTTCCTGGGACTGGTTCAGTTCAGATTCTCTTCTTTTCTGTAACCTACTGGATAATGATGGGCTGTCATACATGGCTATGCCATGCTGCTCCTGTGAGCTTCCACCAGTTGGAGCACCACAAAATGCCCAGTGTGACTTGGAAGCCATAGATCTTACGCGTTCTGGATCATTTTTCGCAACTCTGCTTTTTTATTTCAGATGGAAGGACCCTGCTGGTGACTGGATGAAATTCTGGCCCCATTGAAGACAATGGGAATTTTGCCATTGGCTTCAGTGGAGCCAGGATTTTCACCTTGTAGCCTACAGTGCAACTAGTTATGTTACTTTATTAATAGACAGTAATTCTGTTGTTGTTTTGTGGTGGACTAAAATGAAGAAGTGAGACTGATTGATCTTCATTCATTTCTTCATGAAAGTATTTGGCATGTGCTCTTCTTAAATTACTTGCATGTTAATGAACTATTGGTGGATAGATGTGAGGTTGTGCCTTAGCAGTGACAGAATGAGGAATATTAGTATGACCTCTTAGTCCGCTCATTCACTGTGAATGCCAAGAGGTCCCGTGAAAGGTCAGTCATTGAAAACTGTTTCTCTGTGACACAATACCTTTATAAAGTGTTCTCTGTGTGCCATCCTGTGGCGCTCAAAAGAGAAGTCCCCAAAATAAATGCACATAAATGAAACCTGTGTTAAAACTGCATTTTAGCCAAGCTCCTCCCAAGGGCTGGGTTGCTGGAAAATATGTTAATAATACATTGCATAAGAAGTGTTAACACAAGAGTGCCTGCTTTGTCCCAATGTCAAAGAAAGAAAATATACACCTAAGTTTAACAGCTAGCATTTGAAAAGCTGGAATTCTAAAGTTGTTCTAACATCTTATGATGATGTTTTAATCCCAGAAATGTATCATTTGATCCCAGTGAAATTCTGGCAGTATTACCTGTCAGAACCTTGGGAATGAAATGCATCATGTTTAGTGTTGTTTTAATGATTATTATTAACGGTTTTGAAAATACACTGTTGCTAATACCTACTTTCATCTTGGCTAAACTGCATACCTTTTTAAACTTACAGCAATTCTGGTGATCTGTAGAAAGAATTACATTCACTTAGATAAGTTGGTATTTTTGTACAGAAGAACAGTTACATTGGGTCAAATCAATGGTCCATCTCTTCCAGCATCCTGTCTTCTGACAGTGACCAGTGGCAAGTACATCAAGTCTATTACTGAATGATCCATCTCCTGTTATCTAATACAAGCTTCTGGCAATTGGAGATTTAGGGACATATTGAGCATTGCGTTGTGTCCCTGGCCATCTTTGCAGCTCATAGCAGTTGATGGACTTATCTTCTATGAACTTAACTAATTCTTTTTTGAATTTGGTTATGCTTTTGGCCTTCACAACATCTCGTTGCAAAGAGTTCCACAGACTGACTGTGCGTTATGTAAAGAAGTACTTCCTTATGTTTGTTTTAAACTAATGTTTCTTATTTTTGCATTATGTGAAAGGGCTAAAAGACACTTCCTTCCTTATATACTTTTTCCATACCGATCATGATTTAAGAAATCTCTGTCATATCCCTCCTTCTTCTCTTTTTTCTAAACAGAACAGTCCCAGGCTTTTTAATCTCTTCTTGTATAGAAACTATTCCATATACCTAATAATTTTCGTTGCCCTTCTCTGTATTTTTTTACATTTCTACTGTATCTCTTTTGAGATGGGGCATCCAGAAATGCATGCGGTATTCATGGTGTAGGCATACCACAAATTTATATAGTGGCATTTTATTATATTTTCTGTTATGCATCCCTTTCCTAATGGTTTGTAATGTTCTGTTAGCTTTTTTGACCACTGCTGCACATTGAGTACGTGTCTTCAGAAAACTCTCCATGGTGGTGCCAAGGTATCTTTCCTGAGTGTAACCATTGTTTGTATTCATCAACAGGTTTGAGAAGATGATTAGTGGTTTGTATTTAGGAGAACTTGTAAGACTCATTCTTCTAAAAATGGCAAAGAAAGGCCTGCTCTTCAGTGGCAAGATATCAACAGCTCTCCGTACTAAGGGCAAGGTTGAGACAAAGCATATAGCTGCTATGGAAAAGTAAGAACTTTGAAAACACTCCTCAGAAATTACTTTTTAGGTTTTCCATAAGTGTAACTAGTTTGCTTCCACTCTTTTTAAGTATGGAAACATTTTAAGTTGATCCTGGATGGTCTGTCTTTTGCTTAAATCAGTGTAATGCTAAATTCGCCCATTGTGTCTAATAGACAAAATTGGTCTTTTAACTGGTAACAAAATAATACAGAGGTAAACACAACTGAACCATTTAAATGTATTAAATTTATTGTATGTAACAAATGGTGAAACCTGACCAGTGTGTAGCTTCACAGAGCTATTTTTGATGTTTTGAATGAGTGGGAGGCTTTACTTGTGCATACTTGTTATTATGTTTGGGTTTATAAGGCATGATAAAAAGGTATCATGGATCTGCAGACAGCCCAAGTTATTGATGATTATCTGTAGTGTTTGAAAACTCCAGTTTTGGTTCTTCCATTTTAAACATGGGCCATATTCCAGTTACAGAACTGACCGTAACTGTATTATACTCTGTAAGGGGAAAGCAAGAAATGTACATTTATTTTTAAAACAGAATTGTCTTGAATATTAGCATGCAGTGCACCGCTTCTACTTCTAATGGCAATCTAAAAACTTACAAAGCAGACAAGGGTGAAAGTGATGCAGGAAAAAAGCAGCCCATTTTAATATTTGTTAAAATACATCTTGTCTTCCCCTGTTTATTCAAGGCTCAAGTCAAATCCAGTTAAACTCAATGGGAATCTTTTCATTGACTTTCACTGGAGCTGTTCCAGGCCTTCTGAGACTTCCTAATTGTATCTGGTTAGACAACCTGATTCATGGCAAGAAACCTTCCCAAACTGAAAAATAAACAGGAAAAACCATCAATCTGTAACCAGCCAGCTCTTTAGAGATTGAAAACAAATCATCTGCAGATCACTAGTAGCCTATGAAACACAGTCTGCAATCCAGTGCTTTCAGGAAATTGCCTGATCTATCTCTCTTATTTTTTGTTTGTGCCAGAATATGAATGTAATTTTAGATATAAGTTAATATACTTCCCTTTGTTTGGGGGTAGACATAAAGAAGGTATCAAAAACACTAAAGAGATACTGATGGAACTGGGCCTGACGCCTTCAGAAGAAGATTGCTTTGCTGTTCAGCATGTCTGCACCGTTGTTTCATTTCGCTCAGCAAATCTCTGTGCTGCTGCTTTAGCAGCAATATTGACCCGTCTCAGAGAAAATAAAAAACTGACACGACTGAGAACTACTGTTGGAATGGATGGAACTCTGTATAAAACACACCCTCAGTGAGTAAGATGGCTAGCTGATATATATTACTTTGTCTGGCTTGTTCAGCGAATGTTACTAGCATGAGATCTGAGGAAGAGAAAGTGGCATGCTACATGACTTGTGTACCATTCATCTTCCTGAGGCAACAGTTGAATATCAGTCCATAAAGATGAAAATTTTTTTTTGTAAATTAACAAATAAAAATAGCACCCCTCAACACAAACAACAAAATACAAACAACGAAAAAATTTTCTTATGTCACATGAAATTTTCAAACTAACTTTATATCCCAATTCATTTATTTATTTGAACTTTCCATTTGTAAAGTGTAGTACTATTCCCACTTAATAGAGAAGTCCTGAGTTGAGAAGTTGGGATCCAGAATTTAGTCTAAATCCAAGCTTGCCCAAATTCTAGGGTGTTCAGAGTTAGCTCGTTATAGAAAGAAGGGCTTGAATTCAAAGCATGGATCTGAGTCTACAGCATCTAGCATCTACAATTCCACAACACTGAGATGGTAGCAAGTTGTGGTTGATCTGGTTAAGGCCTATCTCTACACTCTTCTCAGTGTGTCAGATAGGGCTTACCTTCTCCCCAGTACCTTCTTCCCACTTGCATTCACCAATCAGTGTAGCAAGATTTTAGGATGTAATATTATTATAGCCTCTTCATGTGGATCTGATAATGGGGGTTGTTGCCAATAGCTCCTTCTCACCCACAGAAACAGAACTGAAGCTGCCGAATAATCAGAAAACAAGACTTGTGTATATATTCCTGATCCTACTTTCTGGGATTGCATTTAACTAATTCTGCTTCTGTACTTATGAAGTTTTGTATGTATAGTATCTATGTGTGTATTTCAGTATATAAATTAGTATTTGACATAAAATATTATGCCATCATCTAAAGCAATGATTTTTCTTTTAGATATCCTAAACGCCTGCATAAAGTTGTGAGAAGGCTGGTCCCAAACTGTGATGTTCGATTTCTTCTCTCTGAAAGTGGCAGTGGGAAAGGAGCAGCAATGGTAACTGCAGTTGCATACAGACTGGCCTCTCAGCGCAAACAAATTGATGAGATTCTAGCGTCATTTAAGCTTTCCACAGAGGATCTTATAGAAGTGAAAAATAAAATGAGGGAAGAATTAGAGTATGGATTGAAAAAAGAAACACAACCGATGGCCACAGTGAAAATGTTACCAACTTACGTTTGTGGAATGCCAGATGGAACAGGTAAGGGTCTGTGCAAGCCACACAAAAATGCAAGGTTGTATAGTAGAGATGCTCAAAAATCTTCCTCTGGAACAATTTTCAGCTGGAAGTTGCCAGTTGGTCAGAACTGAAATGTTCTGACTTCTTGGCCATTCAAGCTCCTTGATAGCCCTTAGCTCTCAGAGTCTCTGGTTCTGCACAGGCAGGTTTCCTAGTATTTCCAGGCTCTCCTAGCTTTTTTGGCAGCCTGGAAGCCCTTGAGTATTTGCTTCTTGACTTGCTGAGCTCCCGAACAAGCAGGCTGCAGGGGCCCAAGGCAGCTTGGGAAGCCTCAGAAGCATTTTAAAAGGTTGAAACAAAATATGTTTGACTTTTTCTCAACAAAATATTGGAAGTTCCATTATACAAAAATATTGATATTTAATTTCTTGTTCTATTTAGGAACATCTTTAAACAAGTAAACTAGGTTGATACTGTCTCAAAATTTATATCATTTGACAGATACACAGTGGTCTCTGCAAAATGAAATTTATTGCTGTGAATAGCTTCTAGAGGACAGGTGACACCAGAAAAACTGTCCCCACACCCTTGTGAAAGGGGATTGTGTCTGAACTACTTTCTTCTTTTAGAGAGGTCCCTGTAGAACAGGCCTTTGGCATGGTTTACATTTTCATTACCTATTCAATATATTTTAATGTGTAAAAATGGAAGATTTGAATTTTCTGAGTAATCAGTTCAACACCTTTTTACAAACAACAGAATTCCCTTTAAAGACTTCTGGAAAACACAGTGTAGGCAGGGAAGTATCAGTCAGGAAGGAAATAAAGGATGGTAGAGGCTTGAGATTTTAAAGATTTCAAAAATGAATGCCTAAATTCATGTTTAGATACTAAAATAATCAGCCTGATTTTCAAAAGGTATGCGTGCTTAATGTATCTCACTGACTTCATTGGGAACTTTACATAGAAAGGACTTTACAGGATTTGGTTCAGTAATACCAGAGAATCGATTAGACATAAAAGCGCTGACCAAGAGATTTATTTGTGGCTGTATGATAGATTATGGTGTTAAAGTGCCCCTAATGTCAAAAGTACTTTGTCTAAGTATTGAGAAGCACTGAAAAGAATTATTTTTCCAATACAGAAAAAGGAAAATTCCTTGCACTTGATCTTGGGGGAACAAATTTCAGAGTTCTGCTTGTAAAAATTAGAAGTGGGAGAAGAAAATCTGTGAGAATGTACAATAAAATCTTTGCCATTCCTTTGGAAATTATGCAAGGAACAGGGGAAGAGGTAACATCCAAACCAGTGATCAATTATTTTTGCCAAGTTATCTTCCATTAAATGTGTGCTGCTTTTCACTTACTGCCTCTGTTCTTCCAGCTCTTTGATCACATTGTCCAGTGCATAGCAGAGTTTTTGGACTACATGGGAATTAAAGGTGCATGCCTTCCTTTGGGCTTCACATTCTCTTTCCCTTGCAGGCAAGCTAGCATTGATAAGGTAAGGACTGTAATACACAACCATGTTGAATGACTACAGTATGTCTGATTCTTGTTAGAAAATTGCTGGATCATTTTGATAGAATATTTTTTTAGCTATTCTTTGTTCAGGCATTTAACACAGAAACTCTTCAATTTAGGTCAAACTTTCAAAAATGTATACTTTTTATAGCAAGGATTTACAAGGTTTTTTAAAAAGATTCAGGGTAGTTCTTTAGACTTTATGAATTGTCTTATATAAAATGACTCAAAATATATAAAAATATTCTAAGAATATATACAGGCAGATTTTTGCCATCCTTACTGGCAAATGAGTATTGACTTATTCTGCCACTTGGCTAATTACCATGTATGGTGCTACTCTACATGATTCAGGGTTGCAGAATTTGACCTAAAAAAACAAGGAGTCTTGTGGCACGTAACAGATTTATCAGATCTGTTAGTCTTTAAGTGCCACAGGACTCCCTTTTTATTTGGCTGGACTAGACTAACACAGCTGCCCCTTTGGAACTCGGCAAGAATTTGACCTGTCAGGTCTAGGGAGAGACAAAAGACCCAGCAAGATTGCCCTGTAGTATTGACTTTCTGAGCAAGAAGTCATGATGACTAAGTGATCTTGTCTGTTTTTAAAGGGTCAGAAATCTTTTTTTCTCTCTTTTGGATCTGTAATACCAATGGAGGTTAGTCTCTTAGTCATACCTTTTCAGCTACAATTCTAGAGTGTTTTCAGAAGTGCACTACAGAAAAAGGATATTTGCGCTCAGTGTCTAACTTCCATGCTATAATTACTTGTTTTTATGGTGCACCACTGGGCAGAACTGAAATTATCATTCACAATGTGAAGGGTTGATGTCTGTGATTTTTTAAAAAACTTATCATCAGGCAGCTTTTCATGGTAGTTCCTCTCCTCTTATGTTTTCATTTGTCACTTACACCCTGTTAAACCTGAAAGAAGACATAATGTTTGGTTTACTTTAAATTTGCAGCTCAAAACACCAGCTATACACATTGAACCTTTAGCCACAGGACCTGGTTATAACTGAAAACTATTTCTCACTCTCCCTTTCAAATATGAAGCAAATAAGGAAGTGATGGGAAAATGCATCTAGCCATGATGACAGACTGAGGTATAAATCCAAATTAGGACTGCCATCCTCTGAGTTAGTTTGTTTTGTCTCTTCTTGTAACAAGAATTCTTCTTTGAGTGCTGCTCGGATGCATTCAGTAATAGGTGTCTCTGTGCCAGAGCACCGAATTGGTTAGAAAAAACTTGTCCTAGCCTGTCAGAAGAGGAGAGGCGCCCACTGCCCCTTGCGCCACCTGTGGCTATATGTACAGCCGCCTTCCCGCCCCCTCCTCAGTTTCATTTTTTCTGCCTTGCACATCGGAATTGGAATGTCCGCTCCTTGCAAGCCGCAAGCAGCCTGTCCCTTTCTCTTCAGCTTACTGTCCGGCTGGGAGCATCTCCTCGTGGATTTAATTCCACCACGAGAGTCCCCACCACCGGACCGGAACATCGCGCCGACGATGCCGGGGTTTAAACCCTGCGCTGAGTGCGGCAAGGCCTTCCCCCGGGACAACCCCCACGGGGAGTGCCTTAGGTGCCTGGGCAAAGACCACATGGTCTCGGCTTGTTCCATTTGTCTCTCCTTCAAACCCAGAACGATTAAGGAGAGGGAACAGTGACGCCGCGCCCTAGCCTCAGAGGAGGCTCAGCACCCTTCACCCGAGGCTTCGGGTTCACGCCTGGCACCGAGACCCAGCTCGGCACTGGAGTCTACGCGGCACCGTACCACTGGTAGCCACTGCCGCACCACCTCGGTGCCGACTCTGGCACTGCAGAGCCTACCTGGTGCCTCAGCACTGTGGTGTCCTTCAAGGTTGCCTTCAGTTGACACAGCATGGTGCCGGGCTATCTTCGGCACCGACGGCATGGTATAGTCCGGCCTCGCCGGTGCCGAGCTCACCCTGGTACCAACCAATTCCACCCTTGGCATCGTAAAGCCTGGTGCTGCTGGAGTGGGAGCCCTCCGCCCAGGTAGCCCTCCCTCCCCCAGTGAGGACTTGCCCTGACTCAGGTAGAGTTATTTCTCGTCCCATCCACCCCGGAAGCGGTGGAGGCGGCATGAGCCCTGCTGCTCCTCCCGCAACCCCCTGCCCCACTTACAACCAGAAGGAGCAAACCGGCCTTCATCTCAAAGGTCTGGGTCCACCTGCGACGCTTGCCCTCATCCCACAGCCCCCCACCTTCCACTCCAACTGGCGCCGACACCAATCCACCACCGGTATGGGGCTGAGAATCTCAGTTCCCCCTCCCCTGCCTCCAGCCTGGAAGGAAGGACCTTTCAGGGGTTCCAAACGGCCTCAGTGCTGCACATTGGCCCCTTCACCCTTCTGGTTTCGGCCACAGGAATAGTCCCCCCAGGGAACTCCCTTTCCTCCACGGTGGGCTCCTGGTGCCGCGCTGTCCCTGGCACTGGGGTCTTATACGGGGAACCTTTCAGCACATTTTGACTTGTTGTTCCGGGCTATGGCCCACTTAGGTGTGGAAGTGGAGCCCTTGAGTCTTTCCCCCGATACCCTCTTTGGGCCAGCCTTCGCCTCGACAACACTCTTAGCAGTCCTGCCCCACCCAAACATATGGGACCTTGCATGCTCCTGGTGGCAGAGCCAAGTTCTGGTCCCCCGATTTCGGATATGGCGAGCGTGAAATATCAGATATCCGAATTGGGCTACCCCTCCCTTGTTGGCCATCCAGTTCCCCCGAGGGATGTGGTCCAGATGGCAATGAGAGCCGGGGAACCCCCCCAGGGACCCCCTCCCACCCTCTAGGGAAACCAGGGAGCTGGATCTGCTAGGCTGTAAGGTTTATTCCTCATCGGCCTTCCAATTATGAGTAGCAAACACCCAGGCTATAACCAGCAGATAGATACCTGCTGGATGTCTGGGAGTCACTAAAAAAAATTTAGAAGTTTGCTGCCACCTGAGGCTAGGGAAGAGTATGACGCCTTTGTAGAGGAAGGCAACATAATCTCGCAAGACCTCTTCCTTTCGGCTCGCAATGCGGTGGACACCGCAGCTTGCACCATCGCCTTGGCGGTTACCATCCGCAGGGTGGCATGGCTTAGGGAGGTTAGAGCGCCTCCTAATGCACAACAGGCAGTTCTTGACCTGCCCTTTGAGGGGGATGTCTTGTTTCCCCCTGAAACCCTCTCCGTGGTGGGCACAGACTGGGATCCTCGAGGAGAGGCTAAATACTTTGGCCTCCTCCCTCCTGGACCCACCCCCTGATTTAGTTCCCCACCTTCTCAAGGTTCCTTTCCTTCCCGCTTACCTGTGGCGGGAGTGGGTTTTTGCCGCCCCTCAGGGAGGGGCCCCCTGCTCACCGCTCACCCCTTTTGACCCTCGGGTGTAGGGGTGTTAGGGCGTCAACACCGCAGATGGCCACAACCCCCCCCTCCCCTCTAGGGAAAGGAGGTTTGGTGGGAATCACTCCCAACCCTTCTTGTTTCTTCCCCTTCTCCACTACCGCGAGAGCAGATCTTAGATCGGGGCGTCAGGGTCCCAACAATATGATGACTCCCGCCTATGCCAACGGTACCCCAGTACCGTGGTTTACCTTCCCCTCACCCCTTAAGCAGTGACTTCCCCAAAGACGGAAAACTGCCTTTCTTTCCCCTTCTCACAACCCACCCCTCCTGGATATTTTTTCCCTACCGCGTTCCCCACCCCAACACCTCGCCGAGGAATGGAGGCATGTCTCATTGTAGCCCCAGCCACTGTGGGGGCTCCGAGCCACACACATTCAAAGCCTACCCGCAACAGAATTGTGCCTGTGGCCATGATGCCTATCCCAGGTAGGCCCCCTCATGTCCAGGTCAGGGGAAAGGGAGAGGATACCCCTGGTCGCACCATCGGTTTGGCGAGCACTAGCCGCTGCAACCCCAACCCCATTTCAACATGCATATCTCCTGCTCACTGAAGGGGACACATCTGTGTAGCCAGAGCGGATCCTTACCTCTGTAGGGGGCCAAGGTAATGGCCCACTCCTCCTTTTCCCTCCCTTATGGGAACTACGGTTCCACACCCTCACCTTTTGGTGATTTAGTAAGAACCAGGGTTCCATTTTAGGAACCCTCGCCCTCTGTCTGCCCCTCTTTGAGGTAGCCAATTCTTTTCTCCTGCCCTCACCAAAGCATGGGCCGGGTGCATCCCCTTCAAACCCCCAGGGAATCCAAGAGTTGGGAAACTGTGAAGGGTCCATCCCTTCCAGTGTTCTCCTACCCATACTTCCTGCCTTGTTATCTGCTGCCTTTCTGGGCAGCTGTCCATGTCAGACAGAGGGGTTCCTTTATTTCCAGGGCACTTGTGTTACTTCTCTTGCTCTTCGGTCCTGTCCCCTGACAGGACATGGGCCTCCCCCCCCCGCCCTGTTTTTCCTTGGAACCACCTCACTACACCGATCGTAGACTTTCAGTGCCACCACAGGTTATTCCCATGTGTGTTGGTGGCATCTGGTAGTTCTGTGGTTCCTTTTTCAGTTTTCAAGGACCCGTTCACACCCACTGCCCACACGCTGGTGCGATAGACAGAGAGTCTATGTCTCTACAACATTCAACAATTGGGGTTGCAGTCCCCTTTTATTCGACCTTTGGCTCCTCTCCGGGAGAAAACTTGGTTAGGTTTCTCTGACTCCAGAGTGTCCCCGAGTTGTGGCAGCTGCCACCCTGCAATGGTTTTCACTTCCTAGCTTAGGAAGGAACCTCCCTTGGCATCAGGGTTCTTCGAATACCCATGTATTGAAGAGTTTCTCCTGGGTAACCCTGGCATGGCAGAGTGGTAGTGTTATCCCTCCAGCAAGTACTGTAGGTACTGCGGCTGTGACCTTACACAGCATTCCTTTGAATCTTTTGGTCATCAAGGGGGTGACCAGATAGTAGCAGGAGTTCTCTCCCGCCCCTTTCTTCCCCCTCATGCCTTAGTGAGAGCTTCTGCGATGCAAACCCCGCAAGCTCTGGCCCAGCAGGGTTTCTCCTCTGCATTCTTCTGCCCCGTGGGCCCTAGCAGGACCAACTCATCAACACTGCCTCAGGCCACCTTGCTGTTGGTGACCTCACCAGAGCCTCTCTCCTGCGAGAACCCGGTCCTAGCCCCTGTTCGGCTGAAAACGTACACTTTTGTACTACCATGTTCTTAGCTAGCATACCGTAGGCCTCCGTCCTGCTTGGCTTCACTCTGTATGCTGCTGTTTGGTGTCTTGTGGTCTTCTCAATAGTCCCTGAGTCCATCTTACAACCGTGTACCCTCATTCTTACTTGTTTTACCAAACGGCTATGCTTGGTAGTGACCTAGTTAAGAGGTGTGGTCATGCCCTTACTACTTCCTGCGCACCCAGTAGTCACCAGATTGGCCCATAACTATTGGCTCCAGCTAACCCTTCGAGTGATCAGTCTCTGCCCTGTCTTCGTTCTCGTGCGAGGCACAACAATATGGATAGACTCGCTTGTTAGCATTCAGCGTTCTCCTACGAGTCCATGTGGCAAGATCTATGACCAGACACTATAGTCTGCCAGTCATACTCCATGTCTTCTCCTATGTGGAACATTTAATGCAACCCATTATGTTTAGGTTGCATTCTTTACTCCAGTTATGGTGGCCTTGTTCAGACCTGTTTTTAAGCGTATGCCTTGGTGGGTTTGGTTCTGCCCCTGTCCTGGGTTGGCCCTCAGCTCTTGATTCTTTGGGGCCTGTCAAGGCCTGCTCGCCTCTTTTCTCCGGTGAGCATCTTGTTGCTGGGCCTTTTCCTTATGGGGCTTGTTGCTGTGCTGAAGGCGGAAGAACCAACTCCACCTGCCATCCGTCAGCATGGCTAGTAGTCACCTATTACTGAATGCATCCAAGCAGCGCCCGAAGAAGAATGGTGGGTTACTCACCAGTAACCATCCTCCTTTGAGATGGGCTGCTCGGATCCATTCAGGTCCCTCCCCTCCGTCCCCGCTTCTGGAGTTGGCGACTCTGAGGAACTGAGGAGGGGGCGAGGAGGCAGCCGTATATATAGCTGCGGGTGGCGCGAGGGGCGGTGGCGGCCTCCCCTCTTCTGAAAGGCTAGGACAAGTTTTTTCTGACCAATCTGGTGCTCCATCACAGAGACACCTATTACTGAATGGATCTGAGCAGCCCATCTCGAAGAAGGATGGTTACTGGTGAGTAACCCACCGTTTTCTCTCTTATATTCCTTTGTTTTTTTTCCCAAAGACTTGGTGTAATTAATAGTTATGATTTCAACATTGTTCAAAAACTGCTATTGGCTCATACTGAGCAGTCTGTACAATACTGTTTGCAAAGTGGAAAGCTATTTTTTTAAAGCATAAATGCAATGCTTGATCAGTGAGACCAGGTTATTTATCGTTAAGTTAAAACAAATCAGTTGGAAACCTAGATAAGAATCCTCAGCATCAATCATCAAATGAGCTGAAATTTTGCAAAGGAAATTTCTTAAAACTCATTAAATTAACTGCTTAATTCTTTACATGAAAAAGAATTCTTGTCATAGTTCATTCACAAATGATGAAAGAGATGATTACCTGCAAGGAAAGAGGTGGGAATGCATCTCAAAGAACTAGAAAGAGAACTTCGGTTTTTGCTTCCACTAAGTTGATTGCTCTTGTCTTTTGTTTGATAAGGTATAAGGGATGACA
Source organism: Podocnemis expansa (assembly GCA_007922195.1). NCBI lineage: Eukaryota > Metazoa > Chordata > Testudines > Podocnemididae > Podocnemis > Podocnemis expansa. The sequence continues at coordinate 24,286,681 of ML681981.1, read as the reverse complement.
GACAGGGTGTTCAGATTAGCAGGAGGAGTAGCGTATCTGTTAGAAGATGGTGAAGCTTCTGGATCTTTATGATGATACTGTCAGAGGGAAAACTATAACATGCACTTGAGTCTCAAGGAACCATTAGTGGTCAAATAATAATGACATATCTGATGCTGTCTTCTTCCTGTCCAACTGTGTCTATGTAGCTCTGGTGACAAGCTAAGCCTTGATAATGTCTTTGGGGACATAACCTGACAAGCTGAATCATTGTTTGTGCTGCAACCCTGGAGCAGAATCGTTATACACCAAGAAGCAAAGCTGTCTGCAGCCAACCAAATGGAGTCTGTTCTACATGGCAGCTGAGCTTCAAGCACAGTAAAAGCTGGATTTTACATGTGGCAAAAATATATTGTACATTAAAAAAGTACATTAAAAAAAACCCCATCATGAAGGTTCCAAAATCAAGCACTCAAACATTAGGAAATGCCAGAATGAAAGTTGCCTGTGCAGCCTTAATTCAGCTCATTTGTGTGTATGAAACAGCCATTAATTACATGCAGGATGCTGCCTCATTCAGTGCACAGGATTCACATCCAAGTACATTGGTCATTTCTGTTTTTATCTCACAGGGAACGCTTGTGGGGTGGACAAAAGGTTTCAAGGCAACCGACTGTGAAGGAGAGGATGTTGTTGATATGCTAAGAGAGGCCATTAAACGCAGAAATGTAAGAAATTGTGTTCCAGTGTATTTGGGTTTGTTAAAGCAGCTGTCCCCCTTTCTAAATAATGGGATTTCTATTGCAGGAGTTTGACTTGGATATTGTAGCCATTGTAAATGACACTGTTGGAACAATGATGACGTGTGGCTATGAGGACCCAAATTGTGAAATTGGCCTTATTGCAGGTAAAATACTAGTAAAATTGCTTGTTTTAAAATGAAAGCAAAAAATAAATGATGGATTAAGTTTTGACAGAAAAATCTTGTCATGGAGAGAGTAAATCTTCACATGTTAAGAAATGTTAATGTCTAGAGAATTTGTGCCATTTTGGTGGCTCAGTGGTGATGATCTACACTAGGATGTAGGAATATGGGATCTATTAATTTTCAGTCACTAGGTTGACAGGGTGTTTTGTTTCACAGCATACAAATAGATAAAGTGAATAACAGCATTAAATACTTTTGCTGGAAAATATTAAAATAACATTACTTTATATTTTAGAATTCAGAACATAGAAAAACCCTGAAACAGAGAAAAACAAAACAGATTGCTGGCTAAAATAGATCAACACAGCTTACCCCACCTTACTCTAGTTGTTTGCAAACTGACTTTGCTAGGTATGGAATGATTGCACGTTTTCCTACAGAACCTGGAGTTTGCAAGCTGGACCAGGATTTAAAGTAAAACAAGTAAGGATCCTGTGACACTTAAAGACTAACAAATTTATGTATCACATGAGCTTTTGTGGGAGAAAAGATCTTCAAAGCATCTGATGAAGTGGGATTTTCTCCCACAAGAGTTCAAGCGATAAATAAATTAGCTAGTCTTTAAGTGCCACAGGACTCCTTGTTTGTTTTGCTGAACTAGACTAACAAGACTTACCCCCTTTGGAATCAGGATATAAAGTGACAGCTTGTAATTTTGACTGTTTTCAGTACACCAGCCTGGGCCTGTGAACAGAGGCATCGCTGGCACTGGGCACCCGGGGCCCATGGCCCAAATCCCAGTGCTGGTGCCCCCGATCTGGCGGCCCAGATCGGGCTGGAGATCCGGGGCCCAGCCGCTGGGGGCTGCAGCAGCCCCATCCCTGGCCAGGGATCTGGGGCCCGGCTGCCCGCAGCAGCGGCAGCCCCGTCCCCGGCTGGGGATGTGGGGCCCGGCCTCCCATGGTTGCTTCCGTCCCCGTCCCCGGCTGGGGATGTGGGGCCTAGCTGTCCACGGCGGCTTGGCAGCTTCTAGCCCTGGGCCCCTGCCCCAGGTCCCTCCCCGGGCCAGCGATGCCTCTGCCTGTGAATACAACTGGATGAAAGGCTGTGGCATGTTCTGGCTGAAGTTTCATATCTTCCTCTAGTGCTATAATTTTAGTGGCCAGCCTGTAAACCTTATGTGTGGTGAAGATAGGCAAAGGTTTTTAAAGCAGAATAGAATGGGGGAATCTTGGGGACTCTGACAGGGAAGCTGGGAATTGAGAAAGCATTGGAAGTTTGGTTGCCTAATTCTCATAAATTATCTAACAGGAAGCGGATGATTGGTGGGTGAGAAACTTCCTTGTATACCCCATTTTAAATCCTAATGCTTAACTACAGTTTCTAATGTTGATTGTCTCAGTGCTTGGATGCCCAGCTTGTGTCAGCTAGGGGTTGATTTTTCAGAGATGCTGATTATACATAAATCCAGTTGGATCCACAGTCTGAAGGGTCCAAAATTAGAGGTCAGTTCTGAAACTTTTTGCCATAACCTGTCAGAAGAGGGCAGGTGGCCACTGTCCCCCGCCCCACCCTGTGGCTATATATTTGGCTGTCGCCCGGCCCCTCCCCAGTTCCTAGGAGTCACCAACTCCAAAATGTGGGGACGGAGGGAGGGTTGTGAATGAAACTGAGCAGCCCATCTTGAAGGAGGACAGTTACTGGTAAGTAACCCACCGTTCTTCAAGTGGTGCTCAGATACATTCAGTAATAGGTGACTGCTAGCCATGCTGATGGATGGTGGGTGGAGCTGGCTTTTCTGCTTTCAGCACAGCATTTCTCCAACGTGGGTAGATTTCCAGTGAGTAAAGTCCTTGGAAGGTCTAAGGTATTGACTAAGTACCATGGTCCAGGTAAGAATGACCTTGGATGGCAGGATCTAACCTAGTGGAGGATCGAAGCCCAAATTTGCCTGAGTGCTAGCTGATGTGCGAGGGCAGAATGGCCTGAGGTCACCATGCTCTAAGGTGTAAGGCAAGATGCATTGTGGCTATGACCAAGGAATGTGTCGTCAGTGGCGTACCTGAGAAGGTATTAGTAGAGGTATGCTGACACCAGAGAGATGGGTATTCTGGCAGTAGCACATGTTGGCGCAGGACCTCTGGAGGGATTTAAAAGGGGCCCTGGAACCGTCAGGCTGACAGTGGTGGGTACCGGACACTACAAGAATTGGGAAAAGGGAGGAGAATGCTGTCCTTTCCCCCAGTCCGGCTGCGTGAGGTACAGGTAGACCAGGGCCTAGAAATGACTATGTGAAAATGGCACATCCCGTGTCTCTCAGCAGGGGTGATGTTGCAAGGAGTGAGGCAGGGAGGTTCTAGTAGAAAATTACCCCCTAGTTTAGTGGAGGGAATACAGGAGACTGGAGGTGCTAGATGACAACCTCCTACGAACGAGGTGTGAGTGGTGAACCCGAGCCAGCGTAATATAAAACAGGTGCGTGACCCATGCTATGGTGCTACCAAGGTAGCCATAGGAGAGGCTTCAAATAGGCCTGCAGAGTGCTGTCCAAGGCCGACATAACCCTACTGATGGTGTTGTGACACTCCCTTCCTTGTGGGGTGAGCTGTCAACACCTAAGCATAGCACTAGCACTAGGAAATGGTATTATTACTGTAGTAACCCTTGGGGAGGAAGGGGTTAACACTCTGGTCAGTGAGTCCCAGGACAGCCAATAAGAACGAAGCACAGGTTTTTGAATGGGAACAGCAGCCTGGCCTGTGGCTGTTTGGATGCAGCAGAGCTCCTGGGAGGATCAGGAGGAGGCCAGAGGGGCCTGAGGAAGAATCCAGCAACATCCTTACCAGAGCTACATTAAGTTTGGTACTGAACAGGCGTGAGTAGAACAGGGAATGTTTATTTAGACGCGGTCAGGGTATTTTCTTTGTTTTTGGCTTGTTTTTTTGGATTTCTCTGTGCTGAGCACATGTAACCCCCCCCCAACTACCTAAGTTAATTCCCAGAGAAGCAACTCTTTGTGTTTATTATCTGTTCTTTTTGATTAAAGATTTTACCTTTTAAGTAAGTTCTGGTTCTGTTCCTGGTAGGGCAAGAGGTTTGTGTGCATGTGCCTTGGACTGCACAGGCAGCTACTAGAGGGAACCCTGTTCCCGTTCCAGCTCATATTGCAGCTGGGGTCCAGTCACTTTCCTGAAGGAGGAATAAACAGGATTGCAAGTACCTCACAGGGAGGAATTCCCAAGTGCACCTTCCTGGGTCTCAAGAGGTTTTTTGCATTGGGTGGTGGCAGCGATACCACTCCAAGGCCAGGAATTGGAGGCCTTGGAGACTTTTAAGAGCAGGCTTTAAGGCCAGTGGCTTTTAAGGCCTGTTGCAGGCCCCCACCTTCTGCACTCAGAGTGCCAGAGTGGGGAAAAAGCCTTGACAATTACAGTTTACTTTGTTACTATTATTATCAATATTACTATCATTGTTATTATTTAATTCAATGACTAGCAAATGGCCCAGGGACAGGGCCGAAGGGAATCTAGGCTGGCAACTAAGGGCGAAGCCCGAAGTCCAGGTTCATGTGCCCAGAGGGCCCCAAGTATCGTTCCCCATGGCCTGTGATACCGTTCTCACTTGGCATGTGTGACCCTGTGGTGGACAAGGGTCACCACATTGCGGCCCTGACCCTGAGAAGGGTGAATCGCGGGGAGAGTGCGTACCGGGTTTGAGGCTCTCTGTGAAGAGGGAACTACAAGAAAGGGCTTGGGGATCTAAGAGGGAAGAGAGGGACAGGATTTCCTCTAACAGGAACGAGGTGAGGGCCTGTCACCCTGGTGAGGCAGACCTGGCCCTTCTCATTAGACATTTTCCGGACTATCTGTTGTGTCCTCCTCATTATTGTTCTGTTGCTGTTGCTATCATTAATATTTTACCAAGGAGGACAGTGTCTACCAAGGGTTAGCTAGCTCCTGAATTCAGGTTGCTGCTCCGTCAAGTGTGGAGGGACCTAGCAGCTACTTAAGGCTGGAGCTTAGTACGCCAAGTGGCGGTACTAAGGCTAAGGGTGATCCTCGGATGATAGTGAGGGAAAAGGAGTTGCACCTGATGGAACTCCTAAGAGAGAATGCCCCGAAGCTAGCCTAAAGGGTAAACACAGCACTATGACTGTCCCTGGGAGATGAGTTCCTGGAAGGACACCATTGGGAAGGATCTTCCAGGAAAACAATGCTTGGACGCATACTTGTACCGCATCTACCGAATCAGTCTCTGATCCACGTCAGCGAGACCAACCACCAGTGATGAACGTAAAGGGGAATGCGGGAAGTCCAAAATTGCCCCAACCTTCGGGTGGGGGGGGTCCAGTTGATATTGGTTTGCTCCGGCGTGGGGTGGGACCCAGCAGCATTTGGAACACCCCTAGTGCTCATGGAGTGACCTTAGGTTGCGTCTGTTAATAAGTGACTGTCCCTAGGGAGCTAGGGGAGGGGTTAGGGTTGTGGAGCCGAAGCAAAGTTCAGGCTGTGGTATTCAAGAACAAAGGAGAAGTGCTTCCCTTTTACGTTCAGGTAGCCTCTTTCCTGTATGGAGGAGGGAAAGCGGGGTGAACAGAGTAGAGGGTCCATCCCGGTAAGCAGGGGCGTTGCTGGCTGGGGGAGGGACCTGGGGCACGAGCCCAGGCCCTGCCCCCGCCCAGCAGGCCCCGCCCCCAGCCTTCAGGCCCCACCCCTTGGCCAGGGACAAGTACAGGGGCTGCCATGAGCAGCCTGGCCGCAGATCCCTGGCCGGGGCCACTGCAGCTGTAGGTGGCCAGGCCGCGGATCCCAGGCCGGGGACGGGGCTGCCACGGCTGCAGGTGGCCGGGCCCCGCATCCCTGGCTGGGGGTGGGGCTATGGGAGGCCAGGCCCTGGATCCCTGGGTGGGGATGGGGCCACTGCAGCTGCCGGCGGCTGGGCCCCGGATCTCCGGCCCAATTGGGCCAGAGATCCGGGGCACTGGTGCTGGGGTTCAGGGCACGTGCCCTGGCGTGCGCAGCGCCAGTGATGTCCCTGCCAGTAAGGCCTCTCTCAAGCATGCCCACCAAAGCTATTGACCAGTTGATGGGAGTGGGAGGGTTTGTTCTCCTAATAGGAGTCAAGAGTAATTGGCGAAACACGCGCGTGGGTGTGCAGTAAACTAGCTCTGACGTTTGCATCCGTTGCTTGGTGGGTGGAACCCAGTTGGCTTGCCCCATAGGTTCAGAGGGGATGAAGCACCTCCAATTGGGAGAGTGTACCGTTGATCCTTGGTTGGGGATCGTTTGAGTGTGAACTATATCATACTTGGTGACTTTATAGAAAAGGGCGGTGCAAACAGTTGAGTAAGGGAGATTGATCTCCACCAAACCATACTGATAGGGACAGTTTATGCTGTTGATTGAAGGTCATTTGAGCATTGGTTCATTCATGCTCAGTGATATAAGAGAAAAATTTCCTGCCCCGAATGGTAAGGAAGAGTGAAGGGTTTCCGCCCCACCCCGCAAATAGGGAGGAAATGTTCTCTGGGAATGGGGGAGGGGGAAGAGAAAGAAAGGGATCCCTTCTGGGAGAGGGGTCTCCTGGGCGTCTGCTTTGAGAGGCGTAAGGAGTGAAAACCCCATCAAAGGGAGAATTTGTGTGTCCCTGTTTTCCTGGTCTTAAGAAGAGCACCGACAGGAAAACTCTGTCTACCTCAGGGTAGCTGACGGGAGGCATTATACCCTTCGGTGTTTGCAGGGTGTCCTTATTGTCACCCTATATGCTCCTAAGGGGTAAGGAAGCGCTGCACAGGGAAGCAGGGGACAGGGCACTTTCTCCCGCCAATGAATCAGCAGGGTATTGGGTGTGGCAATCCTTTGAGCTGGAATCGAACTAGCTACTTAAGGTTGCTAGGGGGAGTTTTGCCTACAGCCCTCCATTCTAGTGGCTAAGCTATCAAAGGAGGCTGTGATGACAGAAGGAATCGGGTCTTCTCTGATTATTACAAGTGTTTAGCTAGGTAAAGAGGGAGTATATAGACGGGCCTAGTTGGACCATGGCCCTGCCCAAAAGAGGGCTGTCTATCAGCGCGTAGGGAGAATCCTGAGTCAGTGAGCACCGTGTTGGGTAGGGGTTGTCGGGAGAGGTGTTTCAACACCTAGCCTGGCTGGTTGTGGATAATCCCCTTTGGATGGAAAGTCGGCAACCCCCCCCCCCCCCGGTTTGTGGGGTTGGAACTGGAACTAAGGGAGTCCCTAAGCTGGGTTCTGAACTGACGTCATGGTGATGAGAGTTAGCTCCTCACCATTAGCTGGTGCAGGGGAGGGCTGAACTCGGTGTGTACCCTATGGGGCTGGAGGGCGCGGAAGAGGCCCCAAAGGAAGAGAAGACCCAAATATTTTAACTTCCCCCTGAGGGTCACAGGTGGTACCCAAAATGGCAGAGGTCTCTGGTGGGAAGAGGGCATCACTGCCAAAGGGGGGGGGAGGTCAAGGACCACCTGTTGGGAGACCAGCGGCACTCCAGCATCCCATAGCCAAGCTGTGCATTGCAGGGTTGAGGCTGTGTCCACAGCATCCTAGGCAGATAAGAGAAGGTCCTGAGAGGCTATCTTGCCCTCCTCGAGGAGGACATCATATTCTTTCCTTGCCTCTTGTGGGAGTAGGTCTCTAAACTTGTTGATGGACTCCCACATGTCTAGCATATATCTGGGTAACTAGCTGCTTCTCAGTTAGTGTCGATGTAGGTCTTTTGTCCAACCATAATTCCCTCATACGTTTCATATATCCCCTCTCATTAGGTCTACTCTTGTAGTAGCATTCCATCAATTCCAGGTTCTCTTGTCTCATTCATGTATGGTTTGTTCCAGTAGCCCACTTATCGTCAGATTGTCCTGGTTCCCCAACATCTGGTGCAGACCTTGTTAATCCGGGCAACATCCGAGCTGGCATGACTCTCCTAGTTCGTGTCACTCTCGTATTCAAGGTAGGCAAGTGAGGAGCTAGGTGGTCTTTTGCCCAAGGACCCCTACTGGAAAGGTAGGTAGGTACCAACCAGGATTTGAACCCTGATCTCCCATATCAAGGGCAGCCCACCAAACCACTACGCTATCCAGTCACCTCTCTCTTTCTCTATATTGGTGACTGGATAGTGTAGTGGTTAACATTGACGCCCTTTGACACAGGAGACTGGGGTTCAAATCCCAGTGGGTACCTGTCTACCTTCCCAGTAGGGGTCCTTGGGCAAAAAGACCTCCTAACGCATCACTTGCCTACCTTGAATATGAGAGTGACACAAACTAGGAGAGTCATGCCAGCTCGGACGTCGCCTGGATTAACAAGGTCCGCACCTGATGTTGGGGAACCAGGACAATCTCATGATAAGTGGGCTACTGGAACAAACCATACATGGATGAGACAAGAGAACCTGGAATTGATGGAATGCTACTACAAGAGTAGACCTAATGAGAGGGGATATATGAAACGTATGAGGGAATTATGGTTGGACAAAAGACCTACATCCACACTAACTGAGAAACAGATAGTTACCCAACGCTTCAACATAGTAAAGTGGCAGCTGCTGTCACAACTGGAGATAGACCAACTCCACATTACTTCCCAGACTCAACAAGAAGACCCAGAAGAACAACTAGATGTGCAGCCAACACCTGAAGCTGGAACTTCAATGCCACCCCCTCCATTACAGAGTACAGCAGCTGATATGAGGCATAAGATCATGGATAAACTAGCTACAGTCAACCCTCGAGACCGATTGCCAAGGCTTGTGGGAGAAGTACCATCAGACAGCATGCTAGAAGATGCCAATAGAGCCCTAATGACAATTCCTACTACCACCATAACTCAAACCAATGAACTGGTATATGCTACAGCCTCTGTAATCCTGGAGATGCTTGGCTACACAATAAAAAAGAACAGCAGTACATACCCCCCCCCCCTGGAAAATGAGGTTGGAGGATAAGATCAAGGCAACCTGGAGAGAAGTTAGTCAGATGGTGGAACTACAGAAGGGTGTAGAGATTAAGGATAAGACTCGGCTACTGAAAAAATACAAGGGCCTGACTCCATCTGAAGCCCTAGAGACTGCTAAACAAAGGCTTACAGCACTGGCTACCAGGCAAAGGAGATACACTAGAGAAGCAGAGGCCAAAAAGATAAATGCCCTGTTCTCCAGAGAACCATCCAAGGTGTACACCCAACTGCAGTGCAACAACACAATAACAACAGAGCCACCGACAGCAGAAACTGAACAGTACTGGTAGAACATCTGGGAGAAAGAGAAGACTCGTAACACCAGTGCAAAGTGGCTGCAGGACCTGAGAACAGACCACAGCAATCTCCCAGAACAGGAACCAGTCAGCATCACAGTAGCAGACATCCAACAGTGGGTCAAGAACATGAAGAGCTGGATAGCACCTGGCCTGGACATGATCCACACCTACTGGCTAAAGAAACTAACAGCAATGCATGAATGCCTAGCAGCACAGATGAACCAGCTGCTAGCAGCAGGCTCCCACCCAGACTGGCTAACACAAGAAGGACAGTGCTGATCATGAAAGAGCCCCAAAAGGGAATAGCACCGTCCAACTACCGGCCAATAATCTGCCTCCCCACAACATGGAAAGTCCTATCAGGCATCATAGTCGCCAAGCTACAGGACCACATGGGCCGTACCTGAGCACAGCTCAGAAGGGCATTGGGAACAACACCAGAGGCTCAAAACACCAGTTGCTCATAGATAGAGCAGTCGCCCAAGGCTTAAGGTCTAGACAGACCAATCTGAGCACAGCCTGGATTGACTACAGGAAAGCCTACGACTCAATGCTGCACGCATGGATCTGTGAATGTCTGGCACTATACAAAGTCAACAGGACACTAAGGACCTTCCTCAAGAACTCAATGGGACTGTGGAAGACAACACTGGAAGTCAACTCAAGACAGCTTGCACAAGTAGCCATCAAGTGCGGCATATACCAAGGTGATGCGCTGTCCCCGCTGCTGTTCTGCATTGGCTTGAACCCCCTCAGCCAGATAATCACAAGGACTGGATACAGATACAAGTTCAAGAGTGGAACTACCATTAGCCACCTCCTCTACATGGATGACATCAAGCTGTATGCTAGGAATGAATGAGACACCGACTCGCTAATCCACCTGACACGGATCTACAGTGAGGATATTGGGTTGTCATTCAGACTGGAGAAGTGTGGCCAGATGGTAGTAAAGAGAGGGAAGGTAGTCGAGACTGATGGGGTGGAACTACCAGCAGGCCACATAGCAGACATACAGACCAATTACAAGTACCTTGGCATCCCACAGTCACATGGGAACCACGATGAGGAGGCAAGGAAGGCAGCAACATCCAAGGACCACCAAAGGATAAGACAGGTCCTGAAGAGCCAGCTCAATGGGAAGAACAAGATCCATGCCATCAACAGGTACGCCCTGCCAGTCATCAGATACCCTGCCGGTATAGTGAGCGGGCCAAAGGAGGACATGGAGGCTGCCGATGTGAAGACCCGGAAGCTCCTCACAATGTACAGAGGTTTCCACCCCAAATCCAACACCCAGAGGCTGTACACCAGCTGGAAAGAAGGTGGGCGGGGTTTGGTGAGTGTCAAAGCCACTGTCCTGGATGAAACCCAGAGCATCCAGGAGTACCTCAGTAAGATGGCACCCAAAGATGAGCTGCTGAGAGAATGCCTGAGGCAGCAGCAGACATGGGAGGAAGATCAAGCAGAAGAAGTGCCATGGCAAGACAAGACCCTGCATGGGATGGACCATCGACAGATAGGATTTTCCAATGTCAGCCACCTCAGCTATCAGTGGCTGGAAAGAGCTGGACTAAAAGACAGCAGTGAGGCACTGATCCTAGCAGCACAAGAACAGGCACTGAGCACCAGATCCATTGAAGCAGGGGTCTACCACACTAGACAGGACCCAAGGTGCAGACTGTGCAGAGAGGCCTCAGAGACAGTCCAACACATCGTGGCAGGATGTAAGATGCAGGCAGGAACAGCATACACTGAACAACACAACCAAGTAGCTGGCATTGTGTACAGGAACATCTGCACAGTGTATGGGCTAGACCCTCCCAAGACCAGATGGGAGATCCCACAGACGGTCATGGAAAATAACAGGGCTAAGATTCTGTGGGACTTCCAGATCCAGACGGACAGGCAGGTACTGGCCAATCAACCAGACATCATGGTAATAGACAAGGACCAGAAGACAGCGGTGGTGATAGATGTAGCAGTGCCAAGTGACAGCAACATCAGGAAGAACGAGTATGAGAAGCTAGAGAAGTACCAGGGCCTGAAAGAGGAACTAGAGAGGATGTGGAAAGTAAAGACCAAAGTGGTCCCAGTGGTGGTAGGAGCACTCGGGGCTGTGACTCCTAAGCTGGGAGGGTGGCTCCAACAGATCCCAGGAACAACATCAGAGCTCTCTGTCCAGAAGAGTGCAGTGCTCGGAACAGCTAAGATACTGCGCAGAACCCTCAAACTCCCAGGCCTCTGGTAGAGAACCCAAGGTTGAGGAAGACACATACCACCCATAGGGGTGAGAGGGGAATTTATTTGTGTGTGTGTGTGTGTGTGTGTGTGTGTGTGTGTGTGTGTGTGTGAGGGAAAACAGGTTAGAGCTCCTGTCTCTGGAACACTAAGAAATTCAGAGGCTTGCCCCCCCCCCCCAGGGATGGCCATCTGTTTTCCCAACTGACGATAACCCTCCATATTGGGTTCTCTTTCTTCAGGGTACCTCTGTGATACCACGGTTGATACTCTGTGGGTGGCTTCTCTTCCTAGGTGGTCGGGAGATAATCTCTCCTGCCCCTGACAACCGTATTTCTAGGGGTAACTCCGCATCAGCATGTCCTCTCCCCTGGTGCTCACATCTCGCAATGTAGCCATGACGCTACCCCTTTTGGTGATGCCCTGGACACACAAGACCATATTCCTACTACAGTATCCCTTCGAGCCCTTGGGCCACCTCGACTCGGTGGGCGAGGAGTAGTTGGCATTGTCCCTGCCTTCCCCTGCCCCTTTGCATACAACTCTCATGTTGCTGGAATCCCACAGGATTACAGGCCAAGCGAGCTCCCTCTCCTCTGTGAGTTTCTCATACTATCAAGGTTATTATAGGTACCAATCCATCAGCACCATCTGGGCCCTTGCATCACCTTGTGGGTGCTAGTGTCCTGGAGTGCGTCTCCAGCAAGAAACCCAGGGTTTGGTACCATTCTTAGCTGGAAGAGTGCGCTTTGTGCGCTAACTTGAGATCCTGTAGCTGGCATACCTGTGCCTTCCACCGTTTTCACTTTAGGCCTTTGCCTTCAGTGTACGGGCTTGTAGTGCCTTGCCAGACCATTCTCGATCGCTTGCAGGGTCCCCTTTTTTCCCCAGCGCAGCTATGTATTTTTATTACTAACTTTGTTGATCAGACCCTGCTGCACTGGCCGTGTCCAGTCCAGGGGATAAGGTTAATCCCTCTCGTGGCTACCTGTGTAGCCAGCAAGCATCCAGGCAAGACCGTGACTCTTTGGATCCTGGTTCAAGCCTCAAGGTGCTCAATCCATGGGGTACTTTCATTCCCTCCATTACTTCCTGTGCAGGCCACTGCCATTGGTTAACCTCGTTCTTGTTGGCCTCCAGCGTTTCCCGACGAGCCCACACAGGAAGGTCCTATAGCCAGACGCTTTTCTTCCGGCCTTCATACCTTTGTGTTCTGCCACTTAGGTGGAACATCCAACGCAACCCTATATGTTTTCATGTTGCATTCTTCACACTTGTTGTGGTGACCTTGGTCCGTCCAGCCCAGTCTCTTATGTCTTGGCAGGTTTGGCCCTGCCCCTGTCTTGGGTTGGCTCTCAGTTGTCGATTTTTCTGTGCCAAGTCAAGAGCCTAATTCATCTCTTGACTCTGGTTAGATTCTGGTTTGCTGGACTTCTTCCCATTTGGGGTGTATTGATGTGCTGAAGGCAGAAGACCCAACTCCACCCGCCATCCATCAGCATGGCTAGTAGTCACCTATTACTGAATGCATCTGAGCAGCGGTTGAAGAAGAACGGTGGGTTACTCACCAGTAACTGTCCTTCTTTGAGATGGGCTGCTCGGATCCATTCAGGTCCTTCCCCTCCATTCCCGCATCTGGAGTTGGTGACTCTAAGGAACTGAGGAGGGGTCAGGAGGCGGCCATATATATAGCCATGGGGTGATGCGGGTGGCGGAGGCCGCCCACCCTCTCCTGACAGGCTAGAACAAAAGTTTTCTGACCAATCTGGTGCTCCAGCACGGAGACACCTATTACTGAATGGATCTGAGCAGCCCATCTCAAAGGAGGACGGTTACTGGTGAGTAACCCACCGTTTTGCACATGCTTTTTCATTTAATTGATAAGTATTTTTGGATTTAAGGACAAATTGTGATTTGATTTTAATTTCATCTCTCTCTTCTGTAACAAAATACAATGGCAGAAATGTTTGAAGAATGTAGTGGCGGGTGAAGCTCAAAGCTGGGTATAAATGCTGCCTCAAGGAGCTGCTTTGTTACCATGGCAATTTATCATGCCCAGCAGTCACTTGATAAGGGTGTTTCTTTGGTAACCACTGCTTGGTCAGGTCACTGCAGGATTGTAGCAGATAAGCCCAAATGGGGACCTTGCAAGGGGCAAGGATGGGGCCTGTTCTTCCCTGGCCTCCACTCCCATGGAACAGGCCCCATTCATGTGAGGCGCCATTTGCTGAGGTCCAAGCTGCCTTGTGCTCCACCTTTCATGCCAGTGTCACGGACTTGCAGACCCAAAAGAAGCAATGCACCCCTGACTCCCTTAGCCTGGAGTGACTCTCAGGCAGTGCTGTAAAAATAGATGTGTTTATTAGATGTCTGGAAAGTACCTGTTTAGTACAGAGAAAAGAAAAGTTACAGCCAAGTCTCATCTGGGTCTGTCGAGAGCCCGGAGCTCTCTCTGACCCCCCTTGAGCCCGACTCGGGTAGCAGTAAAAATAGTGGTGAGAGCTGCAGCTCTAGGGTCTGCCTATGCTGCTTCATTAGAAGTAAGGGAAGCTTTTATTAGCGAGTACATTAGACATTGGAGATAACTAATTATGTTTGTACCTCACCTGTCAAACACACGAGCTGTCATGGTAGTAATGTGGAAGAAGGAGAATGCTCTGCCCATTGAACGATTTTTGATTCAGCTACTATGTTCTTTTGCAGATGTGTTGTTAACTTGCAGAGATGGGCTGTGAATCAGGTGTGTTTGAACAAAAGGATTCTGGGTTCATTTTTGTAATGAGGCAGATAACAATGCCTGCTCATTGTGTAGCAACAGCTTTTCTAGAGAGTGATCATAGGATAAAATGAAGTATGGGTGAATCAAATTACTTTCATAGTAGCACAAGCTACCTGGACTGCAAAATGTGATGCAAACGTCAACTGGGTAGTGTTCAGTCACCTGTCTCTAGTCTGTGCCTTCATTTTCTCCTCTGAGATTTTCCAGAGGGCATTGCAGTAATTCTGTGACAGACTCTGTGGAAAACCTGCCCTCAGTTCTGAATGTTAGTATTTCATTTATTTACAGACCCTGCTTGGAAGGCCACTTGTTGACACTGATTTCTATTAAGATATGGGGATATCTGTATAATTTGGAATCTAGTTCAAGAGAACTACATTTAAATATTCCACAGTGTAGATACCATGATTTCCCTCTTTGCATTTCAGCTGCTCTTTAACAAAATGTGACTGAATCCCTGTTGCTTTGTCCCAGGAACAGGTAGCAATGTTTGCTACATGGAAGAGATGAAGAATATAGAAATTTTGGAACAAACTGAAGGGAAGATGTGCATTAACACAGAATGGGGAGGATTTGGTGACAATGGATGCATTGATAGCATCAGAACAAAATATGATAAAGAAGTGGATGAGGGTTCATTAAATCCTGGGAAACAGAGGTAAAGCTGATTTTATTCTTAAATGATGATGAGGTTACTGCAGCTTCCCTGAGCCTGAACTGTTACCTTTTGAAATACCTTTTAGACAAGTAACTCACAAGGAGATTGTAGTATCTTAATTCATTTGCCAAACTCTAAATTGTGCAGATTGCTTTGTTCTTTATATCTGGACTAAATTATATTTCTGTCCCCATGCCAGCATTGCCAAAATTGGTTACTTACAAAACAGAATCATCTTTAAATGTGTTCATGCAAAATATAAGCATAGCTGTGTCTTCTTCTCACTTCACTGTTTTACTTGGCTAGGGTCAAATACTCAGTACTGAATACATTCTAAAAAGATTAATTCTAATAATTTTGTATTAAAAACAAACCTTGAAATAAATCCAGCAAAACACAAATTGAGGAGGCTGAGTTTTGGTTTTGCAAAGTCAGAACCGATCTGTATTGGAGTGCTAATTTATAGGAGCCACCAAAGTGAAAGGTGCAGGAAACTGGGTAAAATGTTCCAGTTTTAGATTAACTCTAGCTTCAATTCTTCATTATAGTTAAATTTTCTTTCTAATTTCTTTATCTTCTAAAGAACATGAACTATATTGTAACTAGTATTTTCACTTGAGGCGATTGTAACAGATAATGTATTTTTTATAGCCAAGTGGCAGTGAGTTCAGGTAGTGGAATGCACGAGTTTTCAATGTTTTAGGAGGTTGTTACAGAGTAGAATGTACCACCAATGGCATTAAACAGAGTTAATTTACCATCTTTTAATTATTTTAATTAATTATTTTAATTTTTATAAAATAGGTATGAAAAAATGACCAGTGGAATGTATCTGGGTGAAATAGTGAGGCAAATTCTGATTGACTTAACCAAGCATGGGCTTCTGTTCAGAGGTCAGATTTCAGAACCGCTCAGGACAAGAGGCATATTTGAAACAAAATTCCTGTCTCAGATTGAAAGGTAAAGTAAATTATTACAGCTGGCTGGTTTCTATCTTCTTTCATTCCTAATTGCTTCTATAAGGCGTATTGCAGTCAGGAAGTGACAAATAATAGCACAAATCCGGAAGTCTTTATCCAGCTACTTCTCCCACTGAAGTAAATGGAATTTGTCTGAGGACTGAGCTATACTGGAAAGTTATGTTGGAAAAACTACATTGTTTAGAGGTGTGACAAATCCACACCCCTGAGTGATGCATTTAAGCCATCCTAATCACCATTTTATCAAGCACCAGACCAACAAAATAATTCTTTTGTCAACCTAGCTACCACATCGTGGGAAGATGGTTTACCTACATTTGTGGAAGAACTTCTCCTGTTGGCGCAGGCAGATTGCACTGAAATACTACAGTGGCCATAGCTGTGTACTTTGATGGTGTAATGTTTCAATGGTAGATGAGCCCTGAGTAAGGGTTCCAAATGTACTCCACTTAGACTAAGGATATTCAATCTAATTTCCTAGATATATTATAATTAAATCAGCTCTAACTGAAACCTTAAGTTAGACTCAAAATGTTGATCAGTGTTGTGATAGTTCTGCACTTTTTGTAATGGGAAAAATGATGTGATGTAGGCTACTACAGCAGTCCGTGAGATTAGATGGCCTGCATATTTTATAAACTGGGACTTCTATTTTTACAGCCTCTGCAGTAAAGGACTCCAAAATAATTTTTAAAAAGAAACCACAGCACCACATGAATACGGTGGAGGATGGAAATCCTTTACTTTCCTTATACAACACCTTTGTATGAGGGTCTTAATGAACTTTACAAATATTGAGGGTCTACCACCATTACTCATGTTGAATAATAGCTTACTCCACAAGTAATCCCATTAATTTCAGTGGGGGGTAGTAAGAGTAAATTACTAACCAGTGACAGTATTGCACAATGTGGGCTAATCCTCTCAATTAAATCAGTGGAATTACTTTCATAGTAAGGTACATAGGTAAGGCCAGTAGAATCAGACCATCAGTAATTAAAGCTTCACAACATTCTTGCAGAGTATTATGTCCATTTCAAAGATGGATAATCTGAAGCACAGAAAAGTTTTACTAGTCAGGCCTACACGGAGACTCTCTATTTCCCAAGAATTCTGGCCTCTGATTCCTTCTTGAACCACTAGTCATTATTCCGTCTCAAAAACAGTGTTTCTCTTCATGGAAGCCTGTTGAAAGCAGAGAATAGGGAGAGTTGCATAATTATTCTGTGTTAGGAGTGATAGTCCTGTTCTCACCCAACCATGTCATCTTGAGAATCCTATCATCATGTATAGCCCTTTTCTCGTTCCTTGTTTGCTCAAGTGTTACTACTTTTACCAGAATAGTCTTAATAATAAATTATAAAAAGAACTGTGCTCTCAGTGTAAATGTGTACACATGTGGGTGCTTGTCCATGATTTTCAGAGCTATGTGAAATCACTTCCCCCCACACATCTTTTTAAAGTAACTTGATCTTAAGGGAAAGATGCTAAAACAATAGTGTGGTCAATCTGTGACCCCATGGTGGGAGATTTTCAAAGGCAGTGAGTTGCCTAATTCCTACTTACTTCAATGAGAGGTATAGAGCTTCCAAAGGGATAGCCGTGTTAGTCTAGTCCAGTAAAAAAACAACAAGCAGTTGTGTGGCACTTTAAGACTAACAGATTTATTTTTTTCATGAGCTTTCGTGGGAGAAGATCCCACTTCCTCAGATGCTTCGAAGATTTGTGCCCTTGAAAAGCCACCTCTTTTCTCTTAAGCAATATCCACAGCAATGATGGAAGGGATCAAGCTGCAAATTTGGATTTGGTTTCTAACCCCACCCTTCAGTTAAGTGTGCCTAGCTTTACAGGGAAGCCTATATCTAACAATACAGTTTCTTTTGTAAGACTAAAAATAAAAAGTACACGCAGTATCCCCTAACCATAAACTGCTGTTGTGTTTGTACGAACACAGTGACCGGCTTGCCCTTCTCCAGGTCAGAAGAATTCTGCAGCAACTTGTACTGGACAGTACTTGTGATGACAGCATTATTGTAAAGGAAGTGTGCGGTGCTGTTTCAAAGAGAGCAGCTCAGCTGTGCGGAGCAGGGTTGGCTGCTGTTGTAGAGAAGAAGAGAGAAAACAGAGGTTTAGAGCACTTGAAAATCACTGTTGGAGTGGATGGAACTTTATACAAACTACATCCTCAGTGAGTACTTGGTTCCTACTTTGATTTATGAGTCCATTAAGAAAACAAACAGAACTGGATTCAACATTCGATTTAGATTAGAGAAACTGAAAGAGTATCATCAAGAAATGAATGTGTATCCCTGCTGTTTAATTATTAATTAGCACTAAGGGGACTTGCAAAGAGAGTCACAAAGCAGTGCCTACCTGTTCTGTACTAGTTCAATGCTGCCTGAGTGAAGACAGGGAAACTTGCTGCTGAGGTTATAATTATTGATTCTGAGTTAAACCGAAGTGTGTGTTTCTAATCCCTCAGCTTCCACAGCAGGCAAGAGATGTGATGGTTTCTCTTTTTAGTTTTATGTATATATTTGGAAGCTACCTAAACTCTTTTAATGCTGTATAAATGCCTAAATATAATGGAATGATGACCCATCTGGCCCCTAGGAGAGAATACCATGCAAATGTTAAATAATAATGCATCATCAAAGCATATTTACTGGCTCATGAATTTACAGTAAATGAACTCTATTCCCATGCTAAGCTAACAGTTGCACCTGTCAAAGACTGTGTAGCTCTCTTAGCACAGAAATATACTTGACATTTCTGTTTGAAATGGCCTTTTGAATGCTTAAAATGTATTAAAACACCAGTTGGAGGGAAAAACCTCAGTTAAAAGGAAATCTTAGTGCAAAAAACCTGTCATGGAAGAAGTTTCTAATGGTTAATGAACCTTTGGCATTTTGGACCTTTAATGTTTTTGGTGGTGATTTTGGTCAAATCTTTGCCAAAGAGGT
This sequence comes from Podocnemis expansa, assembly GCA_007922195.1. Classification (NCBI taxonomy): domain Eukaryota; kingdom Metazoa; phylum Chordata; order Testudines; family Podocnemididae; genus Podocnemis; species Podocnemis expansa. The sequence continues at coordinate 24,267,884 of ML681981.1, read as the reverse complement.
GGCCCTGTCAAAATGGAAGATTCATTGCTGTGGTTGCAGCCATGTTGCATGAATGAGGTCTAGCCATAGTAGAGGAAGGTGTAGAATTTGTTGTCGACTTGCTTCAGAAGACCCCGTCTCGCTGAATATCATCCTCAATAGTTACAAATGCAAGGGGCTTCTCTGCTAACTTCAGTTCATAATGGACAAACCAAAGGTAGGAAAACAGAAATTAAAACTGGACCAATATGAGGAAATTTTACCGTTTACTTATTGTTTGCTATTAAAATGTTTCCAGATTACATTAACTTTTCACACACTTTATGGGGGGAACTGACAGTTGCCATCTCCTGGCTGACCAACCTAGGCTATGGAAATGTTTCCATAGATTTAATTACTTCATTTTAGCACCTCATTTTCTCCTCTCTTCTATTCCGTATCACCTGAAGTACAAATTCTTGCATTAGCTCCTGATGGGACGTTATCATTATAACTCCTTGAGTTTTAAGAAGCCCCCCACTCAATAAAATAATCCAAACAAAGAACAATCTTTTCTGTAAACTGCCTTAATGAGCATCTAAACCTCCACATTCAATACTGCACCCCTTGGAACAGGCAAAATGAAGTTCCCATAAAGTAAAATGGGTGAAATGGCAAAGAGCTGGCTAAGCTAGTGGCTCCACAGGAGGCCTCAGTGTTTCCTAATATGAAAGGAATCTGGAAACAAATGTTACCTGCTGCTGCTGCATGTTGGAGAATCATCATTAAAGGAGATATGGTTCCTTGTGAGGAAACGGGTTCCCTTCTCTTACCATCTCACAGATGTAAGAACTTGTTTCTGTTTCTTTTTGTGGGAGGCAGAACATACTGAAGGGAGGGGTAGACCCAATGAAAGATTTTGATTGGGTTGTCTTGTTTGTTTGGTCCTTGGTTTCCTTTAGGTGAAACAAACTTTTCTTCTCTGGGTTAGTGAAGAAAAGAATGTGAATGAAATGGATACACTTAGAATCCCTTATACCTGGGGGTACATTATAGTGGTCATGTATGTATGGTACTATTAACATAAAACCAGCAACTAAACACTTAAGAATCCACTAAATTAGGTGGTGAGTTAAATAATTTATAAACAAGTACAAATGATCATGCCACACATTGTAAAGTTTTTTTTTTTAAACTTTTAGTTTTTCTAGGATTTTACGGGAAACAGTGAAAGAACTTGCACCTCAGTGTGATGTGACTTTCATGCTGTCTGAAGATGGAAGTGGAAAGGGAGCTGCTCTGATTACTGCCGTGGCAAAACGATTGCATAATGTTGGAGAAAATTAAAAACCAAGACCAAGATTAACTACAGCTGCCCAAGTGCAGCAAACATATGCTCAGTGACCACATGGAATATCTTGGGTGGAGACCAACAAGAAATACCCTCTATTAGCAGATAGAGTAAGATTGCCGCTAATGGAGAACAAGTCAGTTCTTTGATCCACCATAGCTTGGATGGGGTTGGGGTGTCCTGTTGCTAGTTAGCACTATGTTCTGGGATACAGACCTGTAATATGATTTAATGCCATACATAAAGTGATACAGCAAATCACATACATGTAATATTTTTCAAAAATCTTTGAAGTGTTTAATTGATCTCCCACCCCACTATTGTCATCATATGAGTTTGTCACCCAGTTTTCAAGGGTTTTAGGGTTTTTTAGCTATATCTGACTTGATAGGGATTGAGATACTGGTACTGAACATCTTCAGTGGGGATACTGTTTATTTTAGTTTTTTGAAATAGATGTATAAATTGAAATAAATTAACTCTGTCCAATGAAGTATTAATGTTAAATGAAATATATATTAGTAACAAATGTATTGACTTGGTTCCAGAGTAGTTACAGTGCCATGCATGCCACATATGGTGGACATAGTTAGAAAGTGCATGTAAAGTACACAAATAAGATTCCTCAAAAGGAATATTAATTGCAAAATATATTTTAATACTTTTGAGTGAACAAAAATCAACCAATAATGCTTTCATTTTAATCTCTGTGCCCCAAGAATATTTACTAGAATGAAGCCACATTAACTTCTCCAGTTCTTTTCTTCCTTTCTTTTTTTCTTTCTATGTTCTTCTCCCCATTCCAATTTTAAAAATCAGATTATTTCCATCTTGTGAAAATGGAGAGAAAAACATCTTTCTTTGTCCTCTGGATGCTGATCAGCCTGTGTCCAGCCATGCTAAATTAACTCTTGTGGGAGCAACATGTTCTCTTAATCCTCCATTCACATATATTCTTGTGTACTTTTCTGGGAGTGCATCAGGACACAGCACCTGTGTTGATGCCTGTAGTGGATGTACTCTATGAGTTTGGATGTGTCCATAGCTATTATGCACTTCATTAAATAGTTCGCTTCCTGTTAACAATAATATAAAAACTAAAATAAGACTGCAAATTTAAACCTAGCAACAATGAATCCAGTATTTTAAGATATATTCATTTATATTTCTTTATTTTTTCTAAAAGCTAGTCAATAGCATCTTTCACTGTGAGCCTACTGAAATTACAGAATGCATGAAAAATAAAAAATAATGAAGTTGAAAATGATTTTTACTTGCTAAAGCACTAATGTATCATTTTTGTTCCTGGGCTAGCTGGAGAAGGTAAATGCATTTTTCATATTTAAGAACAGATTACTCATAGTACAAACAGAAGTGTATGCATCACATGAATGTTTTCATCGGCCCTTACAAATAGTTTAATAATTTCACATTTATTTTCATTATATATTTCATCAGATTTAATGATACCACTTGATTAGATTTTCCCACGAAATACTCTCTCTTCAGAGAAAATTACTTTTACTAAGTAAAATAAGCAGGAACTATTTGGAACCAACTTTACCAAAGCAATGAGCAGATTGTGTGGTGATGAGCATCTTAGAAACATATTGGATAGAGTGATTGGATTTCTTCTTTCAGAGTTGTAGATACCAAATCAAATGTACTATACAGCACTAGGGACTGAAAAAATGTGGACTGATAGAGACCTCATGACCCTCATCAAACCTTTTACAGATGTTCAATTTTTGCTACTTACACGACTCCTGTATAGCCAGTTATAATTTCAATAGCAACTCCACAGCATCAGCTGACTCAAAAATATCCTGACTATACATGACAGAGGATGAATATTTGATTTGTATTAGTTTTGTATTGGAATACTAGCAATTGTCAAGCTGTAACATTAGCATTAATATTTAAAAACTAGAAGGTAATACCTGGGGAAAATAGAAATGGTCAGTGCTGCCAAATCCTAAGCTCCCATCCACACCAGGACCAGAGGAATTAAAATGTCTGTGGCCTTTAGGAAAAAAAATTGCAATATTGACCTAACGATGTTGGGATCTGATTGCTCTTCTACTGAGTCCTGCCAAGCTGTCCTACAAACATGGGCTTAAATTCATATTTACATCCCAGAGTGAAGATTTTTGTGAGATGTGTTCTGGAATATTAGGAATCCAAATGTAGCTATGGGACTCGGTGGAAAAGATACTGACTCCCACTGGATGGACATTGCTCTTGGCTCCCATTGTCACCATGGAGAGGGGAGATTGATTGTATTCCTCTCAGAAAGGGGAGAGAGCATGGTCTATTGGTAAACGATACATTCTAGAGGTTTAAAGAATAACTTTTATGGAGTCACTATTTTAGATTTATGTAACTATTGATTTGATTTCTATTAAAATATATAGGATTTTCCTGTTAAATGATGCATGACCCATATTTAATATTCATTCAGTCAAAAAACAAAAAAAAACCCTTAGTCCCTTTAATCCTTTAAAGATGTTGTTAGAGATCTGTATACTGGCAGGGGCATGTTATTTCGTTGGGACATAGACACCCAAGGGTAGGTCTACTAGTTTGAGTTCCAGTTTAACAAAACCCATTTAGTTAAATGGTGCGAACCCTTTGTATGGACACTCATACTTCAAATTAGAAGTGTCCTATTGCAGTCTTTTTCTGTGCAGTCCTTACAAATCTGGAGCTGAGTTAGTGCACATGTGAGCTACAGTTTATTTTTCTTGTGATTTGCTAGGCCAACAATATATGTTTTTTTCTCTTTTCGTTTACTGTAGGTGTTGTGGAATGTGAGCACATGATCATAACATGCTGCTCATGCAGTGAATGAAAATCATTGTTTAAAGCTATCTCAAAATGCTGAGGATGATGTTCTAGCTCATGTATATACTAACCTTTTTTAAGAGAAGGAACACCATTAGGCTGAACACTACCCATACAGATAGGATAAAATATCAGCAGAATGAGATGTCAAAGCAAAAGTGGAGACTGCTGATTTCTGCAAGCAGGAAAATAATGAACTAAGTTCTGACATGTAGTGTCTCTCTAAAGAGATGAGGATTCGCAGCCATTTATTTGAGCATGGAAAGGTGAGGTATGGTATCCCACATTCAGTTCCTGAAGAAACACATACATCTTTTAAGATCTGTCCATTTTGTTAGGTTCAGGTTGCACTAAAATAAGGTAATTCCTTCTATAACCATCCAACAATATGGTACATTGTTTCTTACAATGCCAATGTAAAATGAGAAAGAAATGTTGCAAACTTGCAATTTCACCTGTACATATATTACATAGCTGAACTAAAATCCTTTACATGTCACACACAGCAATACTTTCTTTTGCTTTAGCTGGGATTTTAAAATAAGAAAACATCAGATGAATGTCTGTTATCCAGCACATGTACATTGAAAAAATATGCAGATTAATTGTGTATCAAATTAGCATATAAACTGTTGCAGCAGAATTACAATAAAGTGAGTTACTTCAAAGTGGTCTGTGTTTTCTTCTTCCTTCACTCTGGCTTTTTTCCTCCCATGTCTTTGTGGGATTTGTGCTTCCTTTTTTAGGGTCTTCCCTCTGATTAATGTAGTTTGTATTCTTTCAGAAATTGCTGGGTCTTTTTTTTCCCCCTGGAGACAGGAGAGCTGACAGATCTAAATTGTAGGCTTAATGCAAAAATTGCTGGATGAGGTTCTATGACTTTTGTTATGTGGGAGACAAGATAGTCATAATGACTTCTACTGGCCTCCAACAACAGGGGATCAACTACTCCACCATACAGAGTGAATGCCTGACTAAAAGGTGAGCTGTGACAGCACTGTGCTATTGTCTTCTACAAGCCCTGTTCTGCTTGGTAATGGACAGGCCACTTAAAAAAAGATAAACCTGATGAAAGACACACATCTGTGCATCAGAAGGCGGTCCTGGCTCTATAGTCTTATATATTCCAAGTACAACACCAGCCAGGGACACAGCATGGAAAGGCAAATTTCTTTTTCTGTGGAGTGGGAGGCATTTTTAGAACAGAAGGAGATCAGACCCACAGATCTCTTCTGAGGAGGTGGCGTATGACAAGAGTACCAGCCTGTTGCCAGAGGCCCTATTGTTGCCTTGATGCACTCCGCCGTAAGAAGATTCCTTGCTGGAAGGGAAGAGAACAGCATATTCAGACCTCCAGGGGGTGCTTAAAGAAGCTCTGATGCTCAGGTGGGAGCAGGACAAGTGAGAGATGGTCCTCCAGCACCTAGAAGGGCCATGAGCAGAGAGAGGGAGGCCAATCAGAGTCCAGCTGGTCAGCTAAAAAGGGTTGGCTGCTTCTATTAGGGATTAGTTCCAGGTGGAGCTAGGACATAGAAGGAGGGGTCTGCCTGCCCTAATACAAATAATCTGAGTGGTTAGGGGCCTTAGCTTGACAACACTGCCTATGGATCCTTATGAAGGACTAGTTGCATATTATGGACTTTAATGTTTAAGTGACATTTTTGAGCTGAGGTTGTTTGTTTTCTGATAAACCCAGAAGGGGTCTGGGCTGAGTGCTGACTTGACTGGAGGGCTGGGCAGTGGCTGACTGTTGCAGAGCCTTGACATGACAGGACAGAAGATGAGTGCCTGCAATATCGTGCCCTAAAAGAAAGAGGTGCTCTGGTGGTGAGTGTGCACTATAACATAGGCCTTAGGAGTCTTCCAGTCCTTGGGTACCATGGTGCTCAGTCATCTCAAATATTTCAGATAACTGATGGAAAATTAAATTGGCAGCACTGAATGCTATCTAAAATGTAAATAAGCACTATACAGGGTGAAAAGCATACTCAAATTTTTAAAAACATCAAGTCTACATTTACTGATTGTCATTGGTTTGGAGCTCAGTCCCAGTTGGATGCAGCCTTAATAGTGAATATGAGCCTTTAAGAGTGACCACACTTCACATTTTCAGCTTGAACTTTGTCATTCATGCTGTGTGGCACCCAACCCCACATCCGCATGCCAAAGCCACAGCAGAACAATGAGAGAGCCTGGCACATGCTGTCTGCAGCATGCAGCACAAAATAGAGTCACTTAACATTTCATGAACCATCATAGACCTGTAATAAAACAATTAAAGAAAAAAAAAGGTTCGCCAGCAAAGGCATAGAATTTCCACAACTTGAAGCAAAGGTGTAGAACAGCCACCATTTTGAATTAATGGAATGAATCTTGCATCCAGTTATGATCCTTCAAAAGTCTATTTTTTTTCTTCAAATGTCCTCCTGTCTTTTTGTTTATAAATCCTATACATCTGCTCAAACAGACTTTTTAAATAGCAAGGAGGCTTTTAAAAGATTTTTAAATGGCTCAACGGAGGCTTGCAGGTAGTATCAATATCTAAGAGAGAAATGCTACCAGTTCATGAGCTCCCTGTATAATACATGTTAATGTGTTCCTCTAGAGTCCCTCTGTTTTGTGCCATTTCATTTCTCATCTTCACTATAGCCTGTGATCAGACTACTCTGTCGCTCAGGAATACACAGATACGGAAACATGCAACAAGTAAATTACAGAGTGAGTAGAAGCACGGGCAGTAAGTTCAAAAGTTAGAAAAAAGGTGAATTTATTGTTCACTCCAGAAAAGTTCTGTTGGTCAAATAACAAACACAGAGATGAATGTGGCATAAATGCCTAGTTTAAAAGACTTCTGATTAGCTCTCTCCCACAAATGATACATGGAGATCTGGAACTCTGAAGATATTTTTTTCCCATCATTTTTTCTACATCTTAGTAGAGCAGGAATTAAAAGGAGATGAGAATGTAAAAAGCATTGACTCCTGTACTTGCAATCTTCTTTCATGTCTAGTTATGCAAAGAATGAAAAAGAATAGAGACTTCATATTTTGGAAAGCAGAGAATTAAAAAAAAATTTTCAACCTTGAATTAGAAAGAAACTGACTGGACAAGGATATTACATCCACTTTTTTGGCAGAAGATGGATGCTGTTTTGAAAAAAGCAGGAGAGTAGTGTGGAAAAATCATAACATGAGACTGATTTCCCTTTCAATTACAGGTATAACAACTGAATTGGTGGTACTAAACTGGGTACAAAGGGGTTGAGAACTGGGCCTGTTAAACGAAAGACATAGAGAAAGAAAGGCAAAATAACAGCAACACATTAAAAACACTGAGATACAAGGGCTGTGGTCAAGGGTCTAAATGACCTGTTTATTGGAAGGGATGGGAGAGATGGGAGGTTGCTGCTCTGTTCTGTCCTTGTACTCTATCCTTTCCCTTGTGTAAGTTCTCTTACCAGTGGTTAGCTCCTGCTGCATTCTCCTGGCTCTAGGTAAGAAGAGTAAAAGGATTCTTCTCCCTGAGAACCAGATTCTTCACTGCCTTGCAGCTTGTATGGTCTTTGACGTTGTACAAACTGAGTATAAAATACTGCTACTGGTGTAATGGAACAGAGAATTCTCATCTGTTAGCAGTTTACCTGCAACCTGCATGGGGAAAGGACCACAAAAGTGGCAAGGTAGTGGGAAAGCAGTTCTACAAAGTCTCTTTACGTTGGATGTACGCTCTGTAAGCTCTCTGCTCATCCATGTCTGTATCGCTATTGCTCTAAGCCCACTTCCAGATGAGGTTGGCATGATTTCATGCTATCATGTGACAAAAATACTGTTTCAAGCAGGGGTTAAAGCATAATTTGATGGGCCCTGGAATCCTCCTAATTGGGTGGGCCTCCCTTCCACACCCCAACTCCTGCCCCCCAAATGCCTTCCCCCTCACCCCAGCTACTTCCCCAATATTCATTCCCCTGGCCCCCAAATCCACCCCCAGCTCCAATACCCACCCCCAAAATACACCCCAGCTCCCAATACCCACCCCCAATACTCACTCCCCTGTCCCCAAAATCCAAGCCTTGCCCCCAATACCCGTCCCCAGCTTAGGCGCCCCCAATACTCCCTTCCCCTCAGCGTGAGCTGGGCGCCCCGGTACTCAATGGCAGCTTGCTGGGCTGGGAAACTGTGCAGCCTGCACATGTGCAGGGGAGCCTGCCCACCTCCCCTGCCTGCCAGAATGCAGGGGAATGCTGTTCCGGGGCCTGCTATTTTTAGGGGCCCAGGGTTTGGGCCCCTAAAAATAGAAAATGGTGCTGGAACGCAGCATTCTGGGGTCCACTATTTTTCAATGGTGGGCCCCAGAAAGCAACGTCCTGGCACCATTTTCTATTTTTAGGGGAGCTGAAATGCTGAGTCTCTAAAAACAGTGGGCCCCGGAATGGCATTCTGGGCCATTCCGGCCCACTTTAACCCCTGATTTCTGGTCCCCCAAATCAAGCTTGTTTCAATCCAGGTTTAGTACAAGTGATTGCTCTTCAGGCATGAAAGAGGATGTCACCTTCTTCTCACTGCTTAATGGCAGCATGTCAGGCCCACAGACCCCAGGTCCTCCATGGCTGAACATAAAATCAGAGCACTGGCAGCAGCATCTGGACCATGAATACCTGCCAGGAATCCCACAGCTAGAGTGATAGTTGCCCACTCAAACTGCCTTTGCTCTGCCTTTCATCACAATCCACACTGCTTATGAGCAGAGCTGTCAGGAGTGGGAAAGATTTCCTCTGTAGTTCCTATGCTCATCTAGATTAGCTCAGAGGTTAATCGCAGGGCTGTTGAACAGACAGGCTAAGCTTGCCATCTCCTTCCCTTCTTTGCCTTACTGCTCTCATGCAGATTTTGAGATGGTAACAGAGGAAAGGGGCATGAAATGGGGAAGAAGAAAAGGAGGTGCTGGTTCATGCTGGCTTGGCTCCTGGCCTGGAGAGGGCATCTGCTGCCAACAATTATTCCAGCCTCCTCAGAAGGGGTCATGGTAGAAAGGAGCATACAGATGGTGTGGGGAAGAATGAACCAGTGAGTGAGAGAGGGCAAAGGGGAGAGAGAAGAGCAAGGCAGGAACACTGAATAAAAGATAAGGAAAGGTGGAATATGGCTAATGCAAATCTCTGGCAGGAATTCAGGATTCTGTTCTCAGCCCTGTCTGTGATATCTTGGATAGATCAAAGTCATCTCATCCTGGTATGGTCACATTAAGTATGGTAAGAATGAAAATTATGTGCTTGCCACCTAGGTCGTTAATTATAAATCACATGACTGACAATTTGATCAAGGGAGGGGAGTTTACAAGGGAAAAGATGAGAAGAACTCACAGAGAAAACTTTGGAAAGCTTCATAGGAGTTGTGATGAAATGAAGTTAAATAAGGAAAATGCTGCTGTTCCAACAGGTGCCTCATAAAAACTTCAGCAAGGAAGGTTAAAAGATAGTGGTTTTAGAAGGGTAGCTGATTCTTTAATAGTGGTACAAGAAAGAAATTCTTTAACTAATGCCTGAAGGGTGCACATGCTGCAGAACATTAACTTAAATAGAAAAGATTTTAGGAAATTAAAACTCAAATGGAGAGGAAAAATGATTTTATAATGTAGCCAAGTTAAAGTCAGAGGCCTGATAGTGTTTCTCCACTGTATTGTAGTTACACACTGAGGAATTCAGCAAAGTTTTGGCTTTTGCTATTCAACTTTTAAATGAAGCATTTGTGTTTAGTGCAACCATGATTCTGTTTGTGCTGACTGAATTTTAAAGGTGTTTTGTTATATATTCAGAAACTGTGCTTTAGAAATTTTTTTGTTGCTTTCAAGTTTGTGTTTGTAGGGCAAGGGGCCAGCATTGTAGCTCTAAAGCCCAATCTGTTAGTCTGAAATTTAAATAATTGCATTGTCATTAAATTTTACACAAAAAGGAATTGACTCTAAAACCAGCTGATATCATGATTAGAGCAATAGCAATGCCTTCATTCATCACAATGAAGTTGCATTGTTAGAGAACATAATTCACATTTTATTGAAAGATTTTAAAAGAATTTGTTTACAGCTTTCAAACAAGGAACTTTTAATTCAACAAACTACAGCAGCAATAAGCAGTAAGTAGCATTTTTACCCAACAGATGTTTAACTTTTTAACTATGGCTTGCTGCCGATAGAGAAATGTGAAAGATTTAATAGTTCAATATACTGCCCAGTTAAGCGTGTAGCTTTCTGATGTTTGTCAGAATAGTAATAGGGAGAAACTTTGAGTGTAAAGAAACATGGGAAATATTTAATGTTAGCATTCTTTTAGAAGAAGCCCTGGCTTTCAGCATTCAGTTTGACATCGCTGTCATAGATTTATCAAGATAGGATGTTTCTCAGGATGTCCTTGCTGAAGAGTTTTCAGGATATTGCTAAAGTAGGTATCTGCATTCCTTTATTATTTTGTTCATGGAATTAGTTTACAGTGCATTGAAGAATGGCACTAAATAGTATTGGTTGTTATAACGGGATGGTTTGAACTGTGTGCATGCATGTCTGTGTATTCATTCATTCTCAGTACAATCAGGGCATCCCAAAAACTTAGCTTTTGTTTTCTTTCAGTTGAATGATAAACTTGGGTATGCAGAAGTCTCTCACTACTTGAATGAGGCTAGTATCATCTTTCTGCCAGTGGCCTATTCTTGTGTATCTGTTACCAATCTCAGACTTGTTCCCAGGTAAAATCAAGGGGGTGTGAAATTGGCATCTCCAGACCAAGATGAGTTTCCAGTCCCAAGCAGGAATTTGTTTAGAAAATAATGGGAAAGGTTTGCAACACACATTAGATCAATGATTCAGGGATCAATTTTCAGAGAGAGGTGAAAACCCTACATAAGGTACCTGGATTTTTTGGTGCTGGCCATTCTTACTTGAACGATCATTTGTAAAACTGTTGAATTAGATTACTATACACAATGGGAAGGGGATCTTTCCTGACTCTTGAGGTGATCAAACAATACCGTGAAGCCTGAGATTTGAGTACCTTTATCTTAAAGTGTATGTATCACTTAATATATGTTTATTGTAAAAATGGCAATGGAAATAGACTGATAATTGTGCTGGGGGATATCACGCCTTTCAGAGTCTTCTGACTTTAAAAAGCCATGTCTTTGGGGGGAGCAGTGGTTCTCCAACACTCACTGTGCTTCTCAGGTCTTTCTGACTCACACATATACAAACTTTCACTAAACAATACACAGTAAAATCTTGCCTCCCACATGTGCCCTGCATTTGCTTGTGTTCTGGGTGGAGGCTGCTATTGTTTCACCTACCTGCTCCTATAAGGGAGCTTACCTTTTTCCTGCATTTATCCCAAAGCAAGGAGGCTGTTACACCTACTGATTTTACAATGGTTACCACTACCTATTGCAATAATATAGGAGAATTTAGTTCCATGAGAGTCCTGTCCAGTGAGGCGTTTCTCTTGTCCTCAGGGTTTGTCTACATTTGCTAATTTAGTGAATTAGCTATTGTGGAATAGATGTTTGGGTAAAGAAGGCAAAAGCCAAAACATGTAAACTGATTGGTTTGACTTGTTATTTAGATTTTGGAATGTATCACTGTGACCAGTTAATGTCTATTTGGATCATAGGTCCTCTGCTTGTGTTTTTAATTGTATAACTGTTTTCTCATGTGTGTGTTTTGCTAGGAAAGGAATATATGTGCATTTTGGGGTAAGGGGAAGTGATGGAAACCTATATTGCCACCTACTTTCTTTTTCACAGCCACTTATTATAATGTGACCTCGCAAGAGGTGCTTCAGCTATGGCCACAGAGGAAGAACATAATGACTTAGATGAATCTTACTATTGCTGTTCCTCAGAATGCAAAGTAAGTGATTAATATGCTGAAAAGATACGTGGTAAAGCAGATTGTTCTGGTTGAAGTTTTCAATTTCACTGAGTAAAGAGGAAGAAAGATGATGATTATAGTAACATAGGAGAGGAAAAACTTCCTTGGCTTGGGAATATTTTCATCCCTCTATAAAACTTTGACTTGAATTGTAAAACAGAAAAAATAATTGCATTTAAAATTTAAATGTTTTTTTCTCTTAGAATTTTAAGGTTTATTAATATAGAAAATCAAATGCCAGCTTTCTCTGGCAGTAAGGTCACACATATTCTGGCACAAATGGACGCTTGAAATTGCCAACATTAAGTAGATGCTGTTCTATGCCAGTGTGACATACTAGAGTACAATCCATATTAATGTACAACTCTGTCACCTCTGCCCTGCAGCCTTGGGTGCCTCTCAAAAACCTCCAGTCCCAGATGTCCCTCCAGAAATATATGTTCTGTACTGCCCAACCTGCTTCTGGACAGTATAGAATATTTTAAGTCCGTTATTCCTTAAAGGAAATAACATACCATTCTATGATCTCAAATAGTTAAGCTGCCAGTTCAATTTAACATACTAGGTTAGATAAAACAGCAAAACAAGTTTATTAACTACAAACAGAGAAAGTTGATGAGTACAAAGAATGAGGTATAAAAGTCAGAAATAGTTACAAGAGAAAGAAAGATAAGATTTTTACTGATACCTAATTTAACAAACTATATCAGAATCAAGCAAAGTTTCTTATCACATGCTTTCAGTAGTCTTACTGACCAAAACCTATAGATCAGTATGGCTTCACAGAGTGTAGGGCAGGGGTTGGCAATCTTTGCTGACCCCTGTGCCAGCCCTGCCCACTGCACCCTCAGTGGGTGTCAGGGGTGGGGCCAAAGGGGGTATGGCCAGGCCTCTGGTTCAGGTCTAGGGCTGGCACCAGCTCCTGGCAGTGGCAGGTGGCCTCCGCGGGTTGGGGTCGGGTAGGGGATGGGGCCACTCGGTATCCGTACCCAGCAGTGGTGGGCAGCCTCCAAGGGTCAGGGTTGGGGCTAGCACCCACCCCCAGCAGCGGCAGCTCCCAGCTGGCCAACCCATCCCAGTCTGCCTAGCCCTGCCCAGCTGGGGTTGGGGCCAGCAGGGGTCAGGAGCTGTGTGGCTCAGCTTCCTTGTCCCTGCTGGCCACGCTCCCCAGCAGGGGAGTGTGGCCAGTGGGGGTCTGGGGGAATGGGGCAAGCGGGGGGGGCCTGAGCTGCAATACATGCTGCTCAGGCTCAACCCCTATGCCATTTCTGGCACGGGTGCCGGGGGTTACCGACCCCTGGTGTAAGGAATGAGATGGAGATGGAGAGGAAGGGTGGGGCTTTGGGGTGTGTGTTCTTCTTTTTATAGTTTCAGCCTCTCTGTGATAGGGCAGCTACTCCCTACTGGCAGACTGATGGTTAAAGAGGATCCTGGGGAGAGCCATATATCAGGCTGAGGTGCTGCGAGGCTAGAGCCGGGAACCAGGTAGATAAGCTAGCTGCAGGAGAGCCAGAGCAGGGGCAGTCTCCCTGGGGCACTGAAGGGAAAAGGGCCTGGCTGTCCAACAGCTGTGAGATCAGCATCTGGGGCAGTTCCCTGTGGGCAGCAGGGCTCTGCAGAGGACTGGGCCGGGGGCCCCACTAGAAAGGTCTGAGGAGAGCCCCGAGAAAGGGAGGGAGGACTCAGACTGCTGGGGCTCAGGAGGTGAAGAAGAAGAAGCCTTGGGAAGAGGCAAAGTGGCCTAGGGGACCTTGTCAGATTGGGAGCTGAAGCAGTGCTTGGTGCAAGGCATATAGGGTCCTCGTGCTGTGGCTGGAGAAGTAATTGGGCCCAGACCCCCACCTGCCTCCCTGGACTGCTGGTGAGTGGCCAAGGACCAGAAGCTGCAGCTGCAATCAAGTGGTTTGCTAAGACTGGAACCTTCCCTAGAAGAGGGATAGTTGGCCTCCAGAGGGCTGGGTTGCCTTGAAAGGCACTTAAAGATATGGAAAGCACCAGCCACTGGGAAGTGCTTCTTGAGCTATTCCCCAAAGACTATCTTCAAGGGCACCTGCCAGGAGATTCAGCCTGATGGCTCCATGACACTCTCTTTGAAAAAAATTTCCAGCTGGGCATTGGGAGGCTGAGTCTATGTGGACCCATGGTTCCTGATGGCTTTTTCTCCTTGGTTTGAGATTTCTTTGTTTCCCTTTCTGCTTTAGTATTCTGTTTACTGCTTAAATGCAAAGTAAGCAGAGCACATGTTCCTTTGTTTAAGACTGATCTTTTAGTCAACTTCAGTTTGTGGAAGCAGTGGGGTTTGGAACATATGTCAATAACATCACACAGGGAAATTTCTTAATTTTACATGTAGTGTTGCCCATGGCTGGCTCAAGGGGTTGTGGTGCCCCAAGCCAAATTTTGATTTGGCGCCCCCCACCTCTCATTCAAGGAGGTTGAAAACAGTTTTCCAAAGTGCATAAATCTCCAGCTTCTGCCTGCAGAGGGATTTAAAGGGCACTCTGCCTACATGACTTAAGCTGCAGGTTGACTAACAGTGCCTGAGCTGATAGGAAAGAGTTAAAGAGGTGGGAGCCAGCCTGATCTTCAGGGGGGCCAAGCGCCCCTAAGAACTGTCACCTGAAGACATGTGTCTCTTGCCTCATAGCAGAGCTGGCCCTGGTGTTGCCACACATTTTGTCAGGACAATACTGCCCAGCAAGTTGAGTTTGCAAATGATACCTTACAAGACATGTCTTATATAAAAATTATTACAGTGGTGGATAGGGTTGAACAGGGGATATAGTCTGTCACAGTCAGTTTTCAAACATAATTTCTAAACTGGCTGTCTCTAGATAGCTTTGTTTCACCATTTTGTTGGCCAAGAAGTTCTCCAGATCATGAGCCAAAAGCAGTCACAAGACCTAGATAAGTTCCAGAGGGGAAACCATATTAGTCTAGTTCAGCAAAACAAACGAAGAGTTTTGTGGCTCTTTTAAAGACTAACAAATGTATTTATTACATGAGCTGTTGTGGAATTTATCCCTCCTCCCATGCTATTTTTTCCATTTTCAAGTATCTGATGAAGTGGGATCTCTCCCACGAAAGCTTGCGCAATTAATACATTTGTTAGTCTTTAAAAGTGCCACAAGACTTAGATAGTCTCCTTCAATTATTTCCTGATTCCTCAAGGGAATTGATGGTGCTTAGCACTTTGCAGGATTGATCTTCCATTGCATGAGTGAATTTGCTGTGTGCGCATGCTTCATAACTAAAGACAGCAATTGCAACTCTGCCTGCATTGCCCATAGGAGCATCCAGGGAATTTCGTTGTCTAGGAACTCCTAATAGTAATTTTTTCAAGGAGTCTGAGGCTTATATTATTTTGTTCGATTTTTCTTCCATTTATTTAGGTAATGAAGGCAAACACAACAGAGCATTTCCACAGCGTGATTCTAAACTATTCAGAAGACATTTAGAATAAGTGATAATGAAAAGATGTGAACTACTGCCTTCAGATGAGTTCAGGAATAACAGGGTGGGCCTGGGTGTGCATAGTTATTAATATTAAGTATGCAATTGCATTTTCCAAATTTAGGCTCCAAGTCAGCAAAGCACGTAAGAACATGCTTGGGTTTTTTTTAGGACATATCAGAAATTAAACACATACTTTGCTGAACTTCATTCAGCCTTAGCCACTTACTTGCATGAACCAATTTAAGGACTTGCATGTTCAGGATCTGTGGCTTATGATTTATATTAAAGCGCTCACTGCTTTGGTCTGTGTTTTCTATATCTTGAATTGCTGACCAAGAAATGTGATTGAAGATATGCGGAGTGTGAAAACATGTTGAAAATGTTTCCTTTGTATAAAATTTTTATGACATTAAAAGATGACAACTGGCTAAAAGAAGTGACACTGACAATTTTTACAAAACAAAAATAGAACCAATTAAATATTTACTCATTTCCATTTAAGGGGTTATGTTAGGATACTGTAGATCTGGTTCTACTTCATCCACCCAAATTACTAATCAAAAAGATATATTCAGATAATTATTCTGAGAGTTTCCAATCCAAATTCAATATATTTAGTAGTACTGCACAAGTATATGAGAGTACAGCCAGTTGCCAGTATATTAAAGTTGAGGATAGCAAATATTTCATCGTATCAGGTGCTGTGCCATGCTTTAGGAAAATCTGTATTCCAAGATGCATAAAATACCTGTTTATTCTTTGCCTCTGGAGGCAAGGAGAGGGCTGGATAAGGGATGCATAGGCTTTTTATCTTTGGCACACAGACCTGGTCTTAGACCAAATGGTACCTTTCATTTTATTGACATGCATGCAGCTTTACTGAAAGGTATCATTGCTCTTCACTTTTGCAAAGTGACCTCAATGTGAAATTGAATGGGTGGAGTGCTTGTCAAAGGAATGGTATGATCTTTGATAGATGTGTGAGTGAGACAAGCAGGGCAGCTTCTCATTCCCACTTCTGTCCCTTTGCATTGGGGTCAGGAAGGCAAGGCATGGGGTCATCAGCTGTCATCCCTACCTGACACGGATGGCTCCTACACTACCCATCTCACTGCAACTTACAATATATTGTAGGGAATGCACATGGCCAGAAAGTGATGTACTGTGTCTGTCCTTAGGTAGCGGATAGTCTCCAGTGAATAGGAGCTGCTCTAATCGTCCACATAAGGTGAAGGCCAAGCAGAGTCAGAGACCCATAAACAGGTCTCTGACAGGAACCTGCTGTGTCCAGTGTAAGTTGGATGCATCAGGGTATCTGGTTGGAGATGGCCTGCTGCAGACAAAAAAAAAAAAAAAAAAAAAGCCCAAACCAAAACAAACAACAAAACCCGCACACATTAATCTTCCAGGTTGAAAGTTCCTTTTAAATATATACATACCTAGTGAACAATGTTCTGGAAAAAGGTGTTAGCCTAAGAGTGCTAGAGAACTATATCTTATTTATGCAGACTAGGGAGCGACCAAAGAACTGCACACATTGTTGGATTAACAGAAAATTTTAGATACGTAAGGAGTGGTGCAATTTAATTTTAACTTAATTATCAGTTTTGCTACATACTTTGTGGCAGTATCACTAAATCAATAATGCGGCACTTTTAAAGACTAAAAAATATATTTATCACATGAGCTACCGTGGGAGAAAATCCGACTTCGTCAGACACTCCCATGAAAGCTTACACAATAAGTAAATTTGTTAAATCTTTAAAAGTGCCACCAGAGTCCTTGTTTGTTTTGCTGAACTAGACTAACATGGCTACCCCTTCGGAACTTAAATCAGTAATGCTGGCCCAGGGGTCACTTTACATAGCCCGTATAATATTTTTTAGTACACAGTTGATTTAAAATATTTTCTGAGCTTGCTATTTGTGCACAACCTGCAGTACACTCAGTTCTATCAGAAAGGCCTGCTCATTAGTGTGGATATGCTACTTAAGGCTATCTCCACTGAAAACCAGGTTTAATTTAATAGCTCCCTCAGCTTTTCTATATCTAGCTGCTCTCTGCAGTAGCTTTTTTTTTTTTCAGTGCAAAGCTGGCAAATAATTCTCTGGTACTATTTTACATTTGGCCAGCAGGGGAGGCTTGTACACAAAGAGTGAAATTGTTCATGTCTGGAAAAATTATAATGTATCAGATTTGTGATACTTAGTAGAATCTTAAATGAACTGACTTTCTTGACCTAATATAAAGATCAGTGGGTTACTTACCAGTCACTGTCCTTCGAGATGGGCTGCTCGGATTCATTCAGTATCAGGTGTCTACATGTCACAGCGCACGATTGGCCAGAAACTCTTTAGCCTTAGCCTGTCAGGGCAGGGCTGGCGGCCACCACCCCCGGCCACCCTGTGGCTATATATATGGCCGCATCCCTGCTCCTCCCCAGTTCCTACTAATAGCTAACTCTGAGTAGAGGGGATGGTGGGAGGGACCTGAATGAATCTGAGCAGCCCATCTTGAAGAAGGACAGTTATTGGTAAGTAACCCACTGTTCTTCTTTGAGTGCTGCTCGGATACATTCTGTATCAGGTGACTGCTAGCTGTACTGTGGAAGCTGTGCGGAGTTAGAACCTTATCCGCCATCAGCACAGCTACTCACAAATGGCACAGCACCAAAAATTGGGTGAAGAAGCAGTGGGCCACCAGGCAAACACCTGCAGACATGCCACCAAGTGCAAGATCTTCGAGAAAAGACGTGCATGAGAGTGCCAAGGGGTCATGTCCCACTCCATCAGGAGACTAGAACTCTAACAGGGTCAGTCCCCAGTTCATTATCGGGGAATCTGCTATATCATAATAGCAAAAGAACATTCTTGTCACCAGCAAGATCATCTTGTGTAGGAGGGTTGCCCTTTCCTAGTAGAATTGACTCCTGAGAAAGGCAGTTGTGATCCAGGGCAACAGGTTCCTACAGCCACAGGGGAAGAGCAAGTGTGGAATGTTTGCTGCCCTTGTCTCCGCAGCCCCCAGAAGCGGGGCGGTCAATTGGGTTAAGTTACTAACCAAGACTGGGGGCGGGGAACACATTGCCCCCTGACCAAACAGGGAATAGGCAAAAGGCCTTTCCCCATTGGCATACTGGTAGGAAATGCTATGGATAGGATTGATAAGGGGCGCCCTAAACTAAGGCTGTAATAACCCTTGGGGAGGAAGGGGTTAACACTCTGGTCAGTGAGTCCCAGGACAGCCAATAGGAACGAAGCACAGCTTTTTGAATGGTAACAGCGGCCTGGCCTGGGCCTGTTTGGATGCAGCAGAGCTCCTGGAAGGATCAGGAGGAGGCCAGAGGGGCCTGAGGAAGAATCCAGCAACATCCTCACCAGAGATAAGTTAAATTTGTTACTGACCAGGCGTGGGTAGAACAGGGAATGTTTACTTAGACGCGGTCAGGGTATTTTCTTTGTTTTTGGCTTGTTTTTTGGATTTCTCTGTGCTAAGCACATGTAACCACCCCCACTACCCTGTAACTACCTAAGTTAATTCCCAGAGAAGCAACTCTCTGTGTTTATTATCTGTTCTTTTTGATTAAAGAGTTTACCTTTTAAGCAAGTTCTGGTTCTGTGTCCTGAAAGGCAAGAGGTTTGTGTGCCCGTGCCTTAGACTGCACAGGCAGCTACTAGAGGGAACCCTGTTCCAGTTCCAGCTCATACTGCAGCTGGAGTTCAGTCATTTTCCTGAGAGAGGAATAAACAGGATTGCAAGTACCTCACAGGGAGGAATTCCCAAGTGCGCCTTCCTGGGTCTCAAGAGGTTTTTTTTTTTTGCATTTGGGTGGTGGCAGCGATACCACTCCAAGGCCAGGAATTGGAGGCCTTGGAGACTTTTAAGAGCAGGCTTTAAGGCCAGTGGCTTTTCTGGCCTGTTGTGGGCCCCCACCTTCTGCACTCAGAGTGCCAGAGTGGGGAAAAAGCCTTGACAAAGGCATCCTGCCTCCATATGGAAGCTAACATAGGAAGACCCCCACCCCTCCATCTGTTGATGCACGGAAATGGAGGGCCTGGAGGGAGGGCCCCAGAAAAAGGCCTAGATGCTTGGCAGACCCATCTCTGGGGCCCAAAGCATCAGAGACACTCCGTCAAGGAGGTTGTCGTAAAGAGAGGTGTGGACATCTCAGAAGGGCCCTTCTTTAGAGGTGAACCTTGAGCAGGTTATAGTAGGAAAAAAAGGGAAACCCTTATGTACACCTATCCCAGCATCAAGAGAGAAACTGGGAGATAGGTGATTGAATTCCCATGTTAGGTTGTCCCTGACCAAAGGAGCAGGGGAATGACCTGAGACAGAGGCAGTGAGAAACCATCGCGGGGTTCTGGGGTGGGGCTGGCGCAACGTCAAGGCTAAGTGTGCTTTTCTCTCCCCTGCCCCTTTACTCTACTGTCCAGGTATGCAGACTTGTGTAGGGAGAGGTGTGCTGAACTGAGAGCAGAGGTATCCTGCCATCTCTGTAGATGGGTCAGGTCCACCTTGAGGGTCGTGTCCTCAGGCTCCAAAATCGGAGTGTTTTGGGGCAGGGAGGGCACATGGCTCACAAAATAGTCTCACTACTCCTTCACATGATATTCTCACTCTCACGGCTATGGAGAGGCAGTCAACCTTCATAACACAGCTGGTTGACTCATCTCCAGCGGTGGGTGCAGGTGTTGGGTCCTGGCTACAACAGGCCAACTATGAGGGAGCTTGCATAGCTCCTGATGAGGAGAGAAGACAACGCCTTAGGCAAGATGCAAGTTGGATGTGGTCTGTAACACCTGCTCAGAGGGGAAGGGGTGTTATTGGTGAGCCTTCCCATGTATTGGAAGGGGTAAGGCTTGGGCAGGCCCCAGGTGGGAGGAGGGAAGAGGGGGAGACCCCGGGAAGAGGAGAGGAGAGCATAAAGCAACCCCTACTTAGGGTAAACAAAGAAAATCCACTGTGTCCTTTAAGGAACATGGAGGAGGGCAAGAGGGGACATTACAAAATCATCACCCATAAGGCATCAGGCTTTCCAGCCTGTTAAGGGTTTGTAAGTTTCCCTGGGAGCCAGAGTTCTGCAGGGGAACTACCCTGAGCTAAGGACCATGGGTCCTCAAATGGCTTACTCAGGTGTACAAGTACCTGTGGTGGTTAAGAGTTCTATCCCCTACTATCTCCCTTTGCTGCAATTCTAGGGAGGAGAGGGATGCCATAGAAAGATCAAGGCAGCTCCTAGATGGCTGTCTAGGGTTTTCAGAGGAAAGCAACCCTTGGCTGGTTAGAGGGAGGTACCAGAGCAGAGGAGGTTCCAGTTGAGGGCTAAACTTGAGGTTTGCCCATGGACAGAAGGACTAATGTGATGTGGTGAAGGTCCTGGGGTAGGAGTTGAAGAGGCAAAACCCCTACGGTGAGGCTTGAGGATCTCTCAGGCAAAAGCCTACTGTGGGTCTGAAAAGCATGGCCCCGATATTAAATGGGGGCACTGCCTGGGTAGGTGAGGAGGGAGAAGATAGAGGACAAGGAGTACAAGCTTGCTCTCTTACCTGTCAGGTAGGCAGCGGGGTGCATCATCCTGCAATAGTTTCCCCAAAATCCGTTGGAGGCCAACGCAGATAAGGAGTGCTCTCAGGATAGTGGCACATGAGTGTACCCTTTTTAGTGTGCCTGACTGGGAAGGAGTTGGCAGAGGTGTAGTTATCCTCCTCTTGTCCCAGAGGGCTATAGTGGTGGGGTTTTTTTTTTTTGTTTTTGTTTTTGGTGGGGGCATCCTGTGCTCACTTCTCATACCTCTATGACCTCCAGAGTTCCACCAAGGCTCCAAGGGCTTATGCGATTGGAACCAAGTGCATGTGAGGAGAGTTCTCCAGTTGCCAGGCCCTTACCTGACCTGACGGGTATAGTAAGGGAAGAGGGAGATGTATCGTTACCAGAGAGGGGGAAGAGGTATCCTGCATCTGATTGTGAGGGGGGTGTTTAACAAAAGCATTTAGGGTACCACCCTGACATTCAAGGGTTTGATGGAGGGAGAAGCGACCCTGTTGGAGCTGATCACCTATAACAAGGGAAAGGGACCATCAGCCCATAGTCCAAAGGCTCCGAAAAGGTAACCCTTTCAGGTGTGTGTGTGTGTGTGTGGGGACAACAAGTACCCCCTCCCCCATGCCTTCGGGTCATGGTAGACTGGGAGGACATTGAGGCACCCGGATAGTAAGCATACCCAGGGCTCTGACAGCTGACCTATGGGCACAGTTGCCACAGATCAGGGAGTCAGTGGGTGGGTAAAGAAAGACTGTCCCTCTAAAGAGAGGTCTAATATGGACTGCTGTAAGTCCTGGGAGAGGTCAAAATCCCGAAGCCAGGCTGCTCAGTGCATAACCACGGCTATAGCAATGCCACGGCTGGCCGTGTTTGAGGCATCCCATGCCACTGTAAGGGCATCATGTGAGACAAAGGCACTTTCCTTGATGAAGGCATCCAAATCCTCCAAGTATTCTTGGGAGGAAGCTGTTAAAACACTACATAGGTCTAGGGAATATCTTTTAACCAGGGCCTGATGGCTAGCAACCCTCAGCTGAAAAGCTGAAGGTGAATAGGCTTTCTCTACCCAGGAGGTCAAACTTTCTGAGACTCCTAGGGGATCCAGGGGTGAATCAGGGCGGCTTGGGCCAGTGCGTCCCAGCAATGTCAAGGACACGAGTACGAAAGGGGAAGATCGTAAATGTGACCGAAGAGGTTTCAAACCCCAAATCTAATAATGGGTCCTGGTCTCCCTCGAGGTAGGTGGTGACCCAGTGAAGGGGTTAAAGTGTGGTAGGGGCTTCTCTGTAAGAGTCTGGCCCTTGTTCATGCTGGTAGTTGGGAGAAGGGACAACCCCGGTACTGGGGTGCCCTCACCTGGGGCCATGGCACCAAGTTGGGCCGCAGTAGGAGGTAGCCAGATTCGAATGCAGTACCTGGAAAGAACCCAGTGCCGTGGCCCCTTCAGTAAGAGGCCGGGCCTGAGGAATGCATTCTCAGATCTCTTGCGGTGCCAAGGCAAGGGTGTCAGCGCTGTAAGGGTTGGAGCCTACAGTTTCGCAGTGATGCGGGGCCCAAGTAGTAAGTGGCTCCCCTTGGTGCTGGGTAAAGTGGAGGAAGGAAGGCGGACTTACCATTTGCTTTGGCGGCCTGGTGACGTGCTCAGGAGCTGAAGGGCCTCTGGCACTTCAAAGGCCTTTGGTGTGAGTGGCACCGTGATAGACTCCAGGCACTCACCCTGGAGGGGAGGGTCAGAAACGGCGCTGGCACTTTGTTGTCGAAGTTGACCCTGAGCGCACTTACCTGAGCTCTGCCGACAGAGCCTTGATGCCGACTGGCATGCGAAGCTGCTGCCAAAGCGCAGAGCTCAGAAGTGCCAGCCCTTTCTTCGCAGAGGAGGTGCCAGAGATAAGATCACATGGTGTGAGAGGGTGCTGAGCATGATGCCGATCACGGCTCTTTGTTTGCAGCTGGAGAGTGGCGGTGAGAGGGCTCCGCTGCCAATCCAGCATGCATTGCCACGTTAGAGGCCGATCGTGGCTTTTACTCATAGCTGGAGAGTGGCAAGGAAAAGGCTCCGGTGCCGACCAAGCACACAGTGCTGAGTTAAAGGCTGATTGTGGCTTTTATTCATAGCCAGAGAGCGGTGCCAAGAGGGCTCCGGTGCAGATCAAGCACACGGTGCTGAGTTACAGGCCGATAGCAGCTTTCATTCATAGCTGGAGAGCGGTGCTAAGGGGCCTCCGATGCTGACCGAGCACACAGTGCCGAGTTAGAGGTCGATTGCGGCTTTCATTCATAGCTGGAGAGTGGCACTGACAGGGCTTTGGTGCCTGTCCAGACCGGTGAATCCTTGGGTACGACAGATGTACCCAGCGTCGGCTGCAGGGCCCATTCCTGGGTGATGTTATGCAGCCTTTGCTCCCTGTCTTCCCGAGTCCTGCATTTAAAAGACCTGCAAATAGAGCATAATCCACCCAGTGAAGCTCACACAGGCATTAAAATACCTCCCGTGAGGGTTGCCCCCCTGGGTTCAGGTTTCTGTTGGAAGGACTTGGTTGGAGTGCTGGTGATGTCCACAAACAGATCTTCCAGTGAATAATACATGTAAAACAGAGCAAAGCAACAGGCACTTGCATAAAGCAAGAACAGGCTGTACCGTAACTGGTGCTGTGGGTGGCAAAAATGGAACTGGGGAGAAGCAGGGCTGCAGCCATATATATAGCCATAGGGTGGCTGGGGGGCGGTGGCTGCCAGCCCTGTCCTGACAGGCTAAGGCTAAAGCGTTCCAGCCAATCGTGCATGGTGGCACATAGATATCTGATACTGAATGTATCCGAGCAGCGCTCGAAGAAGAAGGAAGGCTTTTCATAAAAACAGCCAGCACAAAAAGTGTTGGCTGTTTGAGTACTGGCCTGTCCTGAGGCTAACCATTGAGCCCTTTTGGAATGACTAGTACCCACTTCGGTGAATCCACATACCTTTGCTGTACAACATGTAAGCTGTAATAGTTGCACATGGTTTGTTTTGAGGAGCTATTTTCCCCCTCTTTCTAAGCAGAAGGTGAGGACCTGGAGAAGTGAGATTGGTTTTGCAGGTCTTTCAGGCCTAGATCCACAAAAAAGATTTAGATGTGCAGTACTCAGTGCTGCAACCTATCACTTCTAGGCTTCTTGTACAATGCCTAGGGAAGATAGGGGCCTAACCCTATATCCTAGGAAGCAGTGACTCTGAAAAAGATGTGGGGGTTGTGGCTGGAAGAGCGAATGTCCTCCTGGGATGCTTAAACAGGAAATCTTGAGTAGGAGAAGAAATGTCATTTTACCTTTGTATTTTGCATTGGTGCAATTACTGATGGAATACTAGGCTCATTTGTGATGCCCACAATTCAAGAAGGATGTTGATAAATTGGAGCAGATTCAGAAAAGAGCCATGAGAATAATCAAAGCATGCTGAAAGTGATAGAGTCAAGGAGTGTAATCTATTTTGCTTAACAGAGAAGGTTAACTTGATTACAATCTATAACTAAGTGGGGTGACTTGATTGCAATCTATAACAATCTACTCACAGGGAGGTGTAACTCAAGCCAATGGCTGAAAGTCAAAGGTAGACAAATTGTGACTAGAAATAAGTTACATATTTTTACCAGTGAGAGTAATTAACCACTGAAACAGTTTACCCCAGGTTATGGTAGATTCTCCATCACTGACCTCTCTTAAATCAAGATGATTTTGAGGAAGGTATATGGCTTGTGTTATACAGGTCAGACTGGATGAGATCACAAAGATCCCTTCTGGCCTTGGAATCTATGAGGAAAACAAGAAGTAAGGGACTCATAGAAGCCACCAAATTGAGTGGGGAGCTGCTGAAGCTAGCCAGTAGAAAACGCTGAGGAGACAATAGTGTGGCCATGACCCTCTGAGGTAGTTAGGTACACATATCCTTTTGGGGAATCACAGCTGTGAATCTTCTCTAGGACTTAGGCACCTAAGCCAGATCAGCCCTTCCTCATGAGAAGGGAAAGACATACCTCCTGCCCCCAGTTATGGCTTATAGCCTGAGAATAGGGCACTGATCTATTTGCAAATCATTACCCTGTCTTATTAGGAATAGAGACTTGAGCCCAGGTCTCCTCAATCCTGGAGGCGAGCCCTAACCACTGAGCTATTGACTGTTCTGGGTTGAATGTCTTTCAGGCTTCCCTTTTAAAGCTCCTCCACTTTGTATAAGTTAAATATCATTGGCATAGGAATTTGAATGTGCATCTCCCACTTCTCAGGGAATGCTCTAACTACTGGGATATATAGTTAGCGTCATCCTGCCCAGTGACTAGCTAATGATTTGTACCAAGAGAACCAGCTTCATCAGTAGAGACTGAGGCTATGTCTACACTAGCCAATTAGTTTGGGTCTACAGTAGGCTTTGGCTAGTTTGAACTAAAAAAGTTTGAACTAAGCCATTAGTTCGAACTAGCCGTGCTTACTAGTTCGAACTAGAATGTGCAGTTAGTTTGAACTAAAAAGCCGCAGTTAGTCTGAACTAGCCCAAGGTTAGTTTGGACTAACCTTGGACTTTTTTAGCTCGGACTAGCAAGTCTGAACTAAAAAAGCAGACGTAGACATAGACGGTGAGACCTGTGCCAGAATGCCCAATAGCTTGGGTTAGAGTGCACATCTGGGTTGTGGGAGACGTTGGTCCCTGCTTCGAACAAAGCAGAGTGGGGATTTGCAAACAAGCCTCCACATCCTAAGGGAGTGCCCTATACACTGGGCAATTGGTTGTCCTGGGAGTGATACACAGCAACAGGTAAGGGAGGTGCCACTCTATCAGTCCCTTGAACTGGTCACCACTGGTTGTCTTGCATGTGAGGCCCAGTGTGGTAGTTGTGCTCTGATAATAACTATTGGATTGGGTCCCGGAGGTTAGGTAAGCAGGAGGACACCTAATCTGAGACTCCTGCAGGGGCCTGCATCTGAGCTAGGATGACACCGAGCTGCGTGGTGTGGTCATGACTTGGGCAGTTTTGCACTTACTCACCCACTGAAATTTTCTTCACCTTGGGTACTTTACTGGTAGGAGTTTAGGCATGCCCAGGGTTAGATGGCAGCTGAGTGGGGGTTTTGAGGATCTCAGTGGCACCTAAATATTGGACTTAGAGGCCTAAGTCTCTTTGTGGCCTTTGTACGCAATGGAACAGACTGCCATACTGCCAGTCTGGTCTTGTGGTGCACTGAAGAGGAGGGCTGCTGATCACAATGACACGAGCAATGTTCCCTCTAAGGGGAGAGGGCAGCTAAGCAACTCCTGTTGCTCACTGTGCTCCCCCCACCACGGGGCCCGCTGCGCAGCCCCCCCCTCCCAGCGGCACCCCCCCTGCTGCTGACAGCCCCCCCGCTCCCGGCATCGCCCCCCACACTCCTGGCAGCACGCCCCCCTGCTCCCGCTCGCCCCCCCCCAACCCCCACAAACTTACCTTGGGGCTGGACTGGAGTGGGACGGCTCAGCCGTAAATCCTGGGTCAGAGAAGCTCTGCGGAACATGCTCAGATTTTCTGGGCATGCTCCGTTAGAGCTTCTCTGGGTGGGAGTTTTCAAAACTCCCTGCTCCACAGGAGCTCTATGGAGAGGCTCTGGCTGCTGGCAGTGCGCTGCCAGCAGCCTTCTCTGCGCCAGCGCAGCTTACAGGGAACATTGGACACAAGATGTCAGATGTTAATTCCCAGCTGGATTTCAGAATTAGGTTCTTTGCGCTTAGAGGGACAGGGTTACCCTCTCTCCTCTCTCTTTAATCCTGACATTACAATAAACTCCCTTCATCCACGGAATTTAAAGTATGATAAAACAGAACACTAAGTTTTTAGCCCTGTCTGGTAAATATTTGAACCATCTCAATAAGTACACTAAAGACCAGCCAGTGTAATTGACTTGCCTAGCCTACCCCAAGCATTCAGGATTCTACACAGTTACACAGTCAGCCAACCACATGTTACTTGGAGCCTGCCACTCACAAGTTTCCTACACCACTGACAATTAACTAGGCTCATGTAGGATGAGCAGGAGGATATGAGAAAGGAGCTGCCCCCTGGGAGCAAAGATCTTTTCAGAACTCAGGAATTGGTGGGTTACTTACCAGTAACTCTCCTTCTTTGAGATGGGCTGCTCACATACATTCAGTTACAGGTGTCTATGTGCCGCAGCACATGGTAGCTCAGAGAGTCTTTAGCCTTAGCCCGTCAGGTCAGAGCACACTACCAACGCCCCCTCTGTGCCACGACTGTGACTATATAGGTGACCGTGACCCTGACCCTCCCAATCCCTTATACCTTTGCCAACTCTGTTAGTGGGGATGGTGGGAGGGGTCTGAATGTATGTGAGCAGCCCATCTCGAAGAAGGACAGTTAGTGGTAAGTAACCCACCATTCTTCTTCAAGCACTGCTCACATCACTCTGTTAAAGGTGACTGGTAGCCATACCCAAGGATGGTGGGAGGAGTTGCAGTCTGCCCATGCTGAGTACGGCTCTGCCCAACGCGGCATCCTCTCTAACCTGTTGGGTGATGGTGTAGTGCATCGTGAAAGTGTGTACTGACAACCACATAGCTGCCCTGCAGATCTCTTGGATGGGGACTTTGGCGAGGAAGGCCGCTGATGATGCTTGGGCCCTGGTAGAATGGGCTCTAACAGTCCCAGGAAGGGGCGTATTTGACCTTCCATAGCAGTCTTTGATACAGTTCACTATCCACTTGGAGATGAACTGAGAGGACACTGGGAGACCTCTTTTGCGCTCAGCAACCACCACAAAAAGTTGAGAGGTTTTGTGGAGTGGATGTGTGCACTCGATGTACTTTAAGAGTGCTCTCCTCACATGCAGGGTATGAGACCTCCTCTGGTTCTCCGTGACCTGTATATCTGGATAGAATACTGGCAAACAAATCTCCTGATTAAGGTGGAAAGGAGTAGCCACCTTAGGGAGGAAAGAGGGGTGGTGCCAGAGGACCACTTTGTCAGGGAAGAACCTCGTATATGGGGGTTCTGAGGAAAGGGCCATCAATTCTGAAACCCTTCTAACAGAGGTGATTGCTACTAAGAGGGCCACCTTCCAAGAAAGGACCAGTAGGGTGCATGAGTCTAAGGGTTCATAGGGTGTCTCTGTTAGTGCTCAGAGCACCACATTCAAGTCCCGGGGGGGGAGGGTTGACGGGGTTGTGGAAAGAGTCTTTCAAATCCTTTCAGGAACCTTGTGGAGGTAGGATGGAAAAAAACAGAAGTCCCATCCACCTTCTCATGGAGGGCTGAGATTGCCGCTAGGTGGACTCTTAATGAAGAAAGAGAGAGGCCTTTGTCTCTGAGGTCTAGGACATAGTCCAGGATTAGCTGTAGCAGAGCTAGTGCAGGATCTACACCTTTGTCCCGGGCCCAGATGGAAAACCACTTCCGTTTGGCTCTATAGGTGGACCTGGTGGACAGTCTTCTGCTACCGACCAGGACCTTCCTAACCCTGTCCAAGCAGAGCCTTTCCTGCTCATTGAGCCAGAGAGTTTCCAGCTTGTTAGGTCCAGGCGACTTGGGTTCAGGTGCCGCAAGCACCCCAAATCCCATGTCAAGAGATCCACCCACAGGGGGAGGTGGAGTGGGGTCTCTACTGTCAGGTCCTGGAGGAATGGGAACCAGTGTTGCCTGGGCCAATCTGGAGCTATTAATATTATGTTTGCTCTCTCCATCCTGACTTTCAGGAGAAGCCTGTGTATCAATGGGACCGGTGGGAAGGCATACATCAGAGGGCCTGACCAGCTGATGAGGAAGGCATCTCTGATGGACCCTACCTCCTGACCCCTGCGGGAGCAGAATTGCTGACATTTGCAATTCTGCTGTGTCTATTTGGGGTGTGCCCCATTTGTGCACCAGGTGGGAGCAGAGGCATTGCTGGCACTGGGCACCCCGGGGCATGTGCCCCGAACCCCAGCCACCAGCGGCGGTGGCAGCCCCAGGACCCAGCTGCCTGCAGCGGCGGCAGCCCTGTCCCCAGCCAGGGTGCGGGGCCCGGCCGCCCACGGCAGCGGGGGCCCCAGTCCTGGATGGGGATCTGGGGCCCAGCCACAGTCCACAGTGGGAAATCCGGGCTCCAGCTGCGCGCACTGGTGGCAGCCCCATCCCTGGCGAGGGATACAGGACCCCGCCACCCATAGCCACTTCTGGCCCTGTCCTTGGCCAGGGATGCGGGGCCTAGCCGCCTGCGGCAGTGCCTGGCCCTGGCCCTGGTCAGGGGGTGGGGCCTGCAAGCTGGGGCGGGACCTGGGCCTGTGCCCTGGGTCCCTCCCCTGGCCAGCAACGCCTCTGGGTGGGAGAACACCATGTTGTGGAACGACCACTCGTGATTCACTCGAGACTTTCTGCTGAGCAAGTCTGCTAGCCTGTTGTCCACCCCCAGTACGTGGGAGGCCACCAGGGTGAAATTGTATTTTAGGGTTAACTCCCAGAGTTTGCAAGCTTCCTTGCAGAGACCTGGAAACTGGACTCCCCCTGCCAGTTCATACAGAACATGGCTGCGGTATTACCTGTTAGGATCTGAAATGACTTGCCCTGTATTCTGTCCAGGAAGGTCATGGAAGCCAGTCTGATGGCCTGCAGTTCCTTCACATTTATGTGGAGAAGGCTGTCTGCATGGGACCATAGCCCCTTGGTGGAGAGTCCCCCAGAGATGTGGGCCCCCCACCCCGAGTCTAAGGCATCAGTTATCAGAGTCACTGAAGGCATTAGCTCTTTGAAGGGAATACCCCCCC